>QANY01000774.1:0-299116 GCA_003255025.1 Datisca glomerata
AGGAATGATAGAGGATCTTTCCTTCGAAATTTTTGAATGAGCTTATATTAATAGTTTTTTATTCCCAAGAGAATATCTCTGTAGAAACTGAGATTCTTGTCCTTATGGCGAGAGACAAAGTGCAATCAGGAAGAAAATGAGCTTTTACAATTTCAGTAGGATTTTTCAAATGAGCAAATAAAGGCTCAATATGGAAGAGATTTTTACTGAGCATTTTTCATAAATAAGAAGATGATATTTTAAAACTTGTAATTGGTTTATTGAATGTATATCATGATGAATCTCCAGCATAATGCACCAGTCGTGATGATTTTCAAGACATGCAATTATGAATTCTCCAACATGAAGTAATGATTAAGTCACAATTCAACATATCAATTATCAAGAATCTTTTTATTTTGTCTCATTGTAAAATTATTGTACTGGTTGTCTAATAATTAAGATAACTAATTGTCCTTTTCTCCTTTAATTAGTCAAAAGTAGAAATATAAAATGTTTTTACTTTTGTAGAAAAGAATAGTGTAGGTAAATGATGAGTTCCCGGTGAACTTTACTTTCCTTACCTATAAATATACTGCCCTATCCCATTTGTTCCTCATAACTTATTTTTTAAAGGATTCTCAAGTGGTAATACTCAATATAAAATGAAGTTTTCACCAGACAGTATTATGTGAAATGGTGGACAAGTTCAATACACAAAAAATAAATACATCCATCAATCAAGAGTTTATAAAAAACCACTCTAACCTAAAACTGGTCAATCCGTTTACTCAGGCTCCATTGAGAATATATGAAAATCATCCAAAGAATATAGACCTAAATCAAAACCCGAATCACGACCCTACTCAAAGGGTCAATCTAAGGCCACAAAGCCTAAATCTAAATCAAAGCAGGAATTGGTCCAAAAATTGCTTCTCTTGCTATAAGACAATGACGATTCTAACTCTGGATCTTCAGTTAAGTCAAATCACCCAATAAAATCAAAATTCTTAGAAAGGCCAAATATCCAAGACATTCCATCAACAATTGACAGGCAGTCAGAATTTGAAAGGCCGCGTCTTACCTCAATGGGCCCATGACGCATTTCAGGATTCACGAGATTTCGTAATATCATTGTACTAGTTGTCGAATAATTAGATAACTATTTATGTTTTTTTTACTATTTTTAGTCAAAAGTAGACAAAAGTAGGCATGTAAAAAAATTTTACTTTTGTAGAATAGAATAATTTAGGTAAGTGATGAGTTCCCGGTGAACTCCACTTTCCTTAGCTATAAATAAGGAGTCTCTCCCATTTGTGAATCAGAACTCGTTTTACAACTCTTAATATTTGAGAGCTAAAACTTGTTTTGTAAAACAAAGCCTTCTTTTTCTGCTCCTCTTTTGTAAATCTTTTCTTTTTTCTTCAACATAAATTAATGAGCAGGAGCACTAATTTATTGTCGCCAATAAACTTTATTTCTATAAGTTTTTAATCTTACACCACAATACAATTTTTATAATTACTGTTTATTAATATAATTTTTACTGTTTATATTACTGTTTATCTTCTTGCATCTCAATACCCCCTCTCTAACTACTGTTAATTCCTCATCTTTTGGTATCATAACCAAACCTAGTGGAGATAATACTATTTATTCACTATTTCTACTTCCAATATCTAAATAGTTAAACTATTTTTACTGTTCATTCACTGTTTCTACTTTCAATATCTGCATAATCAAACTGTTCACTGCCTATTACGGCTGGTTATTGATATTATTGTTTGCTTATTCTGCATAAAAAAGTCCTAAATCTTCACTATTACTTTCATAATAATCTATTATTTCTAAAATTCTAAATAATTCTTGTTTATCTTCTTTTGAAAATTTTAATTAATTAATTTTATTCTTAACTTGACAAGTATTTGAAAGGTGACCTTTCTGAACACATTTAAAATATGTAATATTACTTTTATCAAATTTTTTATTAAACCTTTTTTCTAGAATAATTTTTATTCATAGAGAAATGTTTATCAAAATTTTTATTTTTTGAAAAGTTTCGATCAAAACTTGTATTTTTATGTTGTGGTAATTTCTCATATACGGCTTATGAAACCTTCTAGGGCATAGGTGAGAATTTTTTCTATTTTTCTGAGAAGGGGCAATAGAGGGTAAACCGTATTACTCACAAAAAATTCATAACTCATATTTAGCTGTTTTGCTTTCTTTTTTAATTTGTTTGTTGATTTCATATCAACACACATTTTTAATTTTTCTTTTTGTATTATAGTAATTATTGTTCCATAGGTTAGACTGTCATAGTCTATATTTTCTAGGTCATTACTAAGGAATGTCCTTATTTTACGCGCAAAGAGATTGGGTAATCCATTAATGAATTTTTCTTTCCAAAAGGTTTGATTACTATCTCCCTTGACATAACTCTAGATAAGAATATATTCTTATACCAATTAAAATCACTTAAAGTTGGACACCTAAGATTTATTATATATATTGATATTAAGTAAGATATGTTTGATACTAAGTACTATCGGAATTGTATGTCTAATTATTTTTTTAATAAAGTGGATTGACTTAGGGAGAAAAAAGCATCATATATATGTTGTTTAACTATTGCTGTTGAGGAAATTTCATTATTGTCAAATTTATTATCTCAAAAGATTGGACATTTTGATACCATTTGCGGTAACTTCTCGGCTAAGAAGAGTTGCTCTCTTGGCCTATGATATTTAATAGATGAATAGTTTTTGGGTGAATAAGTAATCAAGTTTTAAATAACTAAGTGATGAGACAATTATTTATAGATGAATGCGTTATGAATAATTGAAATGATTTGATAAATTAAATTATGAATGATTATCATAACACATGATCGTTATAGTCGACTTAGAACTATTCTTAATGAATTTAGCATTGACGACTATTACTGGAACTGATCTCTCGGCCCTATAAATGTTCTGAGAAAAGTGTCAGTGCATGAAACATTCGTCAAAGCTCAATATTATGTTACATAGCTCTATTATGTTGCAGCAGCCTGCATGTCATTATTTGTTTATACTTTACGCAAGACCAGTTAAATTATCAATTGATGGCGGTGACAAGTAACAATTTTCCTTAACACATATATGGTGGGAGATATTATTTTTCCTTAATATAACTTTTTTTGCCGAAGGAGGGGACGCGATTACAGTATTAGGGAATGATACTCAATTTAGGTGAATGAAATTATCAATTATATATGACTACTTGAGCTAGAAGCATTGATCAGATGTTTGAGTTGGATATTTCAAAATAGTAAGATAATCTGATTTTTGTGACTCTAACATCAACTCAAACTTTTCAAAAAGAAAATAAAGTTCGCCAAGAAAGCACATTAAGAATATGTCATTTTTTAAAAAAAAAATAAAAAAAGTCAAAGATAAAATAAAAGTAAAAAATAGTCACTCTAATTAAAAAAATAAAATTTCAGCGCAAAAAGCGACCCCCACACGTGCTCGTAAAATTTTAAAATTTTGTTCGTAAAGTCTAGATAATATATTATATATATAATATATTGTAAAATTCACACAAGCATATATAATATATACTATATAACTACTAAAATTTGGAGCAAGTAGGGCGCGTGAGCGGAAAATAAATTTCACAATAATTTCTTTTCTCTTGAAAAACATGTCAGTGGCTATTTTTATTTTTTTATATTAGAGGTCATTTTTTTTTATATATTTTTTAAAGATTGTCTATTTATGAATGGTTCATCAATCTATACTTCTATATAAAATGGATTTAATAGAAAAAACTTTTGATTCATTTTTTTTATCTTTTAAAATCTTTTAAAATAAATACAAATTAGGTATTTCACTTATGTTCTCATTTAATTTATATAATAAAATTTAATAATAATTAGTTTATAAATTGTTAATAAAATTAAATATTTTTTTAAGTCAATGATAAAATTTTCATTAAAAGATCATAAATTAAATATGTTGTGATATTTATGTTATTAAGAATATGAAAATTCATGTTAATTAATTTTAATAATGAACTAAGAAGGAGAAGCATGAGGGGGAAGAGGAGCAGAAGGAGGAGAGTGGGAAGAAGAACAAGGGAGAAAAATAAGAATGGAGAAGAAGGAAAAAGAGAAGCTCTTCCATCCAAGTGGAGGGAATACACGATAGACGATGAAATTTTGTTGATCGAAGAGTCCAAAAGTCCCAACCATAGTTGTTACTTTGCGGAAGTAATGATCAATGAGAAACACCCCAACAACCCAAATCTAATCAAGACCAAAGAAGAAACAAGAGAGGGAATGAAGAAAGATGAGAGAGACGAAGTAGAAGAAGAAGGGAAATAAAGGAGAGGGAGAAGTTGTTCAATCCAAGTGGAGAAGAAACACGATTGACGGTGAAAGAGACCAAAAGCCTCGACCACAATCGTTACTCTGTCAAAGTAATGTTCGTGATTAGCATTAGAAATCCCAAATTTAATCAAGACCAAAAGTCTAATCCACGAGGTAGAAAGCATCCAGACCAATATTGTCGGACAATCTTTGTGAAGCATGATTAGGGATAAGATTAAATCAAAGCATGTTAGAAGCATTGTTGAAGAAAGAGAAACAGAAAGTATTGCCTCAGAAGGAAAATCTTCATCACAGACAAAAAGGGAAAGCAGAACAATAACTTTCACCAAACACAATGGGTGTCTAACCACTTCTGGAAAAATGATCAGTAGGCATCCGTTGGAGAAATCATAGGCAACCGTTAGAAATTATATGTATATATACATCACTTACTCATTGTAAAGAATTAGAATTCTTAATAAGAAATCAGAACAAGAAGTTCATCATCTTTCTTTAAGATCAGAACACTAAAGTGTTCGTCATTTCTAGGGTTCATAATTTCTACATGGTATTAGAGCAACGATTCTGAGAACCAACACATAAAACAGTATGGCAGAGCCATCGACCTCTGACATCCATCCTGCTCACTGGCCACAACTACATACCATAGGCCAGGGCGGCTCGGGTGAGCCTGAAAGGAAGAGGCAGACTGGGTTTCGTGGACGGAAGTAAGCCAAGGCCAGACCAAAACCCAGAGGAATGGGACATCATGGACAGCCAGGTAATGACCTGGATAACTAATTCCATAGACCCAAAACACAGTGAAATCTTTTGTTTTTGTGAAATAGGACACGAACTCTGGGAAGAAATCCGGAGCAACTATTATGAACAAAACAATTTCGTGCAAGTCTTTGAACTTAAACGAGAGATCTCCCAAGCAAAACAGGGGGACAGATCAGTACCGGAGTTGACCGAGATTTTAAAATCTAAGTTCAAAGAACTCGAAACCCTAAGACCGATGACCACTGACCTGAAGGAACTCCAAGAGCGGGCTGAACAATATATGGTGTTCCATTTCTTGACGGCTCTCGACTTAAGCTACAAGGCGTTCGGGGCTCAGATCTTGATGTCGACGGAGAAGCCAACATTTGCCACGGTCTCAGTCATGGTTCAAAGAGAAGAAACCAGGCGAAGAGTGACGAGTACCAGAGACGAAAAGGCGGAGGCACTAGCCATGGTGACCCACGGCTCCCTCTGAGACCCTAACCCTAGGGAAAGGGGAAGGCACCGCGGACAGCCAGGTGAGCCGGTAAGGTGCAGCCACTACCGAAAGGAGGGGCACACCCACGACCGGTGCTGGAACCTGCATCCTCATCTCCGGCAGAACCAGGAAAGAGAGAGAGGAAAAGGGACTGTCGCCTCTGGAACAGGGAGAAAGTTCCTTTGGAAAAGGAATCGAGGGTTTCAGCGGAGCGGGTTACGGGTCGGTCGGGTCTCGACCCGACTGAGACCGCAGAGCCCACATGACAGACGGACCCGGTTCGGGTAATGGGTACCGACCCGATCAAATGGAGGACAACGACGACGCACAGATGGCTACACTGCTCAAACAATTCGGAGATTTTTTGCGCGATACATCAGGTTCATCTATCTGCAATACTGTCAATTATTTTTCTAAGTCTGTAAATTTTTGTCATAACTTAGAACACTGGATAATAGACTCTGGTTCCTTAGACCACATGACTCATAACACAAAAAACCTACACAGTCTCACTAAATTAGAAAGACCACAACACGTGACAGTAGCCAATGGAAATAAAGTTCCAATTTTTGGCATAGGGTCCACCACACTGTTCACAAAAACCATTAAAAACGTACTTTGCCTACCCAATTTTAACTCCAATCTCCTATCCGTCAGTAAAATAACGAAAGACTTAAACTGCAATGTTACTTTTTCGCCTGACAAAGTAATTTTTCAAGATCGAGTCACCGGGAGGAAGATTGGTGAAGGAAAATTTAGAAACGGTATGTACTACTTAGAAGATACCGACAAAACATGCCTTTCCACCTCCAGTACAGTACAAAAAGACAAAATATTACACTGGAGATTCGGTCATCCCTCCGACAAAATCCTAAACAAATTACTCGGTTGTAATTCAGACTCTAGCAGTTGCTCAGTCTGTAAACTTTCAAAACAAACCAGGTTACCCTTTCCACTATCTAGTAGTACGACAAACGATGTTTTGAATTAATTCATTCTGATGTTTGGAGACTCGCCCCAGTTGATTCATATAATAAATTCAAATATTTTGTTACATTTATTGATGATTTCTCTCGCACCACATGGTTATACCTTTTGAAATCAAAAAATGAAGTCTTGAGTCGTTTTCAAGAGTTCAACAATTTAGTTGAAACTCAATTTGAAACAACCATAAAAATCTTTAGGTCTGACAATGGAACCGAGTATACTAACAACACCTTTTTTGAGTTTTTTAAACAAAAGGGTATACAACATCAAACCACCTGCATCCACACCCCACAACAAAATGGTATCTCAGAACGCAAAAACCGACACCTTCTTGAAATGACTAGGTCTCTCCTCCTCCAAAACAACGTACCCAAGAGATACTGGTTCGATGCTATACTCACAGCAACATACCTCATCAATCGGTTACCCAGTGTAAAATTACATCTGAAAAGCCCTCTAGAAATTCTCAAGGGTAGGAAAATTAACCTAGATCATATACGAGTATTCGGATGTACATGCTTCGTACACATTCCATGATTTGATAAATTGGACAAAACCTCAGTCAAAACCCTATTTTTGGGGTATTCCGCTAAGAAAAAGGGTATAAGTGTTACGACCCAATAAACCATAAACTCTACATCTCGCGAGATGTGTAATTTTTAGAACTAGAATCCTATTACCCAAAGGACCCCGACAACCATAACCACCACCAAATGTTTCCGCCACCTAACAGTATTATTTCCTCTTATATCATAAGACAGGAACAGGATACCGCATCAACCGCGCCTGAGACAACTACCTCAGGGGGAGCAACTGATGAGGCAGTTGTCACTGATGAAGCAGTAATCGTAAGAAGGTCAACAAGGCAAACTCAACCCCCAGCAAGATTAAAAGACTACTTGTCCCATCAGGTTCTATACCTTATCCAAAATTTTCTATCTTATGATAAAATCTCTAACATCCACATGGCATACTTGAGAAAAATTGATGAAACAGTTGAGCCAAAGACCTATCAAGAAGCCTAACTCGACCCCAAATGGAGAAAGGCGATGAATGAAGAACTTCTAGCCTTGGAAAAAATGAAACTTGGGACATAATCCCACTACCCAACGGGAAGAAACCTGTAGGATGTAAATGGGTCTACAAGACCAAATACAACAGCAATGGCACCATCGAAAGATATAAAGCCCGACTAGTTGCCAAGGGCTTTACTCAGACATATGGAGTGGATTAGCAGGAGACGTTCGCTCCAGTGGCAAAAATGAACATGATTCGAGTGTTACTATCCGTTGCCACCAACCTCAGCTAAGAACTATATCAAATGGATGTAAAAAAACGCATTCCTCCAAGAAAATCTGGAAGAAGATGTATATATGTCCCTACCTCCAGGACACGAGAAAGCAATGCATCCATCTCTGATATGTAAATTAAAGAAGGCTATCTACGGCCTGAAACAGTTACCAAGGGCATGGTATGAAAAATTAAGCTTGTCTCTTTTAAAAATTAACTTTGTCAAAAGCTCTGCTGACTCATCTATGTTCGTCAAACACACGAATAACTCCACCACCATCGTTTTAGTCTATGTGGATGACATCATCATCACCGGAAATAATCACGATGAAATATGGAGTGTTCAACAATTTCTAAAAGGGGAGTTTGATATTAAAGATCAAGAAAAACTGAAATACTTCCTAGGAATAGAAATAGCTCATTCGAAAAAGGGACTGTTTCAATCTCAAAGAAAATATATCTTAGACTTGTTAAAAAAAACTGGCATGATAGGGGCAAAACCTGCTAGCACACCAATTGAAACCAACATGAAAATAGGACTTAATGATAGCAAACCATTAATTGATATATGTCAATATCAAAGACTAGTAGGAAAACTAATTTTTCTAACGGTTACAAGACCAGATCACTTTTACAGTTAGCGTTATCAGTCAATTCATGCACGCACCCTGCACGAATCACCTGGCAGCCGCAGAAATGATACTTAGATACCTTAAAGGAACACCCCGTCAAGGGATATGGATGAAGAGAACAAGGGTAAACTCCGTAGTTGGATACACTGATGCAGACTGGGCAGGTAGTTATGATAGAAAATCTACAACTAGTTTCTGTGTCTTTGTAGGTGAAAATCTAGTAACCTGGAAGAGCAAGAAACAAACAGTTGTAGCAAGGTCAAGTGCAGAGGCAGAATACGGAGCCATGGCCTCCACTGCTAGTGAACTCACATGGATTAGACATCTTCTTCAAGACATGAAGGTTGAGATAAAAAAAATGATAGAGATGCACTGTGACAACCAAGCAGCACGTCATATTGCAATGAACCCCATTTTCCATGAGAGAACCAAACACATTGAAGTGGACTGTCACTTCATAAGAGAGAAGGTACAGTCGGGAGAAATCGTCATTCCTTTTGTACGTAGTGAATACCAGATGGCCGGCATCTTCACCAAAGCCCTCGACAAAAATAGCCTCCAAAAAATACTTAACAAGTTGGGCTCGATCAACCTATACGAACTCAACTTAAGGGGGAGTGTTGAAGAAAGATAAACATAAAGTATTGCCTCAGAAGGAAAATCTTAATCACAGGCAAAAAGAGAAAGCAGAACAGTAACTTTCACCAAACACAGTGAATGTCTAACTACTTCTAGAAAAATGATCAGTAAGCATCCGTTGGAGAAATCATAGGCAACCGTTAGAAATTATATGTATATATACATCACTTACTCATTGTAAAAAATTAGAATTCTTAATAAGAAATCAGAACAAGAAGTTCATCATCTTTCTTTAATATCAGAACACTAAAATGTTCATCATTTATAAAGTTCATAATTTCTACAAGCATGATTAAGATTACATTCAATTGTAATTCCAAGAACGGTTAGTCTAATCATCATCATTTAGCAAGCATGATTAGGATTAATCTAAGCCTACTAGTTCTAAGGTTGTCAGCACATAATCCAATAATTGTAATTGGTAGCAGTCTTAGGGTTGATTTGTAACGATTTAAGGCACACATCTACGCTAATCAATCAATCAACCAATTTCAAGCTTGATTAGTAAAATAAAAACGCACTGATAATCAATCATAGAACTAGGTTAATTTACTCGGTAATCATGTCTAAAATTTAAGATTATGCTTAAAATCTGTAACTAGCTTAGAAAATTTAAAGTTATGATCTTTCAATCATGCATGAAAAATATTTTAACGGTTAAATATTATATGAACAATAAAAATACTATAATTATACATCTAATTTTTCATACTCTATAGTTGAAAAAATTCTCTCTAACTCGAAAAAACTATATTAATTACTAAAATTAGAAGGGAAACAGGAAAATTAAGTTGATATAGTTCTAAAAATTTAAGAGGGACAAAACTTATAAAACTTATACATTTGACTAATAGAATTTAATTATAAATATTTATTAAATTATTTTTAAAATAAAAGGGGGCAATTACCCCCATTTTGTTAAAGGTGGACTCGTACATCCGCAAACAAAATTGTATTAGTTAATAGTTGCATATCAGTATATATATATATATATATCTAATGTGACAATAATTTTAAGGCTTTTTGACTTAAGTAGTGTTATATAGCACTACATTGTCTTGCACCATTATTACGTGATAATACACATGTGGCATAGGGTAATCTATTAAGCTCACAAATTTAGATAACATACCGTGTCAACTTGTGCAGAGTTATGGAGAAAACGAGTGGTATCATTAATAGACAAGTTATAGAGATAATTAATAATAACTGTTTTTTATCTTTGTCAAATAATAATGTGGGGATAATTAATGATATCTCCGTCCCAATATTAAGAATAACAGAATTATTTTACATAAAATAAAATCATAGAAAAAATAGTAACTCTAAACCGATCAATAGTTGACACACAGCATTTGATCAAATTAAATTTCAGTGTAAATCTTTGTTATTCTAGAATTATTCTAGAAAAAAAAAAACAAATGATCAAAATGGAACTATATCTCTTAAGATGCAGTTATAATTAATTGTACCACAGGAAGACCTTACTTACAAATTAGTATAGCTGCGAGAGAAAACATTACCATGAAAAAAGCGAGGAGGATGAACCATATGAAGTTCCCCGGGACGATCAAACATGTTGCTAACAAGAAGCTAATCCCAGCAAAGGCCGTACCAATTGTTCCCATAATAACTGCAGCATTTTGCTTTTTCTTTTTCACTAAGATTGCATAAATGCATAAAACGTATGCACAAACACTAGGCCCCGCCGCAGCATACATTATATATTTATTAGACAACGAAGAGGACGAGTTTTCCGTGGCTTTGCAACCTATCAACGATGTGATTGTCTGTGAAGTTACGAAAATTGATATCTTTGCCAGTTTCGCAATTGAATCTATTGAAAATCCACCGCCTCCTCCTCCACCACCACCACCACCTCCACCTTCACCACCTCTGCCTTGGTCACTAGAAGAAGGTGGTTTATATGGAGTTTCGACAATGTCAATGACCGTTTCGAGAGGATTAGCGGCTGTGGCGGCGGAAGGGCAGTGGCTAGCTTGGTCATCGATGGGTTGTATTAAGAGAGGTCCACCAGGTCCGACCACGACTGAAATAACAAACGCGTGTGTTCTGGTTTTGCAGGGGAGGCGGAGGACGTGCTGTTGAACGCGGTGAGGATTGAGAGCAAAACGTCCTCCGTTTGAAACTGCTACTTCTTCATTCATTGCACCACCTACTTTTCCACCAATTTCCATCGTTGCAGTTACAACCAGGAAGAAGACCATGAAGCCCAGTTTAGCCATGAAGACAAAGAAGTGTTGAGAGAGAAAATTTGTTATAGAGGTTTATAAATTATCTTCTAAGTGAAGGAAAGAAGAGGAAATTAAAAGGAAACTATTCAGAATTTTGAGGGGAAACAACATTATAATTCCATGGGATCTTCTTTTACCCCTTTGGTAAGGATTGTCTCTCCGAATTCATTTGCGTGTTTCAGACAGAGAGACGACCAAATATTTTTTTGCTATTACATTCTTATATTTTTCTTTCTTCAAGTTAAGTACTGTTTCTATGATATTCATTGTTTTGTGAAGGAAGATAAATAGAGAGAGAGAGCATTACAAAACTTTAATAAAATTTAAGATAAATTTAATAAATCTAATTTAATAAAAACACGTAATTTTCGTGTAAGGTTTAATTGTGAAAACAAAAGTTCATTAACATTTACACACGTAAATTAATTTTCAGTGTCTATTATTTTGATCATTAAGTGCTGTTTGATATGAGTGTAAAATTACCTCTATGAATGTGATAAAAATTATTATATGATCGTTGATTGGAGTTTGTAATTCACTAAAAAATTAATTAATTAAATGACGGGGAAGATTGTAAAGGGGAAATGGATGGGGGAGACTAGGGATGGTAAAATACTCGTGAATAGTTATCTGATTTAATGAGTGAGTTTAAAATATTATAAATGGTTATGAGTTCTTATTGGATATGTAATTTTTTTACCATTATAAATGGGTAGGGTACATGTAACACCCAATACCCATTGGGTTAAAAAATTATACATCCCACTCCCCAGACACCTCGATTAAGGGTATTTTCTCCATCTTCGATGGTTATCTTAAAGACAATAATACATAATGAAAATTGTGGGTCATTTTCGTTCATGATTTGCAATTGAATTCTAGCAACTTTATAATATTATTATCAAACTAAACTGAATCGTGAATTGAATACCCGAACTAAAATTTATCAATTTTATAATTGAATCGAATCATAATTCATCAATGCTACAATCGAATAATACTTTCATCAATTTTATAATCAAACGGAATGGAATTATTTTTTATGAACTAAATTGTATGGCAGTTTTATAATCAAATAATCAAACTAAAATTCATCAAGTTTACGACTGAACCAAACTGAATCATCAATTTTATAATTGAATAACCAATAATAAAATTAATCAATTTTATTATCAAACCAATTTAGAATTCATGAAATTTATCATCAAACGAAACTGAATCATCAATTGAATAACCAATACTAAAATCCATTATTTATAGTTAAATGGAACCAAAGTTCATCAACTTAACATTTGAATAACACTAAAATTCATTAATACCATGATAAAACGGAAATAAAATTCATCAATTTTATAATCAAACCAAACTAGGTCATCAATTTTATAATCGAATAATCAAACTACAGTTCATAATTTTACAATGGAACTAAATTGGATTGTAATTTTATAATCGAATAATCATACAACCGAACTATTGAATCATCAAATTTATAATCGATTAACCAAACTGAAATTCATCAATTTTATTAGGCTTATTAAATAATGTTGTCGACTCAATTTCTAGGTTAAGCTATTTATGACGGAAATTGTTGTTCAGCCTACCAATTTGGAGAGAGAGAGAGTAATTTTAACTGAATCGCTGATCTCAATGGTCATAATTCGGTGAAGAGAGAGAAGTGAATTATGAAAATAGAATTATTGGTTGAATAGACAAAAAATAAGTAATAGTCATTTAATTTCAAAACAAAAATGAAAAAAATATATGAGTACTTGTTGAGTGTTCATGTTTTAATGAATATTATCCATATTTACGGTTTAATTTAATATTAATATGAGCAGTGAGAATATAATATGAATGTTTAATGAGTATACTTATACCCACTAGAAACCCGGCCATTGACATCCCTAAGAGAGACTGTGTGGAGGAGACTGGGACGCGTGGGAGGGAAGAAAATCAATGAAAAAATTAAGATGAAAAAATTAAGCTTAAAAAATAAAAAATAAAGTGTTCTATTATTTGCCACCTATGCTCTTTTTTCCTTTTGGACAAAGATTCAAACTCAGCTTGGTATTGCAATTTCGTGGAAAATTCATACAACTTTATCTATTTCGAAACATATAATAATAAACATATAATAATAAACATGTTAATGACGTAGTAATTAATTACACATAAATTTTTTGCTGAATTATATTACGTGTTTACTACTCAAACTATGGACCATTGAACATCCAATCCAATCCACCACGTCAAATCATGAGAGAGAGTGAGAGTTATTTAATTGCTGAGTCATGCTAGATCAATTGGGTTTAGGTCAAAAATGTCATTTGTATATATAAGGATTTAGGATATGCAAGGTAAGCCATGTACATAGCTGTGCGCATGAGATTTTGGATTACTGTGTGAAAGAGTTGATGAAAACAACTTGAATTGTTGGCCTTCTCCACCCATGAAGTCCGAGCCATGGAAGACAAAAATATCTCCAATAATCTTCGTCAGATCATCTGAAATACGAAGGGATACTCTAATGGAGATCATCCTTTACATTTCATCATTTACAGCTACCATTTTCATGACCCTCCCTCATCATTATGTACATAACAATCCTGCTCCTATTTTCATTTTTAATGGCTTTCCCCTTGCCTTTCATGCTTTTATTTTGTCAATTATCTTGGCCTTTACTTCCTCTCTCTGTTCTCTCATTACTACGACTAAACCCGTCTTTGCCTGCTTTTTCTGTTGCTCTGCGTCATTTCCGCCGCTTCAGCCGCAACCATACTGGTGTTTACGGCTTGTTGCGGCGCTGGTTGCGGGTGGGAGTTTCAGTGGCCAACTTCATCCCCTGATTGATATGCATACCCCAGTGGACATATATCATAGAACTAAATACTGTCACCACGTTGGATTAATTGAATCAGCACTGTACTTAACATCATTATTTGTTATCAATTTTCGTGTAATATATTTTGAATTAATTAGTTAAAATTTGCTTTTGTTTTTGCTTACTTCGGAAGTGAGAGCATAAACGGTATAGAACAATGTTATGTAATATAATGACGTGCATTCGAGATTATTAAAAATTACAAATGGATTATATTATATAGGCTTCCATGTTTTAATTAGGGGTGTTCAATGGTCAGTCTGGTTGAATTTTTGAAGGGAAATGAGACCAGACCGAAAATTACAATCCTCTATATGGAGGACTAAATCGACTAAAACACTGCAAAAAATCCGAACCGACCAGACCGTCGTTCTAAGTACGCGTTTTATATCGTGATAAATATATTAAATACACGTAATTTTCAGATTAAAAGTTTAATACACGGTTAATACATTGAACGTATTATAAGCGTGATAAATACGCCTTATTTCAAGGTATACTTTAATAGTACACACGTGTGGGCGCTTACTTCATCATGAGGAGGTACATGTAATACTTTTATAACTCATTTACACTTTAACTCTCTATTTCCTTCCGGATGTGGAATGGAGAAAAAGCCATTTTTTACTTGAAAAAATATTTTATTTATATTATACGGTCGGTCCGGTCCAAAATTAGTTGAAATTCTGGACCGAACTTCCTCTCTAAAAAGAGGACCAAACCGACCAAATATGAGAAAAAACCGTTTAGACCGATTAACTCCGGTCCAGTCCAGATCAGATTATACGGTTTGGACGATTTTTGAACACCCCTAGCCTTAATGAAGCGGAAATGTTTTGGTCGTTATCATTTTTCATTAACATTTTCAATCAACTTTATTTATTTGAATTGACGATTTAGATACATGATTTAATTTCAAATTTTAGAATTATGTGTTTACTAAGTGTCACGATTCATGATCTCGTTTGAGATTATTTTTTAAAACTAATTTAAGATGTTTGTGATTACTAACTTATGTTTTCATGATTTGGATTAGGTTAAATATACGATTTTACTAAATTATCCTTCAATGAAAAATATTTTTCTGTACAATTATTTACTAGATTGTAATATTTTTCTGCCTAATGTAATTATTAAAACTTACTTTCTGATAATATAATATATATAATTAAATACCATATAAAGTATTATTATTAAAAATTAAATAACTAATTTTTTTAGATAAGACAATTAGAAACCAAACATCTAACTCCAACTCCGTTAAAGTGAAGAGAAATTATTGTGTTTTCGCACTCAGCAATGGTTTTACAGTCTATTTTGTCAGGCTTTAAGACTTATCAACTAATCTTCCATCATATATTAATTGCAATATGAACCATGGAATTCCTTTTAACATGCTCTTTTTTTACTTGATCGATGGTTATTGCATTTTAATCTTTCTTTCAAATCTCCATCTGCCTCATAAGTAATTTATGTTTCTGTATGGATTCTAAAGTAGTCTAAATCTGAAAGCATCATTTAGAAGGCATGTAAATTTATTTCAACAAGACTTTATTATTTTCTCAATGAGAAAATAAAGTAGTCTAAATCTAAAAGCATCATTTAGAAGACCATGGAAGTTTATTTCAGGACGACTTGATTATTTTTCTATAATAATTTCAGTTAGGTTTAGATGCTACTAACTTCATTCCCTAAAAATTTCAAATTTTTACATAAACCCTAAAAAAAGATACGTGCAAGATATTGCAATGAAGAGGGATCGCCTGATTTAGTCTTAAATTTTTAGTGTCTTAAGATGAAAGAGAGAAAAAGAGAGAGCATCGATGATCGAGAGAGCACCAACAATAGAGAGAGAGCCAACGATGGAGAGAGAGAACCAATGACAAACGCAGAGAAAGTCGATGACGGAGAGAGAGCACCGATGACGAACATAGAGAGATAGCCTATACGACGAACACACAGAGACAAAGAAAGAGAGTCTGGACGACGAATAGAGAGAGCCTGGAAATTGAGGTGAAAATCATGAAAATCGCTTGCCCTAAAAAGCTTGATGTTAAGCTTGAGTTTGATGCAAAGCTTTCGAGATGTACAAAGAAGAAGAAATAAGCTTCCTTTGGAAGCTTTCCAAAAAAATTTAACCTGCAACCAAGGCAACAGGTAAAAGGACTTCCCCTACCCCTTGGTGATCTAACGGCTGAGAGTTTCATTGCCTCATCCAACGGCTAGGAAGACTCCCAATATCAATGCCGAGAAAAATTTTCCCGGCATTGGAGAGGGATCTCATCAATTAGAGGCCTATGTAGAGAACGTGTCACTTATTTCCTCCATTTCTTCCCAATTGAGCTAGGGTTCCTAAAACCCGTCAGATATTAAATTAATAAAAAAAGACCAAATATTAGGATGGAAGAACTAAATTAAGCCCTAAAAAGTGTACACGGGTGGTTGAAAACAATAAAATGATGGTTTTACGAGTAATTATTAGGAGTATCAGCCACATTATAGTCGGTATTTGTGTCCGTTTGATGGACAAATCAACGGTGCGGGTCTATTTTGATTTAAGAAAAATAAATAAAATATAAGTGCCTTTTCGAATTCTATTTTTAATAAATCACACTCGTTCATATCTAAATCAATGGACACGAGTACTCGTACATGGGGCCGAGGCCACAATGCGGCTGGCATCCGTAATAATTACTCTGGTTTTACATTGTAACCTAAAACAATGATATTAAATGTGTAAAAAATAACTAAATAACAATTACAGTCTTAACATACCTTAAAAAAGCAAATTTCAGGACCCAAAACGTAGTCTAACCTTAAAATAAAAGAATAATACATGTCTCACTTGATGAACGAGAAGGCGAAGACAGACAAGAGAACAAAACAAGTGAGACCAACGATCCAAATAAGATTCTGAGGGAGAATCAAACCCATGACCAATATGAAAGCAACACCAGCACAAGCAGAACCCATAACGCCCATGGTAGTAGCAACCCATCTTTCGCTTCGGGCAAGAAGAATTGCAGACGTACAAAAGATAAAAGCACAAACATTAAAAGATATCGCCATATACAAAAGCAACTCAGAAGATCTACGAACAGGAAAAGCAATGAGGGAAGCCGATGTCTGAGCTATAACTCCCAATGATATCTTTGCTAATTTCTTTACTCCATCTCTTGGAAAACTAATTAGTTCTTTACATCCTGATCTTTTCCATATACTATTATTTCCGGTGGGACTAACTTCAGTTTCAGAGGGTGGTTCTTCTATTTTAATCTCAATTTGTAATTGAATAGTCCTTATAGCTTCAGGAAAAGCATAATTGACTTCAGTACTCTGAACTACGTTTCTTTCGTCGCTTTCAGTTGCATCTTTATTGGATACCCTTCGTGTTATGACGACCTTGTCATCGGCTGCGCTCATTGCCTCCTGGGAATCCAAGATCCGGTCCTCATTAACAATGCTCACTGGATATTCTAGTTGATCCACTCCATCAGCCATTGGTCTCACTGGATGTTCTAGTTTATCCAATCCACTCCTTCGTCGAAGCCAGTTGATTTTTCTATATATAGACCTAGATATGGACGAAGAGAATAATTAATCATTAGGAACAAACAGGAAATTTCTCAAAGTAAAATCGAAAGCAAAATTTGTGTCTGTTTCCGAGAATGCTCCTCATTTCCTTTCACAACAAGTATTAAAAACAGAAAAATAAACCTTAGGAAACTGAAAGGAAGGCAAGGAAGTTCATGTCAGGCATAAAAGAAAGACATTATATCCATGTTGGTCCCTCTTAGACTAAATGAAACATCTAATCCTAGCTTATCTATCCTACCTTCCTGATAAGCAGTTAAGATAGTTGAGAAGACTTTTCTTGCTTCTTTTACATTCTGGAAACTCACGAGCTTCCGTACAACTGATTGAACTTGGTCGCGATTTGATGGATGTTCCATTTTGATTTATATATAAATAAAGAGAATTTATATACGAGAAAAAAACAATTAAGCAAATTACAGAGCAACTTTCATTGAAGAGAGCAGCATGATAACAGTCAGGAAATGGTCGACAACGATAAAAAAAAACTTCTCTAGAGAATTTCTGTGCAATAGCACTTTAATTTCTTATTCCATTTGGACGATTCTTCAAAAATTAATATTACCTTCTTAAAACTAAACTTAAAAATGTAAAGAACAAATGGTACCGTAACATCCACTACCCTTAAGGGTAATTTTGTTTTTACGTTATAAGCTTGTATATACATTTGCCAGAGAGATAGCAAGTGGGTCAGTTTGGCCCGCAAAATTGTAGAAGGAGAGATTTGAACCTTGGTTGGAAGAGATGAAATATATATGAATACCACTAAACTAAATATAAGTCATTTTATAATTAACTTGGTTGGCTCGTTAGTCAGCCTGGCCAGACCCGTGATTCACGGGCCAATTCAACGGTTCAATACGGGCCGACCTATATTTCCTACGAGTTGAGCCCGGGTCGGCCCGCTTATCACCACTATATATGCCTAAGTCAAACTGCAACCCTATTGTTTAGGGAAAATTTCACTGACATTCTCTGAAATTTTATTAAATGACACTCACACTACTTCTAAGTTTAAAAATATCACTCACTCATCTGTGACTTTTAAGTGTGGAACTCACTCATATATTATGTTAGATTTTCTGTTAACACGTTTAAAAGACAGATCATACCATTTGTTAAACACAAATTCTACTAACATTTATTTCTTCTTTCGTTAAAACAATGAATTGACTATCCAACGTCTCAAACTGGAGGTGGCCTCATTGCCACTAGACATTAATGGCATGTTTACTTGATAGATTTGGATCACAAATTTTAAAAATTTGGATTTATAATTCAAATCCATGTTTACTAGAATTAGATTAAAAATTTTATGTGGAACTCACCACATAATAATATTAGAATCCACATTTTTTGTGGATTTGTAATCTAAATCAAATTGGAAGATTACAAATCCTAATCAAAATCTTTATTTTTTTAATGTTCAAAGTAAAAAAAAATACCCCTTTTAAAGTACCAAATTATAGTCCCATTTTGCCTTCTAAATAGGGATGGAAAAAATATATGCGGATAAAAATACTTGTTTCTTCATACCGACCCAACCCATGACTCATCAGTTTCCCCGACCTCGCCTGTGACTCGTCCCGACCATTGTCCCACTCGACCTGATCCCAGCCTGACCCGGCTCAACTCTCTGATCTGACCCGTGACCTCGAACTGTGACCCTGACCTGACCTGACCCGTGACCTCGAACTGTGACCCTGACCTGACCTGACCCGTGACCTCGAACTGTGACCCTAACCTGACCCGACCTCATGACCTTGTGTTCCCGACCTATGACCTATCCCGACCCCGACTCTCCAAAGTGACCCGACTCGACTCCCTGAATCGTGATCCTGACTCGTGATCCCGACCCGTTACCCATCCCGACCTAACTCCATGACTCGTTTCCCAAACCTCGTGTCCCTGACCCACGTCCTTGACCCATGTCCCACCCCACCCCGGCTCCTGACCCGATTCAACGGTTCAATACGAGCTGACCTATATTTCCTACGAGTCGAGCCCGGGTCGGCCCGATTATCACCACTATATATGCCTAAGTCAAACTGCAACCCTATTGTTTAGGGAAAATTTCACTGACATTCCCTGAAATTTCATTAAATAACACTCACATTACTTCTAAGTTTAAAAATATCACTCACTCATCTGGGACTTTTAAGTGTGGAACTCACTCATATATTCTGTTAGATTTTCTGTTAACACATTTAAAAGACAGATCATGTTTATAATTATTATACACGTGATCATGTTTATAATTATTTTCAATTATCATGATTTTATGATTAAGCTAATTACCACGTGATATTTATATGGTTTATGATTGATTAAGCTACATATATTAGTTACATTATATGTTCATGAACAAGTCGCATGTTTAATGAATATAGTTTATCGTGGATCATGAAGTTAAATTATGGAAATTGATAATTAGACCAGAAGTAGACTAGACATGTCTCTTGGTTATTAAGGAACTAGACAGTTCACGTCAGATTTCGCCTATACAATTGGACGCCACCATGTTCATGTTATAAGGTTCAGATAACTTTAAGTGACACCAGCTTCAGGACATTCATTCCATCATGTTCACGTACGTTACAATTTATGTTCATGTTTAAGTGGAAGCATTTCTTGTTAGGTTATTAATTAGGGGATACGCCTCGTTGAATTATGATCAAGAAAGTTATAAAAACAAGTTCAAGATACATGTTAACCATGATATATAGTTAGTCAAGACACATTTAAGTATTAACATAAGTACATTTATGATTATGTTAACAAGTGAATATGTTAGGTGAAATTATGATTGCTTATGATATATGTTTGTACTCTGATATGAGGATGCATGTGATGGTGAGCAACAGGTGTGAGAAACTATCATAGCTAACTGAATTAGTAGCAGAATTCTAGAAATTTCAATTTATGAACAATATAGTATTTTGGAAAAGGATTCCTGCTAAACTATAGTTATCTTAATAGCTTTACCATGTTCTCCTATGACCAAGGGTTAGATTTTTATGTTTTACGGATTTCTCACGTTGATTTTATTACGAAGTTTAATATGTTATGTTATGAGGTTTATTAAATAAGAATTTATGATGTATTGCCTTCGCTATTTAATGATAAGAGTTTTTATATTAGAGTTTTTAATTTGAGAATTTTCTCAAGCTAGGTTTTCAATTGAATTAGATTTTAAATTAAGAAATTACTATCATGTTTAAATCACAGAGATCAGGGTGTTACAGCTCGGTATTAGAGCCAAGGTTATAGATTTTGTAGACTTTGCTTAATGAAATATATGACATGCCACTCAATCTGCTCCTCCTTCACCTTACCAGTTAGGTACATATATGACGAGTGTTTCAGTTATTGATTCACTATGATGTGATTTTGTTTCATTATAATGTGTTTGATATGCTTACATTATTTTTATGTGTTAATGACAGATATGTTGGTCAGTCATGAGTATTATTGGCTCAGTCGATGGCTTATAGAAGAAATAACAATAACCTCATGCTCGTCAATTCAAGTACTACCACCAGCGGCCACATTTGAGGTTATTCAAGAACTCCCTAGGCTATTGAGGCATGCGGCAACAAATCATCCCAAACAACAACCGATGTCAATCGACGTGCAATTGATACATATGTTTAAGAGGCTCGATCCACCAGAGTTTCATGGGCATGCATCTGATCTGCTTCTAGCTGATTAATGGATCGTTAAGCTAGAGAAAATCTTTGGTACAAGATGTTCTCATAAGCTTAGAAAGATATGCGATTTTCATGCTAAAAAGAAAGACTAAAAAGTTGTGGAACTTACATAGAGAGCTTATGACATTGAGCATCACTCGTGATGTGAGATAGGTTTGAGGAGTTGTTTTTCAAAAAGTACTTTCTAATCACATTTAGAGTTGATTATGAGGTCAAGTTTCTTAAGCTGGTTCAGGGAAATTTGATGGTCCTAGAATATGAGAGTAAAATTAAAGTATTATCTCTTTAAGCAACTCAGTACTAGATAATTAGCTTAGGAAGGCCCAATTGTTTGATATAGGTCTTCATCTCAAGATTAATGGTCATGTTACACTTCATAAGACCACCATATACGCATCGGTTGTTTAAGTTGCATTGATCATAGAAATGAATACTCTACCCAGAGTGCCGCCATGGTCTGAGAAATCATTTCATGGTAAGAGAAAATCCTAAAACGTTCATCCATGGAAACAGAATGTGAAGTGGTAGGCTACGAGATATAATCCATTATATGTTACTTGCAACAAGCACCATAACATTATGTTCCATAAGGGGAGTAATGATTGTTTTAATTGCTAAAGATTGAACATTTCCTCAGACAATTCCCTTTGCTTACTCAGGGACAGAATAGTAACACGGGTGTGGACAAGGAAAAATGAGTAATTTTGGCCCTCGCTCGCTAGGAAGCTGATGAGTCAGATGTGATTGTTGCAGGTACACTTCTTGTGCTATGGCATTCACTGTTGCATTGATTGATTATGGATCTAAACATGCATTTATATCTACTTCTTTTATTACTCATGCATTATTACTTATTGTTCCCTTAGGCTTTAAATTATGTGTTTCCATGCATTCGGGAGCTTCTCTCCTTACTAACATGCCGCTCCATTATTTTTCCGCATTGATAGAAAATCATGCGATGGATACCAAAATTATAGTCCTAGGAATGTATGAATTTGATGTAATCCTAGGGATGGACTGGTTGATACCTAATGATGCCAATATAGATTGTTATCGTAAGGAAGTTCGTTTCTAACTTCCAGGTGGTCCTAGTTTTAAATTTAGGGGATCCCAACAGCAAGTAATGTCAAAAGTTATATTTGTTACTCGAGCAAAGCTATTTCTTGATCATGGTAACTGAGGTTACCTAACTTTTGTTTTGGATGCTTCTAAGATAATAGTGGATATTAAATCATTTCTTATTTCTTGTGAAATTTTTTATGTCTTTCCCGATGAATTGCCGGGACTACCCACTACATGAGAGTTAAATTCGCACATTGAGTTGGTACTAGTCATTATGCCTATATCATAGGCTTCTTGTCATATGGCTCCTGCTTGTTTGAAAGAAGTGAAGCATCAACATCATAAATTGTTGAATAAGGGTTTTTTTAGACTAAGTGTTTCACTTTGAGGAGCATTGATATTATTTGTTAAAAAGAAATATGGATCCATGAGGTTGTGCAATGACTACGTGGAGTTGAACCGAGTCATAAAATCAAGAATAAGTATCCAATACCATATATCGAGGATTTATTTGATAAATTTTTTGGAGTGTCAGTATTCTCTAAGCTTGTGTGAGATCATGTTAACATAAGCTCACAATACATGATGAGAATACCTCTAAGACAGCATTACATACTCAGTATAGCCATTATGAGATTGTGGTGATGTCTTTTGGTTTAATCAGTTCTCCTTCATGATTGTGTTTATTGATGATATTTTAGTGTACTCTAGATAGAGACTAAGAAAATGGAACACCTCAGGATTGTTTTACAGACTTCAAGACTAAATTGGTTACATGCCACATTCTAGAAGTATGAGTTTTGGCTTCATCAAGTAACCTTTCTTGGTCATGTGGTGTCTCAAGATGGAATCTCCATTCACCATTCTTAGATCGAAGCAGTTTTTAACTGGCCCAATCAATTAATGTTGGGGAGGTTCATAGTTTTCTGGGATTAGAAAGGTATTATCAGATGTTCGTTTTGGTATTTGCAAAGATCATTATTCCATTCACGCAGTTAACTAAGAAGAATGTCACTTTTACTTGGATGATGAGAAATGTTTTCAGATTCTTAAACATAATTCATGTCGACTCGAGTTTTGACTATTCCAGATGGTAAGAGTGACTTTGTGATTTAAAGTGATACGTTTAAGAGAGGTTTGGATTGTGTTTTAATGCAATAAAGAAAGTTATAGCTTATGCTTCTCTTCAGCTTAAACATTATGAGAAGAATTATCTTACGCATGACTTGGAACTGGCAGCAGTTTTTTTGCCCTCAAGATTTAGAGACATTACTTGTATGGTTATAAGTGTCCATTTTCACATATCGTAAGAGCATGGATTACTCTTTCACCCAGAAAGAGTTTAATATAAGACAACAACATTGTTGAAACTTGTGATGGACTACAACTGTGATATCATCCATCACCTATAGAAAGTAAATGTGGTAGCTAATGCTTTAATTTGAAATTCAGCTCATTCATCACGTCTTGGAAGAATATTCTTGAGGATTTTAAGTGAGCAGAGTTCAATTTTTATTGGAAGGTACTACATCTCAGTTAGCTCAGCTCACAGTTTAACCATCATTGTAGCAACAAATTATTGAGGCATAAAACTCAGACTTCGAGTTGCTTTTGATTCATAGTGAGGTAGGTACTAACAAAAGAGAAGGGCTTGCCATCAGTGACGATTCAGCCCTTCATCCCCATGGGAGACTTTGTGTTCTAAATGATGCGGACATAAGGCAAGATTTACTCATGGAGGCTCATAGTTCACAATACTCGGTGCACCCTGACAATAGTAAGATGTATCGAGATTTTAAGTTACATTATTGATGGATCAGTATGAAGTGGTATCATGAGTGTGTCACTAAGTGTTTGGTGTGTTAGCAAATCAAGACTCAGAAACAACTACAATCTAGTGGCTTGACATTAAGTATTCCTGAATGGAAGTGGGAGCATGTAACTATGGATTTTGTTTCAAGGTTATCAATGACGGTAAAAGGTTATAACTCTATTTGGATTTGTGGTGGATTTTCTTAATAAGTCTACACACTTCTTACCTAGCAAGACTGCATTTTTAGTTAAGGATTGGGCTTGATTGTATATTGGAGAGGTTGTTTGACTTCATAGAGTTCTAGTGTCTGTAGTATCAGATCGAGAACCGTGTGGTTCATGCCCAACTTTGGTGGCGTTTATAGAAAGCTTTGGGTACTCAACTGAACTTTAGTATAGTTTTCCATCAACAGTCAGATGGGCAATTTAAACAAAAGAACCAGAGGCTAGAAAATATGCTTCGAGCTTGTATGTTGGATTCTTATGGTAGTTGGCACTTATCGAGTTTCAGTACTTAATAATTATCAGGCAATAATTGGTATGGCTCCATTTGAGGCACTTTTTGGGAAAATTGTAGGTTTTCAGTTCACTAGTATGAGGTTGGTGAACGAACGTTTTAGGGTCTTGACTTGGTCCAATCCACTAACAAAGCTATTTAGAAGATTAGAGATAGAATGAAGACCATTCAGAGTATGCAAAAAAGTTGTGTAGATGTTAGAAGAAAGGATCTTAAATTTGAAATGAGTGATCATATATTCCTTAAGGTTGCTCCAATGAAGGCTGTTATGCCTTTTAGTCGCAAAGGTAAGCTCAGTCCATGATTATTTTATTAGTCTTTCTGAGATTTTGAATCGTATGGGTCCTTTGACCTACCGACTTGCTTTATCATCAGCTCTTTGAGGTGTCTATAACATGTTCAACGTCTAGATGCTCCACAATTACGTGTCTGATCCATCGCATGTCATCAATGTTAAACCACTACAAGTTCTTTGCGATCCTTACCTATGTGGATAAACTAGTTCGACTTATAGAATGTAGGGATCAGAGTCTTCGTAACAGGACGATTCTGCTAGTCAAGGTTCTTTGGAGAAATCATCAAATCGAAGAAGCGGCGTGGGAAAGAGAAGCATAGATGCGTGTCAAGTACCCAAAACTATTTTAGTAAGGTATGTTGCTTTCTAGGATGAAATTTTTTAAAGAGGAGATTGTAATACTCATTACCCCTTAAGGGTAATTTTGTAATTACATTTTAGGCACATATATTTATATATACACCTAAGACAAATAATAACCCTATTTTTTTATAATAAAAAAACTCTCAGTTTCTCTTACTCTCTCACACAACCCCACTCGAACACCCTATGCTCTTCCTTCATCTTCTTCTTATTCTTCTCTCAATGTTCTTGTTGTCGCCATCCCCTTGCTTCACTGGTAAGCTGTCTTTTCTCATCTCATCGCTTCTCTCAGTTTGTTCTTATTCGCTTTGATTTCCCCTATGTACTTCATCTTCCTTTTCACTTTCTTTTTTCTTATGTTACAGTTTATTATTGTTGTTGTTGAACGATCATTGAAACACCCTTTCGCTTGTAAGTCTTGCTTCTCTCTTTCTCTCATTTATCTTCTCCCATGTTCTCTGTCTGGTTTGCAAACGGGGTCATGTGACATGGCTTGTATCTTGACCCGGCCCATTTATAACCTATCTAAAAGGGTTCAGTTGAAGTGAACTTGTCTAGTTCAATCGAACCAAACCGATAAGTACAGCCAAACTGAACCATATTAAACTAGACTGAACCTTTTTATCAAATTGATACGCGAATTCTTTTAACGCTTTATGACCCCTATCACACTCCTAATTTAATGTAGGATTATGTGTAATATATTATGATAATGTATAGTGATCTGAAATCTTTGGGTTTTAGCTCAATAATTGTTTAATTCTTTTATACCAGTCTAGGTAAGTTGGCTTACATGGTGATGCGGCTCTTGTGTTATGATGTGCCATGTATTTAAATTTAATGTTGTTATATTCTATTCTATATAATTCATATACATGTGATCTTGTTTATAGTTATTTTCCGTATAATGATCTTTTAATTAAATTAATTATCACGTAATTTTACTTGGGTTATGATTGATTAAGCCTGCATATGCGTGGAACTCAATCTCATTTGGAAAGCCTATAGCTATCTTTCAGCAACTGTACGAGAAATGGTCGAGGAAAAGACTTTAGAATCAGATGAGCTCGCCCAGTGATAAAGGCCCTAACCCTGCCAGCCAAGTCAAAATAAAAAGAATGAAGAGAACGGAAGGAAAGGAGAACTTCATATTTTGGTATTTCTCTAGTAGTCATGTTTAACCTTGAATGCTATATTAATAAATTCTACAGCAATAGTCCCTCAGACTCGAAAATTTATAGCGAAAATGGTTAACCCAACAGCAGATTTCGCAGGTGCCACCATTGGAACCAATGGAGCAAATGATTGACCTATCATATTATCTAAAGAAACAGAAAATACCAATTAAATTCAAATTTACAGCTAATAACATTGATTCAATTGGCATTGACATAACAGGAATATTTCGTCTTCCCCAAATACCTAAAATAGAGATGATCATATAAAATGTGAAATATTTGATAGGATCCGTTTCGAGAACGTCAAATGTAAGAGAAATTCAAATGTTAAAACTTGAAAGTAGATCTATTGATCCAAACATCTTTGTCCAACAGTAATAGAATTCACCTATCCCCCAAAGGTCTTCCCCATCCTACTTAACCCCCATCCCATAATTGTGTGACAATAGCACATACACTCCCAAAATAAGGGCTTGTTGTCCCTCGAACGATTAGGCTTTCGTTGGTGGCGTGGCATCAAGATCCATGAGTTCCTTCAAATGTTTTATCAAAGAATTTACTAACGTGTCTATATTAGGGGGTGATGCATTGGGGGATTATTGAAGGTAAGTAATGATCTCTCCTAAGATGACTTGAAACTTTGTACTTTCCATTTTTCTTTTCATATTCTTCACTTAATGAAGAATTTGAAATGGTATTTTAGTCAGAACACCAGTCGAGAGCTTTAGCGTAGGTTTTGTGATCAAAGATTTGGGATAGAAAAAGAATAAAAAACAACCAATTGCTTAACCTTAGGAGTAGCTTCTTTCTTCTATACACTTTTTCGAAATTCCTCGAGTCGAAAAGTGAGATTCCCCAAGTTAAGGCTGAATTCGTAGGAATTTTCCTTTGTTAGGAGTTGTCTTACAAATTGAAACTTTAGTTTGCACGTGTGTTGAAGGTCTTGCAAGACATCGTCTGCATTACAACAACATGAGTAAAGCACAAAATATTGAATTTCCATGCGAAAAAACACGTCGCACTCAAAAGAGGCAAACATTTTATCTTCTATACCTTGAATAACGGTATCGAGGGCCAGGTTAAGCTTTCATTTTAAACTATTGATGGGAGCCCTTATCTACAGGTTTCCATATAAGTTGATGGAGACTAGTACCCCTAAACTAAGGTTTAGCATGGCTTGTTAATTCCTCGAATGGGTTCCAAGCTTGTTGCCTCAAGTTTCAGTTCAGTTAAGGTTTCTTGAAACAATAGTTGAAAAGTTTGACCTTTTCGGGGCCTTCGTTTTCCCATTTCTTTATAGCGAACAACAAGTCATCGACGTAGCGAACATATCAAAGACTCTCCTATGATGTATAAAGATGTTCATAATGGTATGTCCTTCATTTGGGATGCGTAGCTCTTCCCCTCCCTATCCATTATATCCATTGTTAAGAAGGTATCAATATGATTGCATATAGAGTCATGTTCCATATATTATCCGAGGTGATCTCGTATTATTGAATTAAGGAGTGTGTGATCCATGTGATTGAAAGACCCTACTATATCTGCCTTGATTAATCTATCAACTTCGCCCCAACTTTGAACATGAGCGAAAATGTGATCAATCTCTCCCTTGTCGAAATCCGTGAGATTGAGTTATGAAAATGTCATTAAATACCATGTTCATCAAAAGGGGAGAGCTTCTATAATAATTCTATCTTCCTTCTATTGTTGCGTGACTGGTGACATCTTTTTCGGCTTATGGGGTTTGGGAATCCATGAGCGAGACATAGGGGATCATCTATAAATGGATTGAATAAGAGTTGCTTTGAGCTTCTTTAGATTAGAACTATTCCTATGTATCTTGTGGAATACACCCGCCTTCTTAACCCAAAGATAATCTACCAAATTCAGTAGTTTAGCCAACAATATTGTTCATGTCAGTGTCTTTAAGGTTTAGATAACCTTGAGTGACACCAGCTTCAGGACACTCACTCCATCATGTTCATGTACGTTACTAGCTATGTTCATGTTTAAGTGTGAAGCAGTTCTTGTTAGGTTATTAATTGGGGGATATGCTTAGTCAAATTATGATCAAGAAATTTACAAAAATAAGTTCAAGATGCATCTTGACCATGAGATATGATCAGGCAAGTCACGCTTAAGTATTAACATAAGAACGCATTTTATTATGTTAACAAGTGAATATGTTAAGTTAAATTATGATTGGTTATGATATATATTTGTAGTATGACATGAAGATGCATGTTAGTATGTAGGTTTACTTACTGAATATTTCTAATACTCAGTCTTCTACAAATGATGATGATGAACAACAAGAATAATAGACTGCTTATCCAGCTGAATCAATAGCATAAATCTACACATTTCAGTTTAGGAACAACTACAGTATTTTAAAGAAATTTTTTCACTAATTTATAGTTATTTCAGTAGTATATAATTTACATGCTTTTCTACTAACAAGTGTTAGATTTTCATGTTACAAGTAATGATGAACAGCAAGAGTAAGAGATTGCTTATCCAGCTGAATCAATAGCATAAATCTAAAAATTTCAGTTTATGAACAACTATAGAATTTTAAAGAAATTTTTTCACTAATTTATAGTTATTTCAGTATTATATAATTTACATGTTTTTCTACTAACAAGTGTTAGATTTTCATATTTTATGGATTTTCTCTCGCTTTTTTATGAAGTTTAGCATGACATTGATTTAGGTTTATTAAATAAGCATTTATGATGATTTATTACATCCGCTATTTAATGATAAGACTGCTATTAGGGTAAAATTAAGAGGTATTCTCAAAATTAGGTTTAAATCGAATCAAAGATTTAGATTAAAAAATTACGATCATGTTCAACTCCCAAAGATCGAAGCATTATATGTACCCTTCTATGTTGATCTTTAGCATGAGATACGTATTACGCTTTGTGATTTTTCAATTGAATCTTCCATCTTACCAGTGATAAGCCGGTGCTCTCCAAGAGAATATGAAAAAATTAATTTTGTAATTAATAAATTTAGTAATTAATTGAATTTTTTTATGTAACTTAGAATATCAATTGATAACATCTCTACCAATTTAGCTACTAATTTATAGGGGAAAAGAAAAATATAAAAAAATGATCTTAAAAGAACAAATAATTTCTGCAATGTAATAAAATAAAACAAATATACAAAAAGTATCCCGTAAAAGTTATGTAATAAAATTAAATATACGCATAAATTGATGGACTGATTTAATTCTACTCAGGATCATAATAACTAAATAATACTTTTGAATGAGTGTTCATTTAACAACATAATTCCTATAACAATAAACTAGATATCAATTTTATGAAATCAAGATATGATAAGAATCAATATTTAAACTTCAAAATATACCACTTTTATAGTTGGGTTGGGGGTATTTACCTTCCAACCTAGAGATAAAATACACATAATCATCAATCATAAAATTTTAGAGATAAAAAATAGAAGAAAAAGAAGATTATAATTAGATTTGGATTCGTGAAAGGTGAAAAAACATAGATGAAAAGTAAACATGATAAAGAAGAAAATGAAGCAAAACTAAAAATTACAAATATATATAATTAAACCATTTTACTTTTCTCATTTCTAATAGAACAACAACTAAAAAGTAATTTCTTTCCATTTCTCCTTCATCTTAATTCCTAAAACCCAAAATATAAGCTAAATGAAAATTTGTGAGAGAAAATTTACTAAAGAAGAAAAAGAGTATGATTAGGTATATTAGCATTGAATATGATTAGGAGGATGTGGGAGATTGCAAGGTGTGAAATAGTTGAGTAAATTAAATAACTAAACTTTTAAAAAAGAAAAGAAATTAAAAGGACAAAATGAGGAAACCGATCGATTGGTACCTGTGTAATGAGAAAGTAATTGTTGTAGGTCATAATTTAAAGGTTAGTTTTAATGGTGCTTAATTATGAGTAACGCATATGACCGAATAAATATTTACTTCTTTCGAGGAGAATGTAGGTATTGTCGGGCTGACTCGGAGACCTGGGACCTTGGCTTAGCAACGAATGAAGGGGAGCTCGAAGAGCTTTCTCTGCCAGTGGCTTATGTAGTGGTCGGCCTTATAAAGCTCGCTAAGCTTCGCTTCCGTCCCCTTTTTAAATGAAGTGGAAATCACTTAGTAGTCGGCATTCTATAAGCGACTTGTCGAGTCTACGAAAAAAGAGTTTGGACAGTGTTGTCCTAAAAAATTTATCCTCATCCATAATAAATAAAATTGACAGTGATAGTTGTGTATATGCCTGTGTGGATTTTCTATCTATTACTATTAGTTAGACACCATACAATGTTAATGTGAAATCAATTCGTTTAAACAGTAAAATTAGTAGTACTCTAAATAGTAAAATCAATTCGTTTAAACAATTAAATTACTCTAATAAAATAATGTCTGTAATTTTTTCTTCTTTATATGTAATGCCATATGTTTTGTACTTTTTATGTTTTTTTATGGACTACGTTAGTTAAGTTGTGGGTATTGTTTTTAAATTATTATTTTTTCAAGACAATTATTTATTTCTCTCATTTTAAGCTTGCTCCAATAATCATAACATATAAATAATAAATATATTTAGTTAAATTTGATAAATATTTTTAAATAAATTTAAATTAAATAAAAATAAATAATATTTTAACAAGCAATTAATGTTTATGACAAGTGATAAAATTAGATAAGGACACTTGAGACAATAGATAATAATATATAAGATTACTGAACATCAAAGTCGTCAACCATTTTAATCGAACATTTCCAGTTGATTTAACATTTTAGCATGTTATGAATTTCCTACCTGATAAATTTGATCATACAGTACATCTTTCCACTAGATATTACAGAATTCGTATAACCTCGCTATAACTTGACGCCAATAATTGTCAAATACTAACAGGAACACGGGAAGAAGAAAGAAGCGTCTTTCAATTTTTAAAACGGATGCTCCGACTGATTCCTGCATTGATTCCAGACGCCTCTCCACCGTAAAGATGAGTAGGCTTCTTGATTTCTCGCACTTGACCTTTACGTCGATTCGCTGCATCCTTGTACTTCAACTACACATTCACATAAACAGGGAGACGGGAAAAACAGAGGTGAGGTTTAAGTAAATAAGAAGGATGAAGGACTTCACAATTTTAATGGCCCAGACCATTTCAGATGGAATTACCTTGTACTTCTTTCTGGGGTTCTTTGTCAGCTTCTTTCGGGCACGAGTAAGCCCTCTGTTCTTTTCCATCTAGAATCAAATTCGAAGAGTGATATGGTGAGAGTCTGAAGCAATAATGATTAATCTAAATGTAAAGAATGAGCAAGTGCTGGGTGGCAAGCATACCTGATATGTGATGTGGCGTTTTCCATCAACAATTTCGGGCAAAGATGGAGCTGCTGGGGTCCTGCGGAAGCACGTTAACCAAGGATAAATAAGTAACAAAGAGAAGGTTGAATGTGTCTTAAATCTACATTTGCAAGATAAAATGAGAGAGCTGCAAGAAAAATAGATACACAGTTATCTCTATTACAGTTAACGTCTAAATCTAACGATCTATAACATAACTTTTAAGAAAAATTTCCTAGACACCCCTCATAGTTTGAAAAATGAGGCATGAGTCCATTATGTTAAAAATGTCAGAGTTTAGATGTGAAAATACAAGATTATCTCTATAACCGTCTCAAATAAACTATTTCTTTCTAACCCAAAACATAAACTAAATTAAAAAAAAATAAAAGATTTTGCTTTTTCGTATAAATTAGGTAAATTTGGGGTTGAATGTTTTAACATTTTTCACAATTGGGAAATTTTGGTATTACATGTTTACTTAAACGGCGTTAGTTTGAAATTTAACGGTTTTGAATTTTTTGGTTACAAAAACCTAACATGTATGGAGGTTAAGTTATTTTTCAAACTAGAGAGAGTGTCCGCATCATTAAACAAACTACAAGGAAACTTTCCCGAACATAAATTTCACAAAGAAGAAACACACCTTGAATACAACTCAGCTTTTGCAGCTAATTTTGCTGCCCGTTGTTGTTTCACTTGTTTGTAAAACTCATCTTCTGACTCCCCAGTTTCACTATCCTCTTCCATAGCTCTGTCCGCATCTTCCCCAAGATTGCCGTTGTCAAAACCAACAACCTCCTCAGACTTGATTCCAGCGCTTGCCAACACTTGGAGCTCATGTTTCCTCCGCCTTTCTCCAACATCATCTCTTTTAGGTAAATCATCATCACCAGAAACAACCTTCTCGAAGAGGAAGACAATTGTTACTTGAGACACAAGGGAATAAAATACACAAACACCACAATACATATGCAACAAAGTCAATAAATGTTATGGTTCTTAGAATCCAATTGATCTTGAAATTATATTGAAAGGGACAAAGGGTAATGCGTGAATCAAGATTCATACCTTCGGCTTGTTCAGTTTAGCGGTAACAAGATGCGAAAGTTTATCTGAGCTTGCTTTATATGCCAGACCATTTCTCAAATTGGTAGCCTTCTCAACTAATGTATCATCATCAAAATCATGATACGTTTCGAGCTGCCTGAAAATTCCAAGTTGATGGATTAGTCCTCAAATTGTCACAGAGAAGAAAAGAAATAGCACTGCACCAAAACAGTACCCATTAACTGGTTGCAGATATTTCTTCGTTTTATCATGCTTAGGAGCACTAGAACCAAGGATCCCCTTCTGTTTCAACTTCTCCTCAAGGGCGGCTCTAACTTTTAACATTTCCAAGCTCTGTACACCAACTTGATCATCCTGGTACATTCAAAGAGCTTAGTTTAAAGCTTTTTGCCTACCTGCTGATAACTCTACCTAACCTAATTAGAGGATGAATAACACCAAAAAGAAAATATAAAAACATAGAAACTTGTCAACTCAACTTCACATATATAGTTTACCTGCTGTTTTTGTTTTCTGGCTGTTTTTCTTCTATCCTTCAAATTATCCACATTTTCCAATTGGGTGGAGTCGCGAGGCTGCAGTTACAAACAAACACCGTAAGCCTGCCAACTAAAGGTCCATTCATTTCTTCGTCGAAATTAAAAGTCGGAAAAAATTTCTTGAATTGGTTAAAAGGTAATCCATGTAAACTGAGTTACAAGATTGAAGTGACAGGTACCAATTCTGCTTCTTTTTGGTAAATAGAAGAAAGCTCAATATCACCCGTGAGGTACTCAGGAGCATTCTCTTCAATTAAGTTAACTAGCATTTCTTCCCCCTTGTTCCTGTTTAAAATCTCCTCAATTTCAGAAGGAAGATTCCCTTCTAGGTGTTTCGTCTGTTAGGTGCAGCACACGTTAGACATCTGCAAACTTTGTAAAATTTCCTAACAAGCGAAGAAACAAACAGCATGCAGACCTCGTGTAAGACAGTATCATTGGGGTGGTGCACAAAGGAACACACAGAGGATGGAGGAATTAAATATTTTTTACTGAATTAACAGACTTAAGACCCTACTTCACACAAATTCTACAAATGGTTAAAAAATTGTGAATTTGCGTTTGATGTGCTCCTGACCAAATATATATGGGAGAAAAAAGAAACTTTTTGAAGAGAACAAAAACCTTATCCAATAAGCTCTTAATTTCCACAAGACGTGCTATTACGGGATGATCACGAACTGGCTGCCCTTCAGACTTGAGAATAAGATAGAAAGTTATAGCTTGGCAATACGAAAGTAAAATAAGCTGCTTCATCTCTAAATAGCGAAGTCCTCCTTCCATCTTGACTTCAGAATTCTTAACCTTCAGAAAACATCAAAACCATTGAGAACAAGAACACAATCACAGATACGGTACATTCACGTGCCTAGAAAATAAAAGGAAACATGAAAATAAAATTTGCATGACAAATAGAAAAAGAAACCATGGGTTTGAGTTTGGCATACATAGGCATTAGGAAGTCCCTAAACGGTCAGTACTGATACATATCTACGTAGTATGTACCAAAGAAAACTTTTTTTTATCGGTAAAAGGTAACTATTTATAATTCACAAAAACCCCAAGGGGGATTTACAGCTCTAAGCTAACAACTGAAAAACAAAGGATCAGGGTCTCCACCTAGGTTTTTTCAGAATCAAAACCTGGGAGCAGACACCCTATCCAATCTAAAGACATCTATGAAAACTTTACAAAAAGAATTCTCTCCCCCTTCAAAAATCCTAGTATTTCTTTCGCTCCAAATACCCCGAAAAACAGCAAAAGGGATAATAGCCCAAAAAAAGGTTTAATGGAAGTGCTACGAGCATGCTTCCAGCTACAAAAAGGTTACGCGGTTCTTTAGGCATAACCTAATGAACATCCAAATATCCCAATACAGTGTACCAAAGCTACAACGAGAAAGTACAATGAAGAAACAGATGAGCATTCGATTCCTCTTCCTTCCTACACAAAGGCCACCTATTAGGCATAGAGAAGCCCCTCCTCTTCAGAACATCCATGGTGAGATTGACATTCCAGATTGAAGTCCACACCAAAAAAGAACATTTAGGGGGAGCCTAAATGAAAAGTTATCACCCCCTCAGAACGTACCAAAGAAAACTAATACAAAGTTATCATGATACTCTACTCGTCGAAGAATTTGTGGACTCTGTCCTAATGAAAATAAATCTATCACCGGGATATGAAAAAAATTAGACTTTTCTAGATAAATACATAAATTATGAACAGAGCAGACCGATCAATCGCCCTTCCCAAGTTCTGCATTACAAGTCAAGCATGCACGCCCTCTTGTTGAAATAACCTTAAACACACACACACACACCTTGCTTATAAGTGGATTAACCCTGCTTTCAAGCTGATCAAGTGCGTCATTGAGCTCAGAAAGTAATCCAACCAACTCCGGAGCAGAGCTGCAGTATGAAAGTATCAAGTAAGAAGGCAGAAGCAGGAAACCTGAAAATGTTGCAGGAGATCAAATGTCGAGATGTTAATTCAAAATGAAACCACCAGTTAGGAATCCAAAAAACTAAATCAAACATGAGGACCTGAACATGCACAAGCTTGTCATCCAGAACAACTATATAAGCAAAAGACCCCTCATTGCATTCAACACTCAGAAGATGCTTCACAAAGGGGCACTATAGCGTTCAGATAGTAAATGGGCGACTTTCAATAGATGAAAGTAATATTGTGTTTTACCTATACAAGACATCCATTTGCTCCTCCTTTGTAAGGGCATTCAAATCTTTCTTAACCTCCTCATATGTAGCATGCATGTCATCTATAGTTTCCTTTCGAACCATAGATCCTTTCGACTTTTCTTTGACTGACATTTCCTGTAAAAATACATAATTCTGGTCACATATTCAACAGCAAACTCATGGTCACATGTAACCTCTCTGAAAAGACTTTCCGGTATATATTCAAACAAAAGCAGTTTTGAACCGCAGCATGAAGCAAACCTCTAAAGTCAACTCCCTATCACTCTCATCTTGACTAATATCTTCAAGGCCAAAATCTTCCAATGACAAAGCTTTTGCTTTTTCCCTCTGCAATCGTAACACCTCTTCCTCCTCTTCAGCGGGGGACTCATCGTCACTGGATTGTAGCTTCACAGAAGCAAGACAGAAAAACCATTTCAACACAATGTTTGGGATGTATTATGCACTAATTATGAACATTGAGTCTTTCAAAAGAATTATGAACAATGGAACTTATGAGTCACCAAAGATGGAATAACAGCAAAAAAGATAGGAACAGTAATCTTTAAACATCACCTCATAATCACGATTATCAGCATCATAATACCGGCTTTTCCTTCCACCCCAAATGGCCTTTTTTTCTTCCTCTTCTTCATCCTCACCCTCATTCATTTCATCCTCAACTCCACCAAACTTATCACGCAAAAATTTTTGTTGCCTAGCAACTACATTACAAGTGATTGGCAATAATGAATAAGCTCAAACAATCTTTCGAATCTTCTTTATATTACTCAGATTTAGAAAACTATGATAGAAATTTAGAAAAACGAAAACAAAAACTACCAAACAGTATTACTTTTTGCAGCCAAGCCAGATTCATGGATGTCGTCATCGTCGTCCTCATCAGCATCATCATCATCATCATCAACGCCCTAAAGAGTCAAAGTAAGAATCATGATGAAAATTTGACCAATTCTTCAAAATGATAATGCTCATAAAAAGTAAAAACACTAGAGAAAAGCTATTCTGCTTGTATGTGGTGAAGTTGAGAATGAAAGTACATGTTCTAAACCTATGGAAATGAAAATAATATGCTCATATGTGAAAGCTTGTTCTCTACTACCATTGTTAGAAAAGTTCACAGAATCTACACTCTGTTTAATATCATTACAACTCTTTCAGGTTCCATTTGCAATTTGTGCAAAGGATAATTCCAAATTAAAAAAAAGAAAATCTCACTAGCAAGATCACTTTCAGATAATTACTAGCACAACTGATAACGTGAGCAATATGACTACCTAAAAACAAGTATTAAAATTTTCAGAAAGAGTAAATTACAACCTCTAAATCAAAGACTGGATGCTCATTGTCATCATCATCATCTGATTCCATAGCACCGCCATTTATATCAATTGGAATAACATCTCTTTGCTTGTGAACTGCAGGTGCAACATATACCGCATTAAAGATTTTCAACTTCGTCCATAACTTATTATTGGATATTAATCTGGGATACTTTAACAAAACAAAGTCATGGTAAAATTATACTGAAACCTTTCAAATTAACTCGTCCAAGAAACTTATTTATTTTGCTAATTATCAATAGCAACTAAATATGATTACATAAACAAATGGAACAATTGAAAACAAACTTACAGGCATCAATTTCGTCATCCATATCTTCGGAAGCAATGTCTTCATCATGATTCCTTCTCTTAGAGTTCGTATCTTCTTTCTTATGACTCCTTCCTCTCTTGCCCATTATTACACCAAAACTCTACAAATATAAACACGATAATAACAGTTATAACGTCAATTAAGTAAGGTTCATGTCGATTAGGTACCGTGAAATTGACTTTTAGTAACATAATATGATTAAGATAAAAAGAAAACTTTTCTCCGAACCAAATAAGAAAGTTACCAAGAGAAGAACAAGGAAATTTCCCGACCGATTCAAATTAAATCACTTCTGGTGGTTTTTTAGCAAATTCTTTCTTTGTTTTCTTAGAGGGAAATTGCTCTCTCTCTCTCTCTCTCTCTCTCTCTCTCTCTTCTTCTTTATATGGTTCGGGCTCCGTACTCGGTAAAGATGTGCTCCTAAAAACCTCAGGTCATACACTTCATTCTGCAATTAGGGTTTAAGAAGTGAAGTTGGGCAGACTGTGAGCTTACCTGGCCACTACATATGTAGCCCATTTGAGGTTCCAATTTTAAAGCTCCAGGCCTGTAGAATCTTTGTCGACTTTAAAATAACTTATGGCCTGATAGAGAGACAATTGATAGAGAGACAACTGTAAAAATGATCAACTTTTAAAACTGTAAAAATGATCAACTTTTAAAATTGTAAAAATAATTAGAGTGAGTATTACAAAAATTATCAACTTTTCAACTCAAACCTTAAATAACCAAAAGAAACTTTTTGTAAAAATGGCCGAATAAAGTAAATTATTCTTTACATCTATATAATTTTCGTAAATAAGTTATTTACTTCGTTCATTTTCGACCATTTTTGCATATAAAACATTATTTTGCCATTTTTTTAATTTGAACTAAAACGTTGACTTTTTCTGTCATTTTTTTGTTAATTTTAACCCCATGATACTTCAAATAGTAATAATAATAATAATAGAAATTTATCTAATATCTCATGTAGTTTACTTGATGATATAAAGCCCCTTTAATCTGAAAAATTACACAGATCTCCTTTCATGTTAAGTTTTACTAACAAAAAAATCCAGAACTGTTAAATGTGAAACTAACACCGTTTAATTAACATGTAATATCAAATACAATCATCGTTTCATTCCCAACTTGAAACATTAAAACCCATTTATTTAAATATTCTAACTAGATCGAATTAGCTATGAGGATAATATTTTTTTCAACACCTAAACTATCAAATTTTTAACAGAATGAGCTTATTTATCAATTCCCAAACTAAACGAGTGTGTGCATTTAGGCAAACTACAAAGGGTGTCATTGGTACACTTTCATGCCTTCGGACTAGGGGTGTGCAAAAATCGATCAAACCGAATCAAATCGAACATAAAATGATCAGTTTGGTTACTTTTTTAGCTAAATGTGGTCACTTCGGTCTTGAAAAAATCCTGAACTTTTGATTCGGTCCAAAATATTTCTACATTTGGACTAAACGGCCGTTTATTTTCCCCACATATAGGGCTTTATACACATCTAGCAACTATTTAAAAGCTTAATATAAAATTAGACATCTAATTTCATAATCATAAAAAATAACTAAACTAATGGACTCACTAACCAAAATTGTGTATCCTCCTAATTCATATTATACCCATTTATTAACTTTAACAAATCTAAAAATTTTTGAAACACCCATAAGTCATAAATGCTATAATTTTTTCAAATTTCCTAAATATTTCATACCCTATGATCTACTTGATCATCTGCTAGATATTCAAAATGTTCTTCATTAATTATGTCTGGTATTGTATCTGTTGTAGACATATTGCTAGCAGAAGAATTACTTCTAAATAATCTACTTATTGAAATTATTTTTATGATTGAAAATTTCATAGCCAAACCTGGTAAGGTTTTTTACTGTTTAATACTTCAACATCTGTTTAATTATTGTTCTTCACCGCCTTTATGGTTGGTTCTTATTACTATTGTTACTTAATTGCTTATTTGAATAATTACTTTTGTTTAATCTCACTCTCTGTCCAAGTGATTGGTTATTTTATGCTTGATTATTTCTCTGTAATCTTTTATTTTCTAATATGTGAATCTGACATATAAATTTTTATTTGGTTTACTTTAGGCACCCTAATAAGACCTCTTAGATACGTAGATCCCGAGTATAGGGTAGTTGTAGGGGCAAATGGGAGAAGAGTCGACTTTATAGGAGGTTGTAGAAGATCATAGTAGATTTGAGAATCAAAATACAATATGAAATTTTTTAATCATAAGAATAATTTAGTTACTTTGAGTCATGAGTACATTATTTAGAAGTAATTCTTTTTGTAGCAATATGTCTACAATAACAACAATTCCAGACATAATCAACAAAGAGCACTTGAATTCTTAGTAGATGATCAAGTAGATTGTAGGGTATGAAACATACTCAAAATCTCTACTAAAAAAATTATAAATCAACATTATCTGTTGCTTTCTTCAAGCCAGCATCATGTCAAAATAATTGAAAAAATATATGCTCTTGGGAAAGAATATGAAACTTGTCAATTACTTTCTCCTAATACAATTAAACATCATATTGAAGCTATTGATTATATCCAACAATATATGGATGATACTATTAAAATAAATTTTCAATCTTCCAATTCTAATCCTCAAATTAGGAAGTTTAACCAAACTAGCACTCTTAGGAATTCCTTTTTTGGATCATCTATTAATTATAATCAAGATCTTAGGATTTAACAATTAGAACAAGAATTAAAAATTTTATAAATAAAAAAATTAAGACTTAAAAGCATAGCCATAAATTCTCAAGTCAGACAGCAAATCTTTGATAATAAGACTGAACAATCTGACAAAATTAAACAATCTGACGAAATTGAGGCACCAACTGAATCTGATTTTCAAAGAGCCTTACCTCTTGTAAATCCCCAACTATTAGTTTTGAATTTAGGCACCCTGAGCCAAGAATACAAGCCTGATATAGAGGGTTTAATCCAACATATGAATGGCTCAGCCAATCTCAATAGATGCAATAGATTCAGAGAGACATACAACATGGATTAAAGAAAAATCATAAATGCTTAATGGAAGGCGTTCAAGTAAGAATTTAAAATCGATATGTTTTTTTTTATTATATCGAGGATATTTACGAAAAGAATATTAAAGTAATTTTCAAGATCAAATGGGTCAAGGAAGACTCCAGTGTGGTGTCTGCTAGCCATCCCCCACCTGAAAAAATTATAATTAATCACAAAAAATCATTAATCACTACTTCTCCTTTTAAAATTTCAAAGGAACAAGAACTCAATAAAAAAGTAGTTGAACAACTCAATTACACAAATCAAAGTTTAATAACAATAGGAAAACAATTAGATAAAATTGAGAATAAGCTTGATGATTTTCATGAACCTAAATCTAATTAATCCCTGAAAGAAACTCATTTAATACATATTTCAGATAAAACTACTTTGAATATTGTTCCCTACAACAAAAAGATTGATAAAGTGCTTCAAAAATTGAAGAATAAATCTGTTGAATCATCTTCTTTTGTTAAGGTTATTAACCAAGACAATAGTTCTGAATCAAAAAGTCATAGGTCATGAATCTTCAAACATTCATAATATTGAAGAAACATTTAGAAATTTAAAATTAATAAACTAAAAAGGATATGGCATAAAAGGTCTATTCCTCCAGACATCCAACTTACTTAATCTTTTTTAGTTAACCAATTTTTTTGTTTCTGCAGAAAAATTATGCGAATGAAATATTAATGGTCTTTCAGAAAAGGAAGTCCTTAACAAATTACAGCACATGGCTATGGTAGCCAACAGTTACATTACCGCACATAATTTGTCTCACAATGAGGTAATCAAACTTTTAGTCACAGGATTCACAAGAATGCTTCATTTCTGGTAGGAAAAATATCTCATAGAAGAATTAAAAAATACCATCCTTTCAGTAGTAAAGATTGATGCTGAAGGAACCACAATTATTGAGAGTATCAGTAAACAATGTCTGATGCTATTAATACCCTATTATACACAATAATTTAACATTTCATTGGAACGCCAAGTAATGTTACTTCGCGTATCCTTGACTAATTGACCAATGCTAGGTGTCCACCCCTAAGTGATTTTGACTGGTACAAAAATATTTTTTTTTGTCTAGAATATCTAGGGATGATAGTAATCAACCATTTTGGAAAGAAAAATTCATAAATGGCTTACCCAATTTATTCACCCACAAAATTAAAACACTCAGTAGTGATGACCTATGTAATATTGACTATAATAGTCTCACCTATGGTACAATTATTAATACAATACAAAAAGAAGATCCAAGAATGTGCATAGACATGAAAATCAATAAACAAATTAAAAAGAAAAAAAAGCTGCCAAATATGAATTAGACAATTTCTGTGAGCAATATGGATTATCTGTTATTGTTCATTCCCAAAAAAATAAGAAAAATTCTAATCTAAATCCTAGAGGAGTTTACAATCCTTATGGGAAAAAATACCACAAACAAAAAAATAAAAATTTTGACAAATATTTTCCTAAGTAAAAATTATTCTAGAAGAAAATCTAATAAAAAAATTATTGATAAGAGTAAAATCAAGTGTTTAAATGTTGCCAGAATGATCATTTTTCCAACACTTTTCAAGTAAGTAATAAAATAATCAATTAAAAATCTCAGACGAAGACAAACAATAATTGCTTACAATCATAGAATCAAAAGATTACTATGAAAGTAGTAATGAAAATTTATGAGAATTTGAATCCCCTGATAGTAATTCTCACAACATCTCTATGGGGTGTAGGGATAGCTGTTGTCCGAAAAATTTTAATGTTTTAAATAAAAATGAAGAACAAGAAACTCTCTTATTAGATTTAATTAGTAAAATTGAAAATCATGAATTAAAACAAGAATACCTTGAGGGGTTGTTTGTTTCTGCCTTTCTACGTGGTTAAGTTCATGGTAAACTTATATTTCTGCAATTTCCCATGTTTGTTATAAGTATTATCATTTGTCATAGTAAAATTATTTAGCTTGGTAAAATAACAATCACACATTACTTTTCCTACCTCTTTCTCGCAAAAATCTACTTTACCAAATAACTTTATCATCTTACAACATATATACACATTTTCAAAATAACTTTTACTTTCCCAAATCTCCATAAAAATACCATTATTTGTTTCAATTATAAATACTTGATTTTGATATTTTATTTTCTTCAAAGCCAAAATCACACAAAAGGGTCGTAAAATATGTTGATCCTGGTGGAACCAAAACGGTCATGATACCAAATTTTGAAAAAAATTTCATCCCTTCCAACTCATCCGCCAACTCGTCTCAGAGTCATTTCGTGAGATTAAGATATATACGTTAATTGGAATGAATGAAATAAAATATTAAATTTGAACTAAAGATAGATAAACTCTTCATATATACAAAAATATAAAATCTAAATGATTAGAATATATGTTAATAATATCAAATATTTGTTTGAAGTTAAAAATAGTTTCTTCCCTAAAATAAATATTATCCATAAACTATCAATATTTAAAAAGATTTACATCATTGTTTTATTTTGATCATATGGTAGAACTAAAATATTTTACATGTTCCTGCCGGAGCGGAAGGATATTGATAACCATGGTATATATATCTACTGAAGAAAAGTACATGTAACGGAAAAACTGTTATGTATTATTAAATATTTAACGTGTTATGTAAATAACAGTTATTTATATTAGATTTATTTTTATATATAAAAGAGGAAAATTGTATGATAATTAATTTGCGATATCAGAGAAAAATTAATCAAACACAGTATGAATTATTAAGATTTTTGAGTAGTTGCTAATAGAGAATATGTATATAATTTTGCTATGTAATTTGTCATTGAATTTATTTGTACGGTGTAAGTAAAAAAAAATTTAGTTTTTGGCGTAGTAAGAGAAAAATAGTTGATTTAATTTTGTTGATGTGTTAATAAAATATTTAGGTAATTAATGCGTAAAATAATGTGTGTGTGTGTGTATTAGACATAATATGTATTATAATCTATAAATAATCATTGACAACAGATTAAAGTTTGATAAAAAAACTATAAATAATAAATAATTTTATTACTTTAATATAATTTGTATAACTTTTCTAACAAATTTATCATACTTTCCCATGTAACTTTACCCAAGTATCCTACATACCAAACATGCAAATCATATCTTCCAATAACTTAATCATGCAGTACCAAACATGGTAATCTTAATATTTTATCATATAACTTTACCACTTAAATTTTTCTAGTAACTTAACTTTGCCAGCGTATTTACTTAACCCGTACCAAACAGCCACTAAAAGACTTAGGAAGGTAATTCAAAAAAAGGAAATTCTAAGTCTAATAGTAATACCGCAAGCCTTTCACACACTCTTGAAAGATTCAACAAAGTTAAAGGAAAGAAAAATAAGTTACTTTACAGGAACTTTAAAAAGAAATAAAAAATATTAAATTTGAAATAAAAGAATTAAAAGAATCAAACACAGAAATAACAAAAGAATTAAATCTTTTAAAAATAAAAAAATTAATTGAAAATCATGATTCTAATGAACTAGGAGAACCTAGTAAATTCTCAATTTCTGATAATGAGGTTGAAAAATCTATTGTCAACAATCAAAATGATGATAATTTCATCAAAATCCTTAATCACATCAAAATTAAAAAATGTTATATAATAGTCAGAATAATAATTCAAGATTTTGATTTTACAACAACGGCTCTTATTGATTCACGAGCTGATTTGAATTGTATGCAGGAAGGACTCGTTCCTACGAAGTACTTCAAGAATACAAAAGAATTTTTATCCTTTGCCGATGGTATTCGAATGCATATCAATTATGAAATCCCCAAAGTTCATATTTGCCAAGACAATGTATATTTTAAACCATCATTTGTTTTAGTAAAAAATATGACGGATAAAATAATTTTGGGTTTATCATTCATTTCTCTATTGTATCATTTTACAAAGAGTATGATGAGATAATTACTTATCCCATGGATAAACTTGTTAGATTCAAATTTCTTTCTTTTTCCCAATGAAAAATTGAAAACTTTAAAACAAAATTCTATTTTTAAAACTGTAAATTCAATTTCTTGTAAAAAATAATTATGTTTTTTACAAGATGAAATAAAATTCAAAAGAATTAAAAATCAGCTTTAAAATCTGCTATTCAAAAACAAATTAATATCTTTAAAAATAAAATTTGTAAAAAATGTGTACTAACATTCCTAATACATTTAGGCAAATCTAGACAAATGAAATTAATAAAAAAAATTACATTTTGGCGTTACAAATGGAAAGTAATGGCCATTTGCATCAAGTAAATTTTAAGATATAATATTTAATTAATTTACTGATTTCTCGATTGTTTGCACTAGTAATATTCTTATTTTCTCTAAATATGTTAAACAGTGTTGGAAACACTTTAAGTTGATTGCTAAGATCATAAAACAAAATAGTTTAGTTATTTTTGCAAGAAGAATCAAATTATTTAGATCTAAGAATATATTTTTAAGACTTGAAATTTATTATTCGTTATTAAGGCAATTAATTAAATCAGATAATTTGCTTTATAAAATCAATAATCTCTTTTAAAAAATGATTGCAAACTTATAAAACATGTTTTGACATTGCTTCCAAGTAGAGTTTTGTCAGGTAACAGTCTATTTTTAGCATTTTTCTAATATTGAATTTATTCAAGATATTAATAATTCAATTCCTAACTTTCGTTCTCATGAGTTTATGCAGAAAATCATTTCAAAATTTCACCATGGAGGAATTTGAGAATTCTGACCTTCTAATACGAAAGGTAAAACTTAAAATACTCAACCAATTTTTTTTTTAAAATCAAGAAGCTCAATGGCAGGGCAGTCGTTTTTTGCTCAAAATTCCCATTAATTAATTATGGTCAAAATAGATTTGAATACCCAAGAAATGCATGAATTAATGAATTTGATGAAATTTTGGAAGATGTTGGGTTGAAGCATGATTTCAATGCTGCACTAACCCAATTGTATGAAAAAGGTGGAAAAATAGGTCTTCACAAAGATAATGAAATCTGTTATGATAACAGAAAATTTTAACTATAAATCTATTAGGACAATAAAGTTTTTAAAATTGAATTTTCAGATAAAACAATCAAAGAATTTTTAATACTGAAATGAACTTTCTTCGTCATGCCTGACAGATTTCAAAAAAGTCATAGGCATGTTATGGAATCCTTAACTAAAAGAATCAGTATCACTTTCAGAAATCATGCGAGAATGATGAATGCTTCGATTATAAAAGAGTTTTTGGCTCTACAATTGGCCCTTAAGGCTCAAATTAAAGAGGAGTCTTCTACTCCTAACCAAACACAATTAACAACACTTGGGTTCATCAGACTCAATCACCAATCAGCTCTAGTCAACCAATTTGACCCATTCCCAATCACTCAATCATTCGATGCTCAATTACTTGACCAACCAATTACAAATTAAAGAAAATCATCCTTTTATTTTTTGAAAAATGTCCAGCAAAAACCTCTTTCTTATTGAGCCTCTATTTGCTCATTTGAAGGATCATGCCTGAATTGCCAAAGCCCATTTCATTCTTGAATTTCATTACATTCCTAGACACAATGACAAAAATCTCAGTTTCTACAAAGACATTGTCTTAGAAACGAAATCTATATATATTAGCCCAGTCAAGAGTTCTGAAGCAAAAATCCTTTATCATTCTTTCTATATTCTCAGAATTGTAAACATGAAGGATTGGAAAATACATCCTTCAACTTTCAAAATACTTTTAAATAAAACATAATTTAATTATTTTGATTATATTAATGCTTGGCACATGATTTTTCTGCATCAAAATAAGGATTTTTCTCACTCATGGTTTTTAAATTTTGATAAAAATTTCAATACTAGTTTTTCGAATTGGTTCTTAAAATAGTGGTCCATTCATGGTTCTGTCTTAGAAATTTTTTCAATTGATTTAAAATAATATTTCAATTTATTTTTAAAGGTTTATAAGCCTTCACCAATTGAGACATTTTTTCCCTAAATACTTTATTTTTTAAACAAATACAAAATACCTTGGATCCTAAAGTGGCAATACTCAATTGAAGATGAAATCCTCACCAGATAATATTATGTTAAATGGTGTGATAGATTTAATACCCAGAAAATAATTACCTCCATCAACCATGAATTTACCAATGCCCATCCTATCCTAAAATTGACAAACCCTTTTGCCCAAGCTCTATTAAAAATAAATGAGCCCATTAACGCAAATCCATAAATTAAACCATCTAGTCCAAATTCATCCAAAGAATCCAATCCCTCTTCGAAGAGAAAATCAAAAGTCACAAGCCTAAATCCAGAATGAAGCAAAAATTAATCTAAAAAATGCTTCTCCTCCTAGAAGATAATAACAACTCTAAATCTGAGTCATCAATAGAGCCAAGTCACTCAATTACACCAAATATCCAAAAAACCCAATCATTCAAAATAGTTTCTTGTCGGCAATTGAATGGTAAAAATGAACTAAAGGGTCAAGTCTTACCACAATAGGCCTATGACGCATTTCAAGACTGTCATGATTTTTTTATGACATTAACGTCAATGAAGAAAAATAATTTACCTTTGCCAAAATGCTAATGTTGAAATAATCAAGAAATCAAAAATCAAGTAATTTTGAAGATATATCAAGATGACTCTCCAGCACAATGCAGACAGTCATGGTATCCGTCAAGACGAACAATAATGACTTCTTCAATAATCAAATCACAAGAATCCAAAATAGCAATTATCAATGAATGACAACAATAACTCTAATACACAACAATAAGCACAATGACTTTCCAGGACAGCAATCATTACTAGAGCAATAATAAAGACGCAAAGTCCAATATAACAATAATCGATGAATATTTATATTTTGTCTTCTTTTGTAATTATTGTACTGGTTTGTCTAATAAGTAAGGCAACTATTTGTCCTTTTCCTTTAATTATTCAAAAGTAGAAATGTAAAATATTTTTGCTTTTGTAGAAAATAATAGTGGAGGTAAGTGATGGGTTCCTGATGAACTCCAATTTCCTTGCCCATAAATAGGCTGCCCTCTCCCATTTGTTTCTCAGAACTCGTTTTACTCTCTTAAAGATTTTAAGAGGAGAACTTGTTTTCTTCCTTGTCTTTTGTAATCTTTCTTCTTCTTTCTCAACGTTAATTAGTGAGCGGGAGCACTGATTAATTGTTGTAAGGCAATTTTCAATACTTGTAAGTTTATTTTCCTTCAATTTAAATTCTTGCATCTTAATACCCAGTCTTTAAATACACAAATTATATGCAATTCTGCCTCTTTTAGTATCAAAGGCAAAACCTGGTAAGGTGTTTTACTGTTTAATACTTCAATATCTGCTTAATTCTTTTTATTCATCGCCTTTATGGATGGTTCTTGTTACTATTCATACTTAATTGCTTACTTGAGTAATTGTTTTGTTTAATCTCACTCTCTGCCCAAGTGACTGATTATTTTTATGCTTGATTATTTCTTTGTAATCTTTGGTTTTCTAATATGTGAATCTGACATATCAGTTTCTATTTGGTTTACTTCAGGCACCCAAATAAGACCTTTTAGATATGTAAATCTCGATAGTAGGGTTATTGTAGGGGTAAAGGGGAGAATAGTCGACTTCATAAGAGGTTGTAGAAGTAATAGAAAATTTGAGAACCAGTTTGAAAATTTCAATCATAAGAATAATTAGTTATTTTGAGTCATGAGTAGATTATTTAGAATAATTTTTCTTGGTCTACAATAACTTCAATTCCAGACATAATCAGTGAATAACACTTTGAATACTCAGCAGATGATCAAGTATAATTTAAGTAATTGAAGATGGGGTATTACTAGCCATAAAGGCGGTGAAGAACAATAATTTTACAGATGAATTAAGAATAGTAAAATACCCTACTAGGTTTGGCTCGATACCAAAAGAGGCAGAATTGCTTATAATTATGCAAATTAATTTAAATAGTAAAACACCATACTAGGTTTGACTCTAATACCAAAAGAGGCAGAATTGCGTATAATTTAAGTAATTAAAGACTGAGTATTATCAGCCATAATGGTGGTGAAGAACAATAATTATGCAAATCTATTTAGAATAGTAAAATACCCTACTAGGTTTGACTTTGATACCAAAAGAAGTGGAATTGCTTTAATTTAAGTAATTAAAGACTGGGTATTAGAAGCGAGAATTTAAACTTACAAGTATTGAAGAAAATTAATTGGCAACGATTAATTAGTGCTTCCGATCACAAATTAATGTTGGGGAAAAATAAGAAGAGATCACAAAAGAGGAGGAAGAAAGGTTGCTTTGTTTTAAAACAAGTTTTTCTCTCAAAATCGTTAGGTTGAAAACCAGTGCTGATGAACAAATAGGAGAAGACAGCTTATATATAGCTGATGAAAGTGGAGTTCACAGGGAACTCATCACTTACTTGTACTATTCTATTCTATAAAAATAAAAACATTTTACATTCCCACTATTGACTAGGAACAGTAAAAATGATAAATAGTTACCTAATTATTCGACAACTAATGGAATTATTACAGAAAAGGATAATTATTACAAGGGTCTTGATAATTACTATCTTGGTCTTCGTGTCTTCATTCTTAGAGGTCACGATTTTTGTTTGTCATTGCGACTATTGTTGTATAATGGAGAGTGTAATTATTTTCATCCTTTGATAATTGGTGCCTTGATTATTGATTGAAGAAATCATCACGACTGTTACATTCTGCTGGAAAATCATCATGATACATTTTGATTTTTTGATTTTGTTTATTCAAACATTGGCATTTAGCCAAATGTGAATTATTTTTCTTTATTCATTGTCGTTGAGATTGATACTGTCAAATGAAACTTGTGAGTCTTGGAAAAAATCATAAGCTAATGGAGGAAGTACTTGCCCCTGTGATTTATACTTCAATTGCTCAATTGCTGAGGGAGAGTCTTTGATGATTGACCTTCTTGATCTTTTATCTTAATTGGATGACTTGACTCTACTGATGATTCAGAGTCAGAATCAGTATTGTTGTCAGGGGAGGAGAAGTATTTTTTGCATTAAATCCTGTTTTAAATTGGATTTTGATAGGGTGGCCTTGGATTTTCCCTTTGAAGAGGGTTTTGACTCGGGTTTGGATTCCTTGGATGATTTTGGACTGGATGATTTAGCTTGTGGATCTTAGTTAATAGGCTCATTAATTTTTAATGTGGTCTGAGGGAAAGACTTTGCCAATTTTAACCGTGGATGGACATTTGTGAATTCATGGTGAATGGGGGCAGTAATTTTCTGGGTATTAAACTTATCCCACCATTTACCATAATATTATCCGGTGAGGATTTCACCTTCAATTGAGTACTATCATTTTAGGATCCAGGGTATTTTGTATTTATTTAAAAAGTAAAGTGATTGGGGAAAAAAGTCTCAATTGGTGAGGGTTTGATAATTTTAAAAAGAAATTGAAACTTTATTGTAAATAACTCTAAGAAGGGACCATGAATGGACCGCCATCCTAAGAACCATTTTGAAAATTTATTTTTGAACCTTGTGTCAAAATTTATAAACCATGAATGAGAAAAATCACTATTTTGATGCAAAAAAATCATGTGTCAAGTATCAATATAGTAAATATAATTATATTCTTTTTCATGTAAAATATTTTTGAAACTTTAAGGATGAGCTTTCCAATCCTCCATAGTTATGATTCTGAGGATATCGAAAGAATGATAAATGATTCTTTCCTTAGAATTTTTTATTGAGTTGATATTTTTGGATTGAGTTTCTAAGAAAATGTCTCTGTAGAAACTGAGATTTTTGTCTTTGTGTCCAGGGACATAATTGAATTCATGAATGAATGAGTTTTGACAATTTAGACAAGATTCTTCAAATGAGTAAATTGAGGCTCAATATGAAAGAGATTTTTGCTAGAGATTTTTCTGAAATATTGAGATGATTTTTTATATTTTGTAATTGGTTGATTGAATGATTGGCATTAAAACGTTGAATAATTAAAAATGGGTCAAATTAATTTATCAGGGTTGACTGACAATTGGGTCTGATGGACCCAAGTATTGTTGATTGAGCTTGATTAGGAGTAGAAAACTCCTATTTGATTTAGACCTTAAGGGCCAATTGTTGAGTCGAAGACTCTTCTATCATTGAATCATTCACATTCTCACATGATTTCTGAAAGTGATACTGATTCTTTTTGTTAAGGATTCCACAGCATCCGTATGACCTTTTTGAAATCCGACAAGCATGACGAAGAAAGTTCCTTCCAGTACCAGAAATTCTTTTATTGTTTTTTCTAAAAATTCAATTTTAAAAATTGATTGTTCCAAAAGGTTCACAATTAAAATTTTTCTATTATCATAACATATTTCGTTATCTTTATGAAAACCTATATGTTCACATTTTTCATATCATTAAATTAGTGTTGCATTGAAGTCATGTTTCAACCCAACATCTTCCAAAATTTCATCCAATTCATTAATCCATGTATTTCTTGGATATTCAAATTCATTATGACCATGATTAATGAATGGAGATTTTGAGCAAAAAGCAGTTGCCCTGGCATTGAGCTTTTTGATTTTAAAAGAATTTTGATTGAGTGTTCTGCGTTTTACATTTCCATACTCTAAAAGGTCAAAATTTTGAAATTCTATAATGGTAGAATCTTGAAATGATTTCTTGCGAAAGATTACAAGTAAGGAAGTCATGGATATAATTATTAGTGCATTGAAAAATTAAATATTCGAAACCAAAAAATGCTAAAAATCAACTATTACCTGACAAAATTTTGTTTGGAAGTAATGACCCATTTTCGCAAACAAGTTTTGCAAATTTGTAATCAATTTTTAAAAGAAATTCTTGACTTAATAAAGCAAATTGTAAGATTTGACTATTTGCCTTAATAATGAAATAATAAATTTCAAGTCCTGGAAATCTATTCTTAGGTTGAAACAATTTGATTTTTCTTGTAAAGATAACTAAACTATTTTATTTTATTATCTTGGCAAACAAATTAAAGTATTTCCAGTATTTTTTAATAAACTTAGAGAAAACATTACTAATGCAAACAATCGAAAAATTAAATCAGTATTGTTTAACAAATTTAGAGAAAATAAGACTATTATTAATGCAAACAATCGAAAAATCAGTAAATTAGCTGAAATTTTCATTCATTGTTCGTGGAGCATTTTTAAGGTTAAAAGGTATTACTTCCCATTTATAACGATCAAATGTAATTTTGTATTTATCAAATGTATTCATCTAATTTTGCCAAAATCCAGATTTTATGTCAAACTTAAAGAATACAGCAACATCTACAAGTTTGTCGATTAAGTCTATTTTGTTTGGTATTGGATATCTTATCCATTCCAAAATATTGTTAAGGGGCTTGTAATTAATTACTAAATAGCGGTGTTCACGGTTCGATTTGATAATAAAATAAAACTGAACCGTTAATGCGAAAAGAACTGAACCAAACTATGAGTTTCAGTTCGGTTCTTCGATTCAATATTATTAATTAAAAAACAATTAAAATGATGTTATTGAAAAAATAATATAAAATTAAAAATTTATTTCGATTCGGTTCTATATGAAATTATATATAAAAAAATATTAATTTAATGTTTCGATTCGGTTCGATTTGAAAAATCAGCAAAATTCTGAAGCGAACCAAAACTTTGGTTAAGCAATAAAACCGAACCAAACACATATAAAGAACCGACCGAACCGGTCATTTTTGGTTTAGTTCGGTCAGTTCGGGACAATTTTGAACACCCATATTACTAAACTAGGAACTCCTCGTTCAAAGATTTTAGTTTTATTTGAAGAGCAGGATTTTGAAGCCATTCTTCAATTCTTTTAGAATTTATTTCATCTTGTAGAAAACACAATTGTTTTTCTTTACATAAAATTAAATTTATAGATTTAAAAACAGAATTTTGTTTTAAAACTTTCAACTTCTCATTGTGAAAAAAAAAAGAAATTTGAATTTAACAGGTCTATCTGTGGGATAAGTAATTACTTCATCACGCTCTGTGATAAAATAATACAACAGAGAAATGAATGGTAAATCCAAAATTATTTTGTCCGTCATTTTTTTTACTAAGACAAATAATGTTTTAAAACATACATTGTCTTGGCAATATATGAACTTTGAGAATTTCGTAATTGATATGCATTTGAGTACTATTGGCAGAAGACAGATGTTCTTTTGTCTTCTTGAAAAGTACTTGGTAGGAATGAGTTCTTACTGCATGTAATTCAAATCAACTCCTGAATCAATTAGGGTCATTGAAGTGAAATCAAAATCTTGAATTATTATTCTGACCACTATATGTCATTTTTTTTTATTTTGAACTAATTAAGGATTTGAATGAAGTTATCACCGTCTCGATTGTTGACAACATGTTCTTTAACCACATTATCAAAAATTATAAATTTACTAGGTTCTCCTAGTTCACTTGATTCATGATTTTTAATTCAATTCTCTATTTCTAAAAAGTTTAATTCATTTGTTATTTCTGTGTTTGATTCTTTTAGTTCAATTTTAATATTTTTAATTTCTTTTTTGAAGTTCCTGTAAAATAACTTCCTTTTCCTTTCCTTTTATTTTGTTGAATTTTTCAAGCATCTACGAAAGGCTTGCAATATTATTATTATTAGGCTTAATATTTTCTTTCTTTTGAATTACGTTTTTATGTCTTTCAAGGTATTCTTATTTTAATTCTGGATTTTCAATTTTACTTATTAAATCTAACAAGTGATTTTCTTGTTCTTTATTTTTATTTAAAATATTAATTTTTTACAACAACTATTCCTGCACCCCATAAAGATGTTAGGAGAATCACAGAACATGAAATGTTTAATTCTTCAGATTCAGAGGATTCAAATTCTTCTAAATCTTCATTACCACTTTCATACTAATCTATTGACTCTATGATTCTAAACAATTCTTGTTTATCTTCATCAGAGATTTTTAGTTGATTAATTTTATTTTTGACTTGACAAGTGTTTGAAAAATGACCATTCTTGTCACATTTAAAATACTTAATTTTACTTTTATCAATAAATTTTTATTGAATTTTCTTCTAGAATATTTTTATTCTTAGAGTATATTTGTCAAAAATTTTACTTTTCTATTTGTGGTATTTTTTTCCTGTAAGGTTTGTATCTCCTTCTAGGATTTAGATGGAAATTTTTCCTATTCTTTTGGGAATGAGCAATACCGGGTAAACCATATTACTTACGGAAATTGCCTGATTCATATTTGACAGCTTTTTTTCTTTTTTAATTTGTTTATTAATTTTCATGTCTATGCATATTCTTAGACCTTCATTTTGTATTGTAGTAATTATTGTACCGTAGGTAAGACTATTATAGTCTATGTTTCCTAGGTTATTACTAAAGACTGTCTTAATTTTATGGGCAAACAAATTGGGAGATATTAATGATGTTTTCTTTCCAAAATGGTAGATTACTATCATTCTTTATCATTACTTTAGACAAAAAATATATTTTTGTACCAGCCAAATCATAGGGTATGACAATTAAGATTGGTGAATTGGTCATGGATTCGCAAAGTAATATTACTTGGCATTCTAATGAAATGTTCATTTATTGTATAAAAAAGTGTATTGATGGCATCAAACATTATTTCGTGATATTCTCCAATAATTGGGGTTCCTTCAGCATCAATCCTCATTGCTGAAATGATGCTATTTTTGGATTCTTCTATAAGATGTTTTTCCTACCAGGAATGAAGCATTCTTGTGAATCCTATGACTAAAAGATTGATTACCTCATTGTGATGTAAATTGTGTGTGGTAATATAAATGTTGACTACCATAGCCATATGCTGTAATTTGTTGACGACTTCATGTTCTAAAAGCCCATCAATATTTCATTCGTATAATTTTTCTACAGAAACGGAAAATTAATTAACTAAAGATGATTCAATAATTTAGATGTCTGGAGGAATATATTTTTTATGCCACTTCCTTTCCAATTTATTAATTTCTAAATTTTTAAATGTTTCTTCAGTATTATTAAAATTTGAAGATTTCTGAATTGATTAATAACATTAACAAAAGAAGATGATTCAACAAATTTAATCTTCAATTCTTGAAGCATTTTATCAATCTTTTTATTGAATGGCACAATATTCAAAGTGACTTTTTCTTAAAGATTTATTAAAAGTGTTCCTTTTATAGATTCATTGGGTTTAAGTTCGTGAAGATCATCAACCTTATTTTCAATTTGTGTAATTGTTTTCTTATTGTTATTAAACTTTGATTGGTGTAATTAAGCTGTTCAACAATTTTTTTATTGGGTTCTTCTTCATTTGAAATCTTAAAAGGAGAAATAGTGATTAAAGAATTTTTATGATTAATTATAATTTTCTCAGGTGGTGGATGACCAGCAGACACCACACTGGAGTCTTCCTTGACCCATTTAGATTTAAAAATTACTTTAATATTTTTCTCGTAAATGTCCTCGATATAATTAAGGAAAAACATGTTAACTCTAAATTCTTACATGAACGTCTTCCATTTAGCAAGTATGATTTTTTTATTCATATTATATGCATCTCTGAACCTATTACGTTTACTGAGATTGGTTTAGTCATTCATGTGTTAGGTTAAACCCTCCCAATCAGGCTCGTATTCTTGGCTTTGGATGCCTAAATTTAAAACTAAGAATTGAGGATTAACAGAAGGTAAGGTTCTTAGAAATTTTGCTTCAGTTGGTGGTTCAATTTTTTTAGATAGTTCAGTCTTATTATTAAAGATTGGTTAACTGACTTGAGAATTTATGGCTATGCCTTTATGTCTTAATTTTTTTAATTCTTGTTCTAATTGTTGAAACCTAAGATCTTGATAATTATTAACAAATGATCCAGAAAAGAATTTCCTAGGGGTACTAAACTAGCTATACTCTCTAATTTGAGGATTAGAACTGAAAGATTAAAAATTAATTTTAACAGTATCATCCATGTACTGTTGGATTTAATCAACATCCAACAGTACATGGTAGGGTATTTTACTTTTCATATGTGTGTGTGTGTGTGTAATGAGAGAGAGAGAGATAGGAGGGAGAGATTTTAGGAGAGAGAGATATAATTAATGGATATGAGAGAGGAAAAAGAATAATTAAATATATACATTAAAAATAAAAGGGTATAATCGTAACTAACTAAATATAAAAACTATTAAATTCAATTCAATTTGCTACATTAATTATTTTTTAAAAATAAGTGCTATACTTGATATTTATTCAAAATATGTGACAAAATTATATTTAGAATTGAAAATTTATATTGCTATCATCAATTCTAACATGTATATAATATTTGTTTTATCTCATTTCTCTCATCTCTCTTTCATGTTTAGTTTACATGTTGTGATTTAAATTGTGAATTTTTTTATTATGCATTAAAAACTTAGAATATTTTAAAACATGCATGATTAAATTTATTGACATACCTCTTGAAAAATAGAAATAAAAAAAATTGGTGGACTATAAAACACAATCGAATCGATCAATTACTTTACGGTTCGGGCGATTTAGTTTAAACTTCATGTGACCAGTGATAAACCAATCTACAGGATGACTTTCGGGGTTAAAGGAAGGCCTTTCTGTTTCATATTGAGTCCTCAGAGGTGCGGTCCACTTGGTGTCGGATCAGCTCGACAGGTCACAAAAGAGTCTTTCACGGAGTACCCCAGTTTTAGTGAACCTTGGGAGTTGTTGGCGGCTCGACGATCTGTATTCCAAAGGTTGACCGAGGTGAAGCTATTATGTTATTTGTAGGTTTCTCTACTTCAGGCTCTTCCGAGGGCCTTAGTTTGAGGTGAGGTTCTATAGTTTGATGGTTATCTCTATTCTCCTCTCCCCTTCCCCGGCAGCTAAGATAGAGTTCTCTCTGTCTTTCCTTCCTTCCGTTCAGGGGCACTCTAAACGCTTTGCAACCTTCAAAGCTGGTTGACAGCGGTCTAATCAGTCCCTCTCGCTCATTTCACTATTGTCGATACATGTCAGTTACGCGTATTGTATACTCTCATCTCGTGTCCGATAGGGCGACCGAGAAGCTTCTTACTGTGATGTCCGGTGCCCACCAAAGCACAGACTCTACTCACCCACTACTGGACTCTTTTATGGGAACCCACATTTTGAAAAGTTCTGTTAGGTTCTTAGTGGTGACCTTCTCTTCTTTTACTTTACATAGCTTTTCGTCTCCTTGATAGCTGGAAGACTAAATAATTCAAGTCTAATGCGTCTACCATGGGTCATGAGCTGCCTTAAGGCATGCCTTTACCCCTACTAATGGAATTACTTGTCGGCTTGTACAAGGAGGAAGCCGATCCCACCATATACTTATTTTGAATTAGGGGCTTGCCTCTTTCTTTCTCTACCGCCTGTGTCTATCTCCTATCAAGTGTGCTCCCTGCCACGCTACTCTCACAACAACTGTAACTGTGTGACTAAGAACAACAGTACCAGTTCGTGGCGATCCTCGCTACCAACCAACCTTGCCCGAGGAGCAGTCTAGTCTTTCCAATCATTCACTCCTTCCTCTCCTAACTATGGGTATTGTAACTAAGCCGAATCCGAGACCATAGTCGAAAACTCTTTCTTGTCTTTCAAGAGGAAGTCCTCCTCTCTATAGTTTATTTTCAATTCTCCTAAGGAAGGGAAGTGATCCAATCCCGAACGAACCGCATTGCTTGACTGCGACATGTCAACCTGTCACATACATGAAAGAATAAAGCTGTGAAAGCTTTATAATAGATTATATAATCTAATCAAAGGGCTGGCTTTTCGCTCAGTTGATTATTGAAGAAGGTCCTTTGTCTCAGTTAATCTGTTCTAGGCACGAGGTCTTTCCACCATGTACCTTTATATATGGGTATCCGGCTCTCGATCGAATGCGATTGCACTTATCCCTGCTTTCTTCTATGTTGATACTGCCTCTGACTCTTGTGGGTAAAATCCTACTTGATTAATCAGAACTTCTCTGTCTACCCACCACCATCTAACGCATTCGGTGGGTACCCTATACTGGTACAATTTTTCGTATCCGTGCAGTAAAGGTACATTATGTTGTATGACAAATAAATCATTAGCATCACTAGTGCAACTAAACTATGTGTAGATTACATTTTCTTAGTTCTCATGCAAGTATGTCTAACAATCACTAAACACAATCATTTTGCAAAATTTATCTAATAATCACCGTATAATATACATTTGCAAACAGACTAGTCTATCATCGCTGTACACAATAAATTTGCAAAATTTATCATCACTGTACACAATAACTTACTAAAATTTGTTTATCATCACTGTACACAATAAATTTGTAAAATCTGTCTATCATCACTGTACACAATAATATAAAACATATATCTAGCATTATTGTAGATAATAATGTACACAATCTGTCTATCCCTTAATTTTTCTCCGCTTTGCCAACCTTTACTTCAAAGTTGGACTCATTTTTTGTGATTGTTGGGTCTCCAAAATAGTTGAGTTACTACCATAAAACATGTCTACGCGCTCTTGTATTGTTGTATACATGCTATTCGAAGGATGGTTGAGGATCTTCAAAAGAATCTCATACCAAAGATCGTGCAATTTCAACTCCTGCAAAATATTCTGAATATTCACCAAAATATCATACGCCTCAAAATATTCAATGAGAGGCACAAATGAGCAAATCAAGCCTAAACTAACTAAATTAGCTGGGAACGATAGTCACGAACTGTTTGCGCCCTCACGTCATCCATGAACCTCATCACCCACACGCCACAAATCACTCTTGCAATGTAATAATAAGTGCATCATTAATGTGATGATTATACGTGGTAGGTTGAAATAGAAGAGCAACAGACTACAAGGATGGCATAAGGTCAAACCAAAGAAGTTGACATGGAAAGATACCAATGAAACAGAGTCGGACAGATCGACAATAGCGGTCAAAGGGAGATCAGATTTGATCATAACAGTCACCACAATCCTCATGATTTGATCAGCGGTCATTATCACCATAATTCAATATATCTAATTAAATGACAATAAAACGAACATGGAGGGAAAAACCTATAAATACATTCACATATACCAAAGAAAAGACAAGTGAATCCATACAATTCTCTGTACTCTACTCAAATATCCAAACTACTCATTTAACGTTCTTTTACTCAAATTTCCAGTATACTATAAGGGAAAATCTTTTTACATCTTGGTGCTTTGATTGAGAGTTTTTGAACTCAAGATTTACATCTCCATTTTTCTCAAACCGAACAATATGTTCAAGAATCTTAACACAATCTAACCACGATGATTCCTGAAATTTAGCTTCAAGAACATCGAGCTCACAAGGAGTGGCTGCTCCGAAAGCGTAACAAAATAATGTCAAAAAGGGATGACAGATATAAAGAAAGGCAGAGTGCAGAGATAAGAAAGTCAAATCAAATCTTGTTCTTTATATCTCTATTCCTACTTCTTTTCATATAAAAACAATTGGCAGTTCACTAATTTGAAAAAGAAAATGTTTGCATGAGCAAAGAATTAACTAAAGTGCAGAGTTTGTGCTTAGATTCAAAGGAAAACAGAGAACCATAATCTACACAAGCAGAGACCCAAATGTAATGAAAAACAAATCGTGGCTGTCAGCAAAGATGCGAAAGGAATGGGCAATCAAAACAAAAGCGAACCTGATCAGCTTTGAGTTTCAGATGTGGTTTTTAATTCAGTTCTAAAACTCGGTGAGAAGCTACGAGAAATGAAGAATAGACCACGAAGAGGCTAGTAAAGGAAAAATCCTATTCGTATCTCGACGGCAAATGTGGTATCACTTACTCCCTACGGATTCAATCTATAAAATTTCTCTAGCATGTACTTTATGACAGATCTACATAGTTTAAAAGAAAATTGATCTGAAATTGTTATCTAGAAGTAGTTTAAATATTATAGAATGGAGCCAAACAGAAGCAACAAAGTAGCAACTGGCTTTTAATCACTAAATAAAACTTGTAAAAGTCTAAGGCTTACACCTATTTGTAAGCTCAAAGCTAGACACATTGCAATAAACAAATTAAACAAATGCCTGAAGACTAGGACAAATCATATGGAAAGAAAAATATATCTAATCAGGAAGTTATAACCTGGAGGGGTTGAAAACGGAAAAACGTTACGGTCTGTCTTTGAAACCCCAATGCCATAATTATAATCTCTTTATACTCTTCAAAATGTCTTATTAAATGCTCTATAGAGACAAAGAGGGCCAGAGATGAAAATGGGCAACTCTAATTTTTTCAAAAATAGAAATATTAATAATTAAAAGGAAAAAAAGATATGGCAGGTTAGACCCAGAGTGAGGTTGCAGAATGGCAGTACAAAGTGCTCAACGGAAATATGTGAGCGTAAAAAAATGAAGATGAAGAATTCAAAGCCGTTATATCTGTGGTGATGGTTGCCGTTGAAACTACGGAGCTCAAAGAAAAATTAAAAGAAACTAATCCAACGATGATCGATTGGGGGCATCAATTTCAAATCTTGATGACGGTACTTTAATACAAAAAAAGAAGAAGAAGCGATCAACGGAATCCCATGTGTTGCTCATGAATTTTGGGAAGTCAAGTTGGAGGTTGAACAACGAAAATGGAAGGGAAGGTTCAGACTGGTAGGGACCGCATCAAGAAAGAATATGCGAGTAAGAAAGAATGAGAAGTCGCGTCTTCGTCTTCTCAGCCAAGATTCAAACGAGACTTTACCCAAATAAGAAAAGCACAGCCGCCTACTTCCAAGCAAAACGAGAGCAATTCTGAGAACGAACTCTACACTTAGAACAAGCTGTTCTCAACGGATTCATCAATCTGAAATTACCCACAGAGCGGAAGACGCTCGTGGTGCGTGAAATCAGAACGAGATGCCTGTGAACAAAAAAACAGGTGCGGCGATGCCCTGAACGGACACATGGAGGGGCAATGCTTATAAAAGAATGGTGCAGAACGGAAGGAAGAAGAGTCCAACCCCTTTTTAGTAGTCAAAACTCAAAAGCATTGAGGGTCAAATCTACAAAAGGAAAAGAGGGACTAAAATTGCAAAGTCTAATAGAGGGGGCAAATTCCAAAAGTCTATAAAGCCCAATTAACTGTGTGATACCTGGGACGTCAGCTCTCTATTGGCTAGGCGTTCATCAAAATTCGGTCATGATTATACGACACTGAGGGGTTCGAATGTGTGCATCACTTAATATGAAAATGGAGATGCATATCAATAGTAAGTTTAAGTATTTATTTTTAAATTATTATTTTATCTTTGAATATATTTTTTATTCTTTGAAATAAAAATCGTATGATTGCATGAGTTAATTGTCTAGTGTCTTTTAAAAGGAAAGATCTTAACACAATCGTCTAACATATTAAATGATTAATAGACATTGATTCTACGTTAACCGTATGAGACATGATTAATTAACTCTCCATGTTTAAAATTTAATGTTCTTTATCATGCTTTAACGTGATCATAGACATGGCGTTTGATGTTTAGGACATATATCTTGAACATTTTGATAGCCCGACCCTATTGAGGATAGCATGAGATTAACATTGATGATATAAACCATGATCAAACGTAATTGATTTCTTGTTAATAATTCGATATGCATCGGCCAATTAGGTTTAGTTACCTATTGTTCACTATAAAATTCATGTCAAAATTTGATGATAAATATGTTTCATTGATTCTAGTGCATTGTTAGTACTTTGGTGCACTATCATATGTATTAGCACTTGTGTGCATTATCATAATGATATGAAACATATTATCAATGCTCTTCAGTATTCTATACATTGAGACCATGCATCAAATTTGAGAAATTAAAGATCAAATATTTAACTTGGCCAATTTTATGGCTCAACCATCTTATCAGGATGAAAACAAACAGATAGCTATAAGCCCAAGTTCACAGGAAAACATACTCCTTAATGGGCCTAAATTCTCAATTTAGTTTAAAAGAATATGGACATAGAACCAATAGGCCCAAGTCTATGAAGAAAGAAGAGTCATGAGCGAACCCAAATTAAAAATGAATGGAGAGTTGTAACCCTAAGTTCGCGAGAAATGGGAGTCCTAAATGGACCCAAATTCACAATATAGTTTAAAGGAAAATGGACAGAGAGCCAATAGGCCCAAGTCTATGAAGAAAGGAAAATCCTGAGCGGACCCGAATTAAAAACGAACAGATAGCTATAAGTACAAGTTCGCGAGAATGGAGAACCCTAAACGGACCTAAAATCTTAAACAAATTTAAAACAGAATGGACAGAGAGCATTTAACCCAGATCCATAAAAAAAGAAAGTCTCAAATTGACCTACATTCTGCTTAGAATGAACAAAGATGCTTTAAGCCCAAACTCCATAAATAAAATCCCCAAACAAAAGCTCAAATCTAATAAGAGGGAGAACACAAAAGCCCGAATCTAATAAGATGGAGATGGGAAAAAGCCAAAGTATGTCAAGCGGCCACTTAAGGTAAAACATCAAGAAAAAGGCGTAAGTGTGACAAGCGGCCGCTTAAGGCAAAAAATAGAGAAAATGAGTATAAGTCTATCAAATGGCCGTTTAAGGTAAAAAAAATCAAGAAAAAAGTTTAAGTGTGCGAAATGGCTGCTTAAGGCAAAAAATCAAGAAAAAAGCTTAAGTGTGCTAAGTGACCACTTAAGAAAAAAATCAAGAAAAAACCTAAGTATGCCAAGCGGCCGCTTAATGTAAAAAATCAAGAAGAAGCCTAAGTGCGCCAAGCGGTCACTTAAGGCAAAAAATTAAAGAAAAAAGTCTAAGAGTGTCAAGTTGCTGCTTAAGGTAAAATTTTAAGAAAAAAATCTAAGTATTCCAAGCAGCCACTTAAGGTAAAAAAAAGCAAATTCTAAGTGTGACAAACGACCACTTAAGGAGAAAAATAGAGAAATGAGCCTAAGTGTGCCAAACGACCACGTAAGGTAAGAAATCAAGAAAAAAAGTCCAAGTGTTCCAAACGGCCCCTTAAGGCAAAAATTTGAGAAAAGAACTGAAGCGCGCCAAGCGGCCGCTTAAGGAAAAATATAGATAAATGAGCCTAAGTAAGCTAAGTGGCCACTTAAGACGAAAAGTAAAAAAAAAATGTTTAAGTGTGGCAAGTGGCCGCTTAAGGTAAAAAATTCAAGAAATAATTCTATGTGGGCCAAACGACCGCTTAAGGTAAAAAAGTTGAGAAAAAAACCTAAGTGTGTCAAGCGGTTATTTAAGGCAACAAAGTCACAAAAAAAGCCTGCGTGTGACAAGAGGTCACTCAAGGTGACAAATAGAGCAGAAAAGTATATAAATATGCTAAGCGAACTAGCCATAAATACCCGTAGCCATAATGGCATGCTTTATTAAGAAGCGGAAATTGCTTTCGAGCATCTAGGGAGCAAAAAGGAAACGGAGAAGGAAAACACCTCCAAAACTTCCCAAGTATAGAGAAGCAAGATAGACTTCAAATGTCCTGGTAATGCTCGCGTTATGAAGCGACATAGTGAGCACAAATGCCCGTATTACAAAGCGGCACAACAATTGCAAATACCCAACTATCAAGCATCTTGAAAATAAATGAGCACTACAAATGAATAAAATTCAATACCAAGAAGTGGGGCAACATTTTAAATGCTAGAAATTTCTAGCTATTAGTCCAAGTTTCAGAGAAACGACCTAATCAAACCATATAAAGAAGAACAACCTCAAAGGGCATTGAAGTGGACAATACACCAAAACGTTTGAACTTACCCAACAGTGAGGGAGAAAATGATGAAAAGGAAAAAGTGATGATGTAAAACATGATGCGTCAGCCATTGACGAATGATAGATCAAAAATCAATGTTTTGCATCAAGGACTTACAATCGTAATACAAAAGGGGGAAAATGTACGGGGTATGTTAAAACAAAAGAGCAACGGACTACCAAGATGGTAGAAGGTGAAATCAAAGAAGGTGACATGGAAAGATACCAATGAAAAGACTAAAAATGATGATGTGGCGATTAAAGGGAGATCAGATTTGGTCATAACAATCACCACAATCATCGTGATTTGATCGACAACCATTATCACCATAAATATTCATTATATATAATTAAATGACAGTAAAATGGTCATGGAGGGAAAAACCTATAAATACCTCCACATATACCAAAGAAAAGACAACTGAATTAAAATAATTCTCTATTCTTTACTCAAATCTCCTACCTACTCATTTACGTTGTTTTACTCAAATTTCTCGAATACAGTAAGGGGAAACATCCCTTTATAATGATAGCACAAATTCACAATCAGTGAACTTACCCATTTGATTGGGTGAGCACGTAGGGGGGGGGGGGCTTGAAATTTTGAATGTGCTAATGGTTCTTGCCGGGGGTAACCAAACACGAAGCTTATCCCCAAATAACATGTCCATACCATCGAACTGTATTTTCATTCACAAAATATAAAAGGAGAAGCAATGTCAACATCACACATGATATAAGATATTGGGACTCATGATAAAAGGTTAGAACAGACAGTCTTTTTGGCAATTTAGGTCTACACCAAATTCTTCCTGCCTTCTTGCAAGGTATCGAATATGGTGACTTCCTTGTCCAAAATGAAAATTTTGGCCACAAACCAATGATCTTTACCGTTGTGTATCGAAATACATGTCTATATTAGACAACACATTTACACAACTATATTAAGTCAAACTTTAATAACTTAACTACGTTAAATTTGCTTACCGTGGTATGTTGCTCAAGAAAACCATGTATCTCTCTATAATTTTTTGTTTACATTCAAAGTTAGAAAGTTCTTCTAATTTTGAAACACATTGAGTCTGCAATGGCACAACAAAAACATAATATATAAAATACAGACAAACCTAAAATAAGGATGTTACTCAATAGTAGATACTCATGAGAAATAGCGTGGGTAAAACCAGATTTGATCGCCCATTACTGCAACATGAGTCTCTAAGGTTAAGAACTGGACAAACAAGTGTATAACCTCCATGCCAAGACAATTCTCTAGAACGAGAGTCTTAAGGGATCTCCGGTCGTCATCGTGAATAACAAATTTTACGAGAATCTCACTGCAATAGATAAATAATAGGCAAACTCAATCAAATTTGAAAGTGATTTTGTCTCAAATGTTTTTAGATCAGTGTGATTACTACCTATCTACTAAGCTTTTCTCAAAAATATATTCCACTAAACGCTAGTATTTGACTTCTATTGAGTCTTGCAATGTGTATAGACCCACTTGAAATGCCTTTATGTCTCGTTTAGTGGTCGTTTAACCCTTCAAATAGGGTGAATTAAGAAAAGGACCATCTCTCTTCTCCCGCGTGCTGCGGTATTTGACTTCTACCAACACACAACCCCAAGTAAGGTGTTAGATTACTAGTTAGATTATACATGTTATATTATTAGAAAAAATGAAATTAAAATAAACAGAATAATACCTTCTAAACGTCTATTAGATGTTCTAGCCATACCGACAAATGGTTCCCTGACCAATAGCAAGTCAGCGATTGATTTCTCAGATGCATTCATCTGGATGCAAGAATCATCCTTATCACCTTTATCTAAGGTTGATGAAGAGTCTAGATGCTCTTTTTCACTGAAGGGGCTCATTTCTTGATCAAACCCTCCTCATTATTCACCTCATGTCAGGGTGACACGTGGCTCATTGTCTTAGGCTCAAGACTTTCCACTGTCTCGATCCAAAAGACTCGTCAAACTTGTGATGATTTTTTCTTGGACAACCCTCATTTTTCATTTTTCTTTGCTCCTCAACAATTTTGGTCATGTCCGCCCTCATAGAGCTTACATCCGGCTAAAGAGCAAGCATTTATGCACTTAAAGCACGTATGTCCTGCTTGACGCCTTGCTATTCATTTTGATCTACACAAATGTTCTCGTGAACGTGCGTACACTCGTGGTCCTCTCGAACGACTTGACCAATCGTATCGATCTACATAATATAGATACATATGAATTAGTAATAAATAATCAAGAGTAATCTAACAAGCTTTGCAATATTCTAAAATGCTTAACGCCAAGATTTTATGCCCTACTCCCCTTGAAGTTACAAACTCAAAGAATTTTGTAATGACCATGTCATTCCACACTAGTAGTGAAGGCTAGTTCAAGTCAACAAAGTCAGCAGCACATGCAAACTTCTCCAAATAAACAAGTTGCAACAAAATGAACTTATTAGTACAATAACATATGTTATGTTGCGAAAAGAGGACTAATGTACACTAAACGATTAGCTAGATAAATAGCACGCATCTAGTAATGCTATCGTGGTGATTCTTTTGATACCTCGTGACAACATCCATAAAATCTTTAAAACAAGCAGAAGCTCAATTCTTCTCATCGATGGTCGAATGTGTCTTCACAGTGTGCAACCATGAATGACTGACAACTGGTTTTGATCGAGGAGATAACAGAACCCCGATGGTGTATAGCACAAATGCTTACCTCCAATACTCACCATCTGAATCCTCCATCAAGAACTTTGATAAGGTGTTCACTAAAATATCTCCTTGGGAGTTTACCCACTTCATGTTTAGATCTTTGACGTCATTCAAATCATCATTATAATTTATCTCTTCCCCACCATCGATAATGTCAAGAGAACTCACATAATCAACTGTCACATTCAATGTAGACCCACAGAAATTCATTGTGCAGGTGGTTGGATCTAAGCAACCTAATATTTGCTTCAAGAAGGACCTCTTCAGCTCGCGACATTGCAACTTTAACAACCTTCCAAACCCCATCTCCATGATCATTCTCCTCTTCCCCTCCAAACTCCATGTCCGTTATCGCTCTCCTCTTCAAGAAGGAGCTCCTCATATTGAGCAAGTTTTGTTTAAAGACATTTCACTATCTTTGAAATAAAGGGTTTTCTCATCCTTCGTCATACTGTTCCATACTGTCGACAATTGTTTTTGTTCATGCATATCACAAACTCACTTAAATTACAATCAACATTGATCAATTCCATGTCATATGAATTGTTAAATTAAACATACTCTTTCTTATTGATTTAATAAATAACATTAACATTGCAATAGTTGATATGAATATATGTAACATTAAATTGATGATCTCAATTAATTGCTTACAAGAAGCCAATGAAACCACCCTGTGCCTTCTTCACGTTCACATTTGTATTAGCTATCTGAAATAAATGTTAATATCATCAAATTTAGCGTGTGAAAATATTTTTTTATCATGATCATCCCTGATAGTAATTTACAATGGGTTGAGCATCATCTAGTAAGAATGCTAAGTTCCTATGTATCATGAAATTGATGGTCAGAATATAATGTTTTTATATACATTTGCCCATATTATGTTATTATTCAGCTTTATGCAATGACTGTTTGAAATAACGAATCAACAATCTGAATGAATGATAAACATGATGTGAATGTCAATGGCTTGCGAAAATTGAGGCAGAAATTCACGAAAATCTGGATATGTAAAAGATTTAAAAAATTAAGAAACTTAGTTTATCTGGTTGGAACATGCGATTCTCTAACTTTTTCATTATGGATCATGTAAAAAAGTCATATTAGTCCATATCCACCACGTAGGTAAGGTAGTTAAGAACTCTATAAAAGTTCAGATCTCTACAATCATATAAAAAACAAAGTTGATCATGTAATTCTCTCCAAAATATGACTTTCTCTTTTATTTGATTGCTTGAAGGATAACATGTACCATATGTATTCATCTAATAACAAACATGCATGTGAAATAACATTGTTTCTATAAAAGAAAACTGACCTCAAGCAATATCTCCTTCCAACTATAATATTCCGTACAGAAACATGTAAAAGGCAAAACATGAGAAACTAGTCTAAAAATAGAGCAAGTTTCATTTGATTAAGTAAAACCATTCCAAGCTAATAGACAAGGCATGCGGTTAATATAATCAAATAGCATACCAAATGCATTTTAAAGATAATACGTAAAACTAGCTATAAAATACTTTCATTAATGGAAAACACATGAAATCCAAACAACAACTTGACTAATAAGGTACAGATAAAGAATGGAATTGATAAAAGTGAGATATAGCAAAAAAAGTGAGGGTAAACATATGCACATAAAGGATGAGTAATTCTTAAATCTCATTCATGATAAAAGAAAGATAAGACTTAGCACCAATTATCCAAAATACAGCCAAAAGTTACATAGTAAACCAATAAACAAAGGATGGCTAACATATTAGATGACCATGAAAGCCAAAACTAGTGTTACTCAATTTGACTTCACATGTCGAAACCATAATAATGTTAAGAACTTCCTGAGCAATATTCGAAGGAAACATTTTCAATGGCAACAAAGTCCCCACTCTCTAAATCCAAATGGAGTCAACCTTATCAATAATTAAAAACTGTGTACACCTTGAGATATCTGAAAAAATAGAAGAAAATAGTGATATTGATATCATAGCATGCCTTGAGATATCTGAAAACTAGTGCTACACTTAATGCCAATGCTAGATAGATAAATATGTTTGTATCGAATGCACCAATAACATTCACTATATGCCCATTATAGTACATAACAAGTGAGATGAAAAGATCCAAAATAACAGATATTTAGAATTCAAAGCAATCAAAACTATTTGACATAAATATCTTTAAACTAAACTAAAACTAAAACAACTCTAGCTTAAGACAAAACTTAAACACAATGTGTCGAGCAAAACTTAAGCATGCTCAACAAATTGAAAGTGAGACTCGGGACAGGGTTCACGATATTACCTGACTAATGCCCAGATGAAAAAAAACAATATACTTAAAATGGAGGAAAGTACTGTTAAAATATATACTTAAGTTCAGAATGAGAATCGATCTCGATATCCAGTAACATAATTAATACATCTATATAGAAAATGAGGCAATACTTGAAATGTTTAAACCACCATAATAGCAACTGGAAGAGATTTTTTTCTTGAGAGTTCCACAAGACATGCAAAAGATTAAACAAAACAAAAATAAAGATTAAGTTTCAAAAATATAGAGATCAAGTTAAAAAAAATTGAAGAGCCAAATTCAGGAGTAAATTACAAGCACCCGGTTTTCCAATCTTTATATATATCCTTAAACCCAAATGAGGTTTCAATAATTCTAATGATTTACACAAAACATAAAAATTCATAACTTTTTTAAAGGTATAAGATCGTATCAGGTTTTCCAATCAACTCGATGTGAATGAAATCCAACTCGGTTTGAAGATGACGACCAAAATCTAGAGCGTCGTCTGAGTTTTCTCTTGATCTTCATTTGAGTTTTGCTTGAAATTTTCCAAGTTGTTCACGTACCCTAATTTTTTGTTATGGGAAGTTGAAGGACAGAGGAGGAAAAGAGACGGGACTGAGCTTCGTCTGAATTTTGCTCGACAACAGGCTATTTCCGTAACCTAATTTTTAGTTATGGGACGAAGGAGAGGGAAATAAAGGAGAAGGGGCAGAGCTTCATCATCTACATTTTAGGCGCTTTTTGGTTATGGGAAAGGGGAAGTCGAAGGAGAGAGGAGGAAAGGAGAATGGGAAAGTGAAAGAAGGATGAGTTACCTGTTCCTCCAGTTGTAAAGGAATTTATGGGCGAAAACCATCTTGCGGTTGGGATTGGCCAGATCCAACGACCAAGATCAATCCCAGCATCAATGTTGGGAAATTTTGTCCCAGCATTGGAGAAGGATCCTTATGGATGAATAAAACTTTCTTAAAACAATAAAAATCTATAAAACGTTATGTAAAGATAAGCACATGCTTTCAAAACAATTTCCTATTGCATTAGGAAACTAAAATTCTAATTAAATTATGGTGAATGTGTGTTGTGTGAGAGGGAGTGAAATTTCCGCCTCCTTGTTCCTTATGTGAGGTAAAGAACATGTTCGCCACCTATTCTTTAGGCGAGAAACATTTTGGTGAGCCGCCTCCATTATTCGAGGTAAAGAAATATTTGAGTCACCAAATATGTGGGGGAAAAGAGAAAATGGCAGTGGTAATCTGAGGGTGTATTCGTGGTCATCCTCATTGGTTTAGTATTCGGTTCATTATTTCTACAGTTACTTTTTTTGGATCCCCTACACTAGTGAAATTATTCTAATTTATTGTGTATCCACCGTTAACGGTGATAAATATTAATATTTTGATTAGTGTAAGCCTGTAGTTTTATCTAGAGAAGAAAATTGGTCTATCCCATTATTTATTATAGTGAAAGAATTATTCAGAGTTTGTCTTGTGGTTTTTCCCTTCACTCTGAGTTTTCCACGTTAAATTTGGTGTTCCCATTTTTCACTTTCCCTATTAAATCGGTTATCATCTCTACTTAGTAATTTACTCTGATATTGATATATCCAGTTATCGACTACATAATATTGAACTGCAGGGTATAGGGATTTTAAGTAAAAATCCTAACAAGTGGTATCAGAGCCTGGTTGGTGTTATTAGTAGTTTAGAGTAGTTATTGATGTTCATACGAGTAGAATGGTTGGTTTGAATGTGACTAATTGACAGTTGTAAAATGGAGGATCTTCTTTATTGTAAAAAGTTTCATGCTCTCATTAAAGGTGATACAGCAAAGTCAGTTAACGTGAGTAAAGAAAATTGAGAATTATTGAACTGACAAGTTGTCGGTTACATTTAACAGTGGGTGGATGATACCGTCTATCACCATATAACGAGTGAAACCTTTGCACACTCTATCTGGATGAAGTTAAAAGAGCTATATGAGAGAAAAATAGCTGGGAATAAAGTTTTTTTTATACAAAAGCTTGTGAACCTAAAATACAAAGAGGACGCCTCAATTGCAGAGCACTTGAATGGGATTCAGAGCATCGTCAATCAGCTTTCTTTGATAAAAATAGTTCTTGATGGCGAGCTCCAGGCCTTGTTGCCAATCAATTCTCTACCAGACAATCAGGAAATGTTAGTAGTATCACTGAGTAATTCCTCTCCTGATGGTCAAGTCTCTATGAGTTTGGTTGAGAGTAGTTTGTTGATTGAAGAAATAAGAAAGAAATCATTGGATTCTTCAATCAGTCAATCATAGGCTTTTGTCATAGAAAATCAGGGGAGAAGTCAGAGTGAATTTGATAGGGAAAGGTTTAGTGCTTTTATTACAAGAAGATAGGGCAAAATATATTTGAGTGTTGAGTGTTTAAAATGAGCATCAAAATAAAAATGGGGATAAGAGTAATGATTCAACAAATATAGTTGCAGCCACCAATCAAGATGTGTTTGTTATCTCACTAGAGAAATTAGTAAATGGTATATGCTTAGACACAGATTGGGTGGTTGATAGTGTTGCCACTATACATGTTGCCTCTAGAGGGGATATCTTATCATCTAATATATTAGGTGACTTTGGTGTTGTGAAGATGGGAAATGATGGTACCTCTAAGATTATCGAGATTGGAGATATATAACTCCAAGATAGGATAGTAGACAAGAATGTGAGACACGTTCCAGGGGTCCGACTTATCTTGATTTTTACTGTCATTTTAATGATAAGGGTTATCACAATTACTTTGGTAAAGGAAAATGGAAGCTCACCAAAGGGTCAAATGGTAGTAGCTAGAGGAAGGAAAAAGCCTACGCTCTACATGACATCTCCAAAGCTCACTAATGGTTTGATGAAAGTAATGAAGAAGAATATCACTAGTGAATTACCCTACAAGAAACAATGTGATCCAACTGAGAAGAAAATTGTCTGAAGCCGAGATGTGAAATTCTTCAATGAACAAACAATTGCAGGTTTTATTGGAATATGTCCATAAAGTAGCGTGTAATAACTATTGAATTCTTATGAATAAATTGAAAGTTTTATTAAAGTGTGTTTATAAATTACTCAAGTCTTGGAACTTTCATCAATGAATGTAGAGTGAAGACAGATGTGTCTCCAGACGAACTCTTCTGAGAAAGTTTAAAATGATATTCATAGTCTTAGATCGACTGGGCAATCGAATCCGATTATGGTTGTTAGGTTGAATCAATGGATGCCAGTCTTGGGGCATGGCGGTGGAGATTCAAACGGATAACCTAGACATATTATGAAAATGTTGAATAGAGATGTAACAAATTATTTTAGAGCCCAAAACATTCTATCAAGCTCTAAATCTAATTGTTACACCTTAAGGATATTTTCATAATTACTTTAATCTTGAGGTGAATACGTAGCTTGACTTAGTTAGTTGCAATATTTGATATGTCAAATGAGTGAGTTCGAATTGGCGGGCAATACCTCGGCTGTTGGGATTGTAATTCAATTAAGTTGGAGTTACATGATTCACAGATATGAAAATTCACGGTTGGCTTGCTCAAGTAACAATATCATCTTATGCTTTATTTATAGGTATGTAAATAAATTAACCTGGACAGGTATTCAATGAATTGAGTAATTGATTATGACTTATGATTTGTACGAGACAATCGCTATTATGTCTTTTTTATTTATAGTCAATAAATGAGTTAAGAAAATAATAACAAGAGGAGTAAAACAGTAATTTTATATTTCTCTCTTGTTACTGATATTCACGATGGGTATTATTTTAAAATATTATGTGGACCGTTAAAATAAAAAGGGTTTATTTACTCCAATAGAAAACGTAGCGAGCAGTGAATCCAGAGTTGATTTGACATCAAACCTATAATGGAGTCGTCCACTATCAGGATTAAATAGGTCGAGAATTTATGGAGATAAATTCGCCGGGTAGTTGAATCTTTGGGTTTGTTCATGTGTCTCCATTCGATCTCAAAAATAACTCATGAGAACATGAATAGAGAAACGAAGTAAATTGGATCAAAATGTGTTTTGGTACCAAGACATATTTCTTAGACATATATGTGATGGGTGATGCTACTTAATTAGTTAAGTGTGGTCATATGTATTGAAATTAATCAGTTTATTATTTTCTAATTATTAGATAATTAATAAAAAAATTAACTCATTAATTAATTGATAATGATCAATTAAATCTTTCAAATTGGATTGATTAATATCGATACAAGCCAAACTCTATGGAATATTGTAATTTTTGGCAATTATGAATATATGGGGTGAATTTTTGGAAGTTTAAAAATATATGGATATATTTATAAACATCAAAAATTATATTTTATCAATATCTAATAGCAATCAGATTGCAGATAGATTTTCGATAAGATACAGTTGCTTGTTAACAAAGGAAAGAAGAAAAAATGTTTTTTCCTCTCCCTTCCTAGTGATTGCCACCGAATACAGTATTGAAGGGAAAATATTCAATTTTTTTCCTTCAATCGTTTTGAGAGGCAACACTCAAATTCCTACACAAAATTCTCATGAAATATATTTCCAAAATTAACTGTGGATCTATCATGTTTCGCGTTAACTCTTATCCTATTTTTTTATTTTTTAAATTTTAAATTTTAAATTTTAAACGTATAAAAGATAATATTGAATTCAAAGACAATTATCTATATTATCTTTTTATCTTTTGAATTCTGAATTCAAATGATAATTATCAAGGTTATATTTTTATCTTTTGTTTTATTTTTAAGAAAAAAAGGGAGGATAACTAATGAGATTATTTAATTAGGAAAATAGGTTTCCTTAATTAAAGGGTTTTAATCAAATTTTAAATTTTGAATTTTAAATTTAAAATTGTTTTTAAAATAGGAATGAATTTTTGGTAAAGAGTTACAAAGTGGTGGCGCAAGCTGAAGGATAAATAGACAATTACAGACGCCGTGAAGATTTGTAAATTAATTTATAATTTACTATTCTTTTAGGGTTGTAATTAGGGGTGTGCAAGTGTCCCGAAAAAACTATCCCGTACCGAAAAATCGTCTTGAACCGAGCGGGACGGGACGGGTTTTTTGTTTCAGTCGGGAAGGGTTGGGACGAAAAAGTTTTGTCTTGTGCGGGACGGGATGGGACACAGGACAAAAGTCCTTGTCCCGACTTTGTCCTGCCCCAATATATATATATAATATATTTTTTTAATTTTAGCCTTAATTCTTTTGATTTTTATCCTATAATTGATTTCAGACCTTTAGAATTTAGTCTAAATCTCTAAAAAAACCCCAAAACCGCCCAAAATCCCAAAAAAAAAAAAATCAATTTTAGCCCAAAATAGTAAAAAAAGCAAAAAAATGTAGAAAAAATGGAAAATAACCCGTCCCGTCCCAACCCCCGTCCCGTCCCGCTTGGAATTTCACCTCTATACAGGATGGGACGGGACAAAAATGCTCAAAACCCATCCTGTCACGTCCCGTGCACGCCCCTAGTCGTAATTAGAAATGAGCCAATAGGGATGTTAATTTTAAATGTATGATTTAATTTTATCCGCGCGTCATCATATATTGTGTCGTATAGAAACAAAGGAATATGTCAATATCAAATTGTCCTGTAGCATGTACATGCATCGTTGTAGATTAGTTATAATGGTTATAATTTAATTCAAATGTGAAATTTATAATGATTATGATTTAAAATTAAAAAAAGGATTTATAAATTTCATCACATTTTAAAATTAATAAAAGTTATGTTTTGAAAAACAACAAAAAATCCAATGTTTTTTTTCAAAAACTAAATGGGATGGTTGTTTACGTTGAAACGTTCCTAATGTCTCCAACGAGAACTTGATTGTGCCACGAGCAATGGTTTAGAAGCTAAGATTTTTAAGGGAAGTGGTGGGACAGGACTGTCCCATTGATGGACTGTTAGTCCATAGCAACTTTTATGAGTCAATGCGTTGGTTAGACATTTAGACTGAAGCACTTTGGAATCCACACTTAGGGGCTAGTCAATAGGGCTAAGGTGACCAAAACCATTGGCGATTGATTAAGCTAGATATGGAGACATTTGAGCATTAACCAAACGAGAAGAGTCTCGATACGATATGAGATAGTTTGGACTTCATCCCTCAATGAGCAAACTATCATTTTTGATCGTAACATCATAGAGGAAATATGTTTTGATGAATTTTTAAATATTTTAAGTAGTTGCATCATGAATCATACTTTCCTAAACGATTGAGCATTTATTTACACCACTTTATTTATTCTTTTCGATAATCATGTCAATATCCCCATTTTCAACTATCTTAAATGCGAACACTATTAGCTAGTGATAATTATGCTGATTGGAAGCACAATCTTGATATCGTACTGATGGATTGAAAACTACAAGTTCGTGCTCACCACCCCTTGTTCCTTTGAGCCTTTTAGTGGAGCGACTCAAGAGGAAAATGATGCTTATGCTTCTTGGCTACGTTTTGATAAGATAGCCAGATATTACATCTTAGCTTATGTCAGCAATATGTTGCAACAACATCAGAATTTGGAAACCACTGTTGATATAATGTTGAACATCAACAAAATGTTTGAAGATCAGGGTCATTAAGCCAAACAGGCAGTTGTGCGAAACCTTAGAACTGCAGGATAAAACCTGGAACTCTTCTCAGAGAACATAGGATGCTGATAATTAGTTATTTGAATGAGATGGAGATCATGAGTGTTGAGGTTGCTGGCGAGACTCAAGTGGATATGATCCTAGAGACTTTGCTTGGTACCTTCGAGAACTTCAAACTTACTTATTTGATGAATAAGTTGAGGTACTCGCTTCTTGAGATTATGAAGGAGTTTCAAGCTGCTGAGACTTTGTTTCTAAAGGGAAAAAGAAAGCTTGGAGAGGCAAACTTTACTTAAAGTAAGCCTTCCACCTCTGGTGTCGAAAGGAAACACGAGAGGAGGTCTGAATAAGGCTAAGAAGCAGAACTCAAAAGTTACAAATGATAAGGGCACTACAAGGTGGACATGTTGTAAGACAAGTGTCATCACTGTGGAGTCAATAATCATTGGATGTGCAACTGCCTGGATTATCTCTAGCAGATATCTTGGTCGAGTTCATTGTCCGTATGGGGAATAAAGCACTAGTATTGACTGTATCAGTTGGAACTTGATAACATTATCTATTTTTAAGTGATGTTTATTATATCCCGGCTTTTTGGAAGAATCTTATTTCTATTGGTGCATTAATTTAGCAAAGATTTGATCTTAAATTCATTGATAATTTTATAAATGAATGCCTAACTAGTGTTGCACACATGTTTAATAAACTATTTCACGTAAAACCAATAGTTCCAATAATATGTGACACTAAAATGACTAATGATTCACAAATGGATATTAAAAGGTTGAAGTATGACTCAAACGATCTAACATATTTGTAGCATTTACGCCTTGGGCATATTAGCCTGGACAATATTAATAGACTTGTGAAGGATGGTCCTTTACAATCGTTAACTGTGGGATCACAACTCGTATGAGAATCTTGTATTGAAGGCAAAATGACCAAGAGACATTTTCAGGAAAAGGTGAAAGAGCCACTCAATTTCCTTGAACTCATACATAGTGATGTATGTGGGCCATTGAATATCCAAGCAAGAGGAGGTTATTAATACTTCATAACCTTTACTGATGACTACTCACGTTTTGGTTATACTTATCTAATGCGTCAAATGTCTAAAACCTTTGAAAAGTTCAAAGATTATAAAGCTTTGGTTGAAAAGCAATTAGAAAAATAAATCAAAACACTACGATCTGATCATGGTGGAGAGTACTTACTAGGAGAGTTTGAAGACTTTCTTAAGGAAGAAGGTATTATTTCTCAGCTTACAGCACCTGGTACGCCACAGCAAAATGGTGTGTCAGAGAAAATGAATTGAACTCTAATGGATATGGTTAGATCCATGATGAGTTACTCATCCCTCCCAGATTCCTTCTAGGGATATTCTTTGAAAACAACGGCATATATTCTGAACCAAATTCCGTCGAAGACGATACCTGGTACACCATATGAAAGATGGTATGGAGAAAAGTCATCTATTAACCATTTTAAAATATAGGGGTGCCATGTACATATTGTAAAACTGAAGCCAGGCAAGATGGCCAGTCGTTTAGACTTATGCATGTTCGTAGGATATCCTAAAGGAACGAAGAGGGTACATATTCTACAGTACGATTGACCAAAAAATATTTGTTAGCACGAATGCTCATTTTTTTGAAGAATATTACATTAAAAGTGTACAGTTAAGAAGCATAGTTATGCTAGTGGAATTATTGAGTGGGAGGACACTGACTCCCCAATCAGGAATTGTTTTTGATTCAATAATAGAAGAACCACGACGAGAGCCAGAGCCTATGGAGCTTCGACATAGTCGGAGGATTGTAAGACAACCTGAGAGGTATATGTCCTATGGAGAAACTTTAACAGCTGTCTCAAATAAGGACATTGATGAACCTGTCTCCTACTCAGAGACCACGACAGGTTTTGAAGCAAACTTTTGGCAAGAAGCCATGAACGTTAAGATACATTCGATGTACTCGAACGGAGTCGGGAAGCTTGTAAATCCTCCTAATAGGGTAAAACCCGTAGGATGACAACAGATCTATAAGAAGAAAAGAGGTTTAGATGGAAATGTAGAGACATTCAAAGCTAGGCTAGTACCCAAGGGCTACACCCAAAAGGAAGGTATAGACTACGAGGATACCTTCTCGCTAGTGGTCATTCTTAAATCCATCCAAATCCTTTTATCCATTGTTGTTGCCATTGATTATGAAATCTGGCAAATGGATGTCAAAACTGCTTTTCTGAATGGCAGTCTTGATGAGCGCATTTATATGGCTCAATTAAACGGGATCATGGAGAAAGCCAAGAGGGCAAAGTTTGTGAACTGTATAAGTCCATTTATGGACTTAAGCAAGCGTCACGATCGTGGAATATTAGATTCTACGAAACTGTTAAAAACTAAAGTTTTGAACAGTTAGTAGACGAGCCCTGTGCGTATAAGCTGATACACGAAGGGAATGTGGTTTTTCTAGTCTTGTACGTAGATGATATTCTACTAATTGAGAATGATGGAGGAAAATTATACGATATCAAGATTTGACTTGCAAATCAATTTGATATGAAAGATCTTGGAGAATATGCATTTATCTTAGGTATTCTGAACTTTCGAGATAGGAAGAACATACAATTGGCACTGTTTCAAGCATCTTATATTGTTAAGGTGTTCGATCACTTCAGTATGCAAAACTCCAAGAAATGATTTCTTCCTTTTAGACATGAAGTTAGCCTCTCCAAAGAGCAGTCTCCCAAGATTCCTTAAGAGGAGGAAAACATTAAAAAGATTCCCTATGCCTCAGTTGTAGGAAATCTCATGTATACTATACTTTACACTAGGCCAGACATTTGCTATGTCGTGGGTGTGGTGAGTCATTTCCAATCTAATCCTGGAATCGAGCACTGAAATGTCGTCAAGCATATCCTTAAGTATCTGAGGAGAACAAGGAACTACATGCTTGTGTATTCAGGTACTGACCTGAATATGACGAAGTACACTGATTCTGATTTCCAAAAAGACAAGGATTCTAGGAGGTCCACTTGTTCATCCTAAATGGTGGAGCAGTTGTATGGAGAAGTATCAAGCAATATTGCATTGCTGATTCTACCATGAAAGACGAACATGCGGCAGCTTGTGAAGCTGTAAATGAGTCTGTATGGCTTACAAAGTTTTGGAAGACTCTGAAAGTTGTTCCAGACGATGACAAGCCCATGACATTTTATTGTGATAACAGTGGGGCTGTAGCGAATTCTACGAAACCTAGAAGCCGTAAGAGATCCAAACACATAGAACGTAAATATCACCTGGTTAGATAAATCGTTCAGCGTGAAGACGTTGTGGTTACGCACATTTTGATAGTCAACAACCTAACAGATCCATTCATGAAGACTTTAAGCAATATAATTTTTTATGATCATTTGGAGGGCTTGGGAATAATAAATTGTACACGCCTACTTTAGTCCAAGTAGGAGATTGTTGGAATATATCCATAAAGTAGCATGTAATAACTATTTATTTGTATTCAGTTATTTCTCAGACATAGTATTATTGAATTCTTATGAATAATTGAAAGTTTTATTAAAGTGTGTTTATAAATTACTCAAGTCTTGGAACTTTCATCAATCAACGAAGAGTGAAGACTGAAGTGTCTCCAGACGAACTGTTTTGAGAAAGTTCATAACGATATTCGCAGTCTAAGAATCGACTAGGCAATTGAATCCGATTACGACTGTTACGCTATATCAATGGATGCCAATCTTGAGGCATGGGAGTGGAGACTCAAACGATTAACCTAGACATGTTATGAACATGTTGAATAAACTGATAATAAATTAGTTTAGAGCCCAAAACCGTTTACCAAGCTCTAAATCTAATTGTTACACATAAAAGATATTTTTATAATTACGTTAATCCTGAGGTGAATACGTAGCTTGACTTAGTTAGTTGTAATCTTTGATATGTCAAATGAGTGAGTTCGAATTGGAGGACAATACCTTGACTGTTGGGATTGTAGTTCAATTAAGTTGGAGTTACGTGATTGACATATATGAAAATTCGTAGTTCGATTGTGAAAGTAACAATATCACCTTATGCTTTATTGATAGGTGTGTGAATAAACTAACCTGGCCAGGTATTCAATGAATTGAGTCATTGATTAAGACTTGTGAATTGTACGAGAGAATTCACTATTATATCTTTATTATTCACAGTTAATATAGGAGTTAAGGAAATAATAACAAGAGTGGTAAGATAGTTATTTATATTCCACTCTTATTACTAATATTCATGATGTGTATTATGTTCAAATATTTTGTGGACCGTCAAAATAAAAAGGATTTGTGGAGATAAATTCATCGAGTATTTGAACCGAGAGTTGATTCGGCATCAAACTTATAGTAGAATCGTACGATATCATGATTAAATAAGTCGAGAATTTATGGTGATAAATTTACCGGGTATTTGAATCCTTAGTTTTATTCATGTGGGTCCATTCGTTCTGAAAAAACAGCTCATGAGAACAGGAATAGAGAACGAAGTAAATTGAATTAAAATGTATTTTGGTGCCAAGGCATATTCCCTACACATATATGTGATGGGTGATACCACTTAATTAGTTAAATGTGATTATATGTATTGAAATTAATTGGTTTATTATTTTCTAATTATTAAATAAAAAATTAATTAATTAATTGATAATGATCAATTAAATCTATCAAATGGATTGATGAATTTTCAGATAAGATATTTTATTATTCAAAAATCAAAACTCTGTTTATCATACATCAAATTGATTTAATAAACTCTTTCTACGATCTTTTCAGATCTATTCATTTTTCTATCTATTTCAGAAAAAATGAATAGATCTGAAAAGATCGTAGAAAGAGTTTATTAAATCAATTTGATGTATGATAAACAGAGAAAATAATAATGGTGTAAAAGACATAGGCTAATCGAATATGCAAAGAATGAGTTTACCATTCTTCATTTCCGTTTCTAGTTCTGTACTCATTTCCATTTCCGTTTCTACTTCCGCTTTCGTTTCTACTTCCATTTCGTTGTTGAGGGGGCGCTTGATTTGGTTTTGAACCTTCTGGAAGAGATTTCTTGAGTTTTACTCACTTTCAATGAAAACACAAAAAACTAAAAGATTTTTTTGGTATGGGGAGCCCTTTACGAACGAATAATAAAGAAAATCATTTAAAGAGAATGAGAGAATAATGACACAATAGTTTACGTGAAAACCCCTTAAAGAGAAAAAAACCCACAGGAAGACTTTTGGTATTCCATTGTATTTCGTATCGTACATCGTTTATCATGTTTGTATCTTGTGTAGGTATGAGTCATTTTATGTTGTTACATATGCCTCTATTTATATATGAAGATGATAATTAAATAATAATAAATCTCCCTATCTTATAGCAAGTTTTGAGGAATTGATAGACATTTTTAGGAAATATTCTCTATGATGCTCTCATTCATAACCATCTAGTTGATCCAATGGTTCTTGTTCTATCTTCTTTTGATTGAATTTCTGGTCTAGATCATGCCACTTGTAATGCGAGATTTGACTGTTCACATATATAATTAAAAACACAAGAATTTGAAGTAACTATATATATTTGAACGGAATCAATATGTTTATATGAATTTCACAAAAACTCGGTGCCTATACTATTTTTTTGCACTATATAACGACCATATGTTTAGTATTTTTTTCACCTTTGAGACATTTGGATTTTTATTATTCAGTTTACAAGGTGCAAGCACGTTTGAAGAACTAGTATAAAGGAAACATAGGTCGAATGAAGAGAAAAAGTAGGCAGAAAGAAGAAGGGCAAAGGTGAGACTATAAATATTAAATAATCACGACAGCTTCTTGATAAAATTATATATCTGCAATCCATTGATATTGAAGATATCCTTATTTTGTAAGCGATTTAGATACTGACCACAATGGAAGACATATATAATTATGGGAAAATTGCAAGATTCACCACATTTGGAGGGCAATTCTACATAAATGTCTTTTTTTTAATATTGCAGATATGACCTTTTTTGACAAATGGCATTGGCCTTGAAAATTTTTTCCTTTCTACCCTTGTCTTCCTCACATAGTTTTGACTTCTAGGGTTTTCTTCCCCAAAGAGCTTTCGCTGCTTCATGCTCGCCACCGCCTGCTTGTCGCCTTTCTATCTCTATTTTCCTTGTTGCGTGTTGTTGGTCGGTGACCTCCCTCCTTGTTCTTCTTTGAGTTTTTAGAAAATTTTTGTAAAATTAACTATAAGTGCGTTATTAAGGTTAAAATTGGTTGTTTGTATAGATGCTAATGTATTGTTAGTATTTCATTCTTGGATCTAAGGTTTTTTCTGATTATTTATTGAATCTGAGATTTTTCTAGTCTTTTTGCGTGAGTTTTCTGGTTTTTTTGCGTGAGTTTTCTGGTTTTTTGCGTGGGTTTTCTGGGTTTCTTGATAAATCTTGTAGTTTTTTTTTCGAAAAATTGCAAGACGATGTGGTATCAAAATTAGATATCATACGTATCTAATTTATATATCATACGCATAACTTCTTTTCAACAGAATCCGCGTGTCACACACGCTACAGTACACGCATTGGGCCGCTGCACGCGTATTATAGCGCGTTTTCTTGCCATTTTCATTAAGGGCTTAATGATAAATGACTACCCATCCCCACCTTTTCTTATTAGAAGCTGGCCATTCTTACAATTAAAAATAAAAAGAGACATTTTACCACAAGAATGGCCCAGTGGGCCATTCTTGTCGTTCTCCCTATAATTACCTAGAAATTAGGTGTCCTAGAAAATCAAAACAAAATCTTTGTAAGAAATTTGAGAATGTTGTCGTATGCCCTAGAAATTAGATATATTTGCTCCAATTACCTCATATCAACTAGAAACCATTCTAGAACTAATCAAGTTTTAAATTAAATTTTATATAATCAAGTGATATGTCAATTATGTATTGGTTGATAATTCAAGATATCATTAAGACAATTTACCAATCAATCAATGTATGATGTACACATTATTTGATCAAATAAAAATTAGTTTGTAACTTTACTGGTCTCGAATTACCCACGACTTTAAAATAAAAAAATTAATATTATAAGATCCTCTGCACTTTGTCCTAATATTAATTTTAACCCATAAACTATTTTTCCTTCTTAATTAAGTCACCAACTTTCTCTATTCATCAACTTACACTAGAGGTGGCAAGTGAACCAGTTCGACTCGCGAAACCGGCTGAACCGGTCCGTTACAGCCTGGACCATGTATGAATACGTGCCGGTTTAGACATGTGGGCCGAGCCTGAGCCTGCACAGGCCTGGCGTTTGTGCCATATGGCCCGGGCCAGATCGGCCCGGCCCGTCTAACCTACGGGCTTGAACCGGCCCGACCCGTCTAACCTACCGGCCTGAACCGGCCCGGCCCATGGGTATGTATTTTTTATCTAAAAAAAATATTCATTTTTTGTATATTGAAGATTGAACCCTTGACATATTCCTTATTAATATGCACTTTACCACTATGCCAATGCTATTTTTGTGTAAATATTGTTTGTGTTATATTTTTATTGTCTTTCAATACATTTTGTCAAGTACTTTATTAAATATATTTTTGAGATAAATGTATTTAATGAAATAAATAGATAATAATTTTTGTTTAAATGAATATTTTATTTAATTAATGAAAAATACACCAATGGTCCAGGAGCATATCCTAAAACCAATTAACAAGGGTATGATTATTTATAGACAAATTGAGTAAAAAAAATTAAGTAAAAAACCGAAACAAGCACTGGCTTGCATTAGTGCGAGCAGATTAACATCAATTTTTTCATTTTAACTTCGACTCTTGCCTCTCTCTCAACTCTTACTCTCTGCTCTCTGCCTTTCTCTCTCAACTTTTATTCTCTGCTCTCTCAACTCTTACTTTCTGCTTTTTAAGAAAGGGTAATTTACACATTTAATTAGTTAATTTTCTTTGTTAAATTCTTTAATTACAATGATATCTAATCTTTTTTTTATGCAGGATTTCTCAACTCTCGTCTATAGTCTATCTCTATTACAACGATTTTCGTGTTGATAATATTTTGTTTTATTTATACATAATGGATCCTAGATATCTTGATTATGAAAATATTGATTTAAGTGAGGAACATGATTTTTATCCAGAGGAATCTGAACATTTATTCACTCCATCAACTGCAACCTCTAAACCTCAAAATAAAAGAGCTAAAACCTCTGAAATATGAAAGTATTTTGATATTATACATGTTGAGGGTAGTGAAATAGTTAGGGCAAAATGAAAACATTGTTCATCTGATTATACTTGGAAAGTTGGTCAAGGAACTAGAATTGTTTTCAGACATCATTCAATTAAACATGCAAAAGATCACCAGAAAGATGGCCCTAAACAAACTTAAATAAATGCATCTGGTTCTGGAACTTTTAAATATACACAGGTTAAAGCTAGAGAATGTATAGCTCGATATATAGTTGTTTCTGAACAACTTTTGAGTTATGCTGACGATCTTGATTTAGAAGACTATATGAAAGAAGGTATACAACCTCAATATAAACATATTCCTGAATATAAACATTTTCCTTCTTATCTTACTATGTCAATTTGTATTACTTCTGATTTATGGAGTGCACGTGATGCGCTGGGATATATTGTTATTACCTCACATTTTATTGATCATAAATAAGAGTTAAATAAAAGAATACTGGGTTTTTGACGATATGATTACCCTCACACAGGTAATGTGGTTTTTCAATATATTATGAGTATATTGCGTGAATATAGTATTTCTAATAGAATTTTCAATATCACTTTTGATAATGCTAGTGCTTAGTGTTATTAATGTATTCAAAGATAATTTTACTATTAATGCTAATCAAAATTATTTATTACATATGTAGTGTGTTTGTCATATAGTTAACTTAGTTGTTAAAGTTGGAATGGAACAAATATCACGGTATTTGGAAGAAATACATTCTGCTATTTTATATATTATGAATTCAAATACTAGACAGCGATAATATTTAAAATCATATAAAGATTTTGGTTTAAAACCAAGAAAACTACAGCTGGATGTAGAAACTAGGTGAAACTCTACATATTTAATTAATGACAGCAAAATCTTATTTGAGTGTAATTTGTAATTATGTAAATGAAAAAAAGGTAAAATTGTTGTAAAAAGTGTTAGTTGTGAAATAGCTAATTATTCTCTTGAGTTTTTGGAACTTTTTTTATGTTTCAACTAATATTTGTTCTGGTATTTACTATGCATCTTCACATCTTATTCTTAAATAGTTTTTAGAAATTACTAGCATTTTGCACGTTATAAGACAAATGAATCTTTTAAACCTATTGTTGAAAAAATAGAAGAAAAAATTAAAAAATATTGGCAAAATATTCTTAAGATTTTTTGTTTTGCTAATGCTATGGATCCTAGGATAAAATTAGTTGGAGTTGAAATTTTTATTGATTTAATTTCTGAGAATTTAGGACTTTCCTCCGTTATAGATATTAAAGAACTAACATCAGAATTAATTTCATTTTATTCAACGTATGAATCAAAATATAAAAATGATGATTGTAATATTAATGATGGTAGTAGTTCAGCTACACAAGTAGGTAGTTCTATGAATATTTTTCAACAAAGAATGAAAATCAAAATGAAGAACATTATTTCTACTCCTCATAAATCAGAGCTTTAAAAAAATTTAAAACGAAATATGGAATTAAAGAAAATGATGAGTTATATATTTTACAATGGTGGAAAGCAAATTCAACGAGTTATCCAATTCTTTCTATCATGGCGCGTGATCTACTAATCCCCCAAGTCTCTACAAGAGCATCAGAGTTTGCATTTAGTGCATGTGGACATGTAATTGAAGAAAAAAAGTAGATTAGCTCCTCATATTGTTGAAACCCTTATCTGTGTTAAGAATTGGATTGATGTCATCAAAAGAAGACAACAATTACTAGACGACATCATTCAAGATTTTCAAGATTTAGATGTTAGTGAAAATGAAGTATAGATGATTCAGATTTTCAAAATCTTGTATGGGTTAGTTCTTATGGCTAGTACTCTTTTTCCTTTTCTGAGTTTTCCCCAATGAGGTTTTTTCCAGAAAAAATTTTAAACGAGGCTAGCCGGGGGGGGGGATTAATTTTTGAGATTGTTGCAAGCGATTGATAAATATGTAGGTGCCAACCTAGTTGGGATGTACTTAATTTATAGTGATGCAACTCTCAAATTCAATAAATAAAAAATAATAATTTTATGATACTTTATTATAACTTTTTGTTTAAATGAATACTTTATTGGGATGTACATAATTTATAGTGATACAACTATTTTAATTCAATGAATAAAATAATTATTTTACTTAGTATGACAAGTATTTCTATTCAAATTCTAAAGTAAAAAAAGAAAATAATTAAAGGAAAAACAATATGATTCCATATAGTTTAGTGATAATCTATATACTTCATCTGGTCGGTTACTTAACCGGGATTGGCCCGTGAACTGGCCCGGTTATTTAACCGGGATCGACCCGTGACTTCACGGAGCAGGTTCAGCGGTTCATTCCGGGCTGTCCTAAATTTCCGGTTGCCCGGCCCGAAATCGACTCGTGAATCACCTAAAAAGGCCCAGCTCGTGAACTATCCGGGCCGAGCATTGCAATCCCGGTTGCCACCCTTAAGTTATACCACTGACCTGAAATTTCAATCTAAACGTCGTTTAATTAATCACGTGTGTTGCGCGTGATCCGTGAAAATACCAAATTTACGACTCTTAAAGATCACCCACCACCTTCCCCATCCCCTTTCTCCCTCGCGAAGCAGTCCCCTTCCCCCCTTCTCCCTCGCGATTTTTCAGTTTCCCCTTCCCCCCTTCTTCTCCTAAACGATTCCCCCTCACGATTCACCCATCTCCTTCTCCCTCACGATTCACCCATCTCCTTCTCCCTCACGATTCACCCATCTCCTTCTCCCTTCCTCACCATTTCATAGCAGACGAAGAAACCCTTACGCCTCCTTCTACCCCTTTGCTTTTCCCTTCAAGTGGATTTCTAACGCGGTTACTCGCTCTGTCTCTCAGGTATGTGTTTCGCTTCTTTTTGGATTCCACAGAATATTAGAGCTTCTTTGTATAATAAGAGTTTTTCTCTGTATTTTTGGGGGATTGTAAGTGGATTCTCTAGAAAATGGGGTTGCATTGAATATATACCCTCTTCTGCGTTCTTTTCAACAGGTAGAGTAGAGAGAAGCCCATTTTTTCAGAGACCTCGATCTAGCTTTTCATGGTTTTTGCCATCTTAGAAGCTAGAGTATCTGTAATGGATATACACTGTGGCTGTGTTTCTCTTTTTTGTGGTTCTTTTTCAAATGTTTCAACCTTGCTCTGTGATGGAGAAGTCTGAGGTTTCACTGACAGATATGAGAGGAAGACTTGGGGATTCGTAGTTTCTAAAGGAGATGAGTATTTTAGAATTCGGGGAGGATAAAATCAATTAATACATGTGCTTTATGCTTTGAAGTACCTGGCATTTGGTCAAAGTGAGCTGTAGAAATAAACTCTCTCCCAAAAAGGTATGATCTTCCTACCCCGGATGAGAAATGTTATAGGTATATTTTCTAAATTTATTTATGTTAATTACATGAGAAGTTTTGCTTTTATCTTGTATTTTGCATATGTGATTTTTTCCTTATGAAGTTTGACCTTGGAGCTTAAAGAAAGAGGTAAATAATTGATGTAATTTTAGATGATCGGTCTGGTTCTGTGATTAGTTTCTATGTTTGTATGCTGCTAGTTTGGATAACATTAGGTAGTGTGAAGGGTGGTTATATATATTTGTTCCTCACTATGCACATGGTCAGACAATGTTTCTTCACTTTTGCCTCGCAAAGGAAAGAGGTAGAGGCTGCTACTTAAGGGGAAGAGATGTATTCTTGGTTGCCTCCTCTTTGTCTTATCTTCTTAGTTTCTACTCGAAATTCAGAGCCTTTTTACTATGTTCTTTTTTGGATTAATTGTTATTGGTATTGTTTGTGATGCTATCTTTTGACTTATGCTGAGCAGTTCATCGAGAAGATATCATTAATGTGCCATCAGGACTAGAAATGGCAAAAGCAGAGTTCTTCGTTGTGCTGTTTGTAAAAGAAAGTGATATTGTACTCTGTGCTTAAAGAATTGTCATTTGGAGATATGATTATTTTAATTGTTTTCTTTAGGATATATAATTTTTGTTTGCTTTATGCAAAAATCAATATGTATTTCTCATTTGGAGATATGATTTCTCGTGGATGACAGTATGTAACAAATTTTGAGTAATTAAATAAAATATTATGTGATTTTGTTATTTTGTGATATTTTGTCAAAAAGTTTTTATTTTTTAAATTTGTAGAATTGCTTGCGAGTACAAGTGATTAAAGAAGTAATTAAAGATTGAAACCGATTTATTCATGAAGGAGAATAATAAATATATTGAGAAAACCGATTAAACTCAAATTGATGTTGAAATTAGAGGAGAATCTGTTAAAATCTTGACAAATTAATGAAGGCGATGTAAATTGTGGTTGATTTTTAGATGAAAAAAATATGAGAATGAGTAACTTATAATGTTGAGAAGGGTAAAATTAGAAGAAAAAAAAACATGTGCCGTGCATGTGATCATTTAATAGTCATTTGACGGTAATGTCGGTGAGTTGATAAATGAAGAAAGTTGGAGGGTCAATTAGGAAGGGAAAATAATTTGGAGGGATAAGTTGATATCGATGTAAAGTGCAAGGGTACGATGATATTAAAAAAATTTCTAGAACTGAAATTGGAAACATAATGTAATTTGGTTTTGATACCATTCCCTTATATTATATGTAATGTGATGTCGGATTTGATTCATCTCTTTTATAACTTCTTCGGCTCTTTTGAGCAACGCAGCTTGTTAGGACATCTTCCAGTTCAGATCCTCTAGCCAAATCACCTTGGTCATATGGCAGTAGCTCCAACTCAATGTCCAAGTAAGGAGTAAATTGCATCAGTCCTTGCACAACACCTCAACATCTTCTGTTATAGATTCATTGTGATGCCAGGATTATGTCATCATTGTACTACCTATTTTGATATGATCACGTGTAGCTTGACATCTCTAACTAATTGTAATAACTAACCAATATTCCTTGTGATTAGTACTACAATATATAAGGCATGCGTGTGCACTGTGTATTAAGTAAGCAAGTAAACTTCCTTGACAAATTCAGCTATAGTGTTATTTCAATGACTAATTTCTCCATCAGAGTTAAAATCAAAGCTCAACAACTATAACGGAGCACACATGTCAGTCAAGCAACTCAGCAGATTTCAAGCCCTTTGCTACTACACTGAGGTCTATTCTATCCATCGGAATTAACAGAGATAATTATATACTATAGAAGTCTTAAGTTGTCCCAGCCGTCATTGGTCATGGTTTACACAATTACATTCTCAATGCTGAGGACAAACCTCAAAGGCACCTTGAAAATGACACTATCAATCCTGATTTCATGCAGTGACTAAGGAATGACCAACTTTTTCTCAGTTATTTGAGGTCAACCATGAGTGAGAGAGTTCTAGACTCAATATTGCAGTATGAAACTTCAAATTCTCTGTATGCAGCACTGGAAATTATCTTTGCTAACAGGTCCAAAGCAAAACTTCTGTACTTGAAGAACTCACTGCACAACACACCAAAAGACTATGTCAATATCAGATTATTTTGATAAATGAGCAAATGTGACTATTTGTTAGTAGCTGGGGACCCTATCAGTGAACAAGACTTGATCCTGCACATTCTAGATGGATTGAGAACAAAATATGACCCAGTAGTTGTAAATATCACATCTGAAATTGATTGCTTTAAGCATAGAAGAAGTTCAATCACTTCTTATGAGCCATGAGGCAAGAATTGAAAAGGAAGCAGTAGGAAGAGAGGCAATCTTAAAGGCTTGTGCAAATTTTGTGCAGCACACGAGCAATTATCCAAGTTATGGAAGAAAGACTGAGAACAATCAGCAACAATGAGGTGCTATTTCAAACTTCAACAAGAATGGTGGAAGAAATTCAACCTCTAGAGGGGTAGAGGAGGCAGAGGCTTTTGACCAACCAATATCATACTGGTTTGTCAAGTATGTAGCAATGTAGGTCAGTCTATAGCAAGTTGCTGACATAGGTTTGGTAAGAATTTTCAAGTTGTTTTATCATTAGCAATCCTCTTTTGGACAGGCTTCACAACCAACACAGAGACCAATATTCAGCTTTGCCTTCAATCAAGGTGCCTATGTAGCTCAATCAGAAATGGGAACAAATCATTTTGGTATGCATACTCAGGAGCCACATACCATGTCACATCCGAACTTGAGAATTTGAACTGTGCTACTGAATACAATGGATCTAAGAAATTATCAGTTAGAAATGGTACAACCCTTTCAATCTCTCATGCAGGCTATAATATTATACCAACCGTGCTTTATTCTTTAATTCTCATATATATTCTTAGAGTACCTCAAATTAAGAAAAACCTGATCAGTGTGTCTAAATTAGTTGAAGATAATCCCAAATATGTTGAATTTAACTCCCTTTGGTTACTTTGTTAAGGATCTATCAATAGGGACTATATTGCTCAGAGGGAGGCCTAGGCAAGGACTGTTTGAGATGTTTATACCAGCCAGAACAGATACTCTTGCAAGATCCGGTCACGTGTTCCTCCAGAAAGCACATCACCCACTAGTTTACTAAGTCTCAAGTTAAATTTCCTTCAAGACCAGCTCACTTCCCTCATGTTGTTTGTAAAGGAAAAAAATTCACAATCGGTCGTGAATTTTCTATATCATAATATAAAAATAAATAGAATAATTAAGAGAGAGAATGAGAGTAACAACATCATGATTTACGTGAAAAACTCATAAAGGGAAGAAAAATCACGGGAAGATTTTGATAGTACTTCATTTTGGAGAAAGGATTTACAAGGCTAATGCAAACTACATAGCCAGCTTGTTTCTTATAGGTGTTGAGAGTTGTTGTCTCTTTGAGTCTTCTTTTGGAGTTACATCTTGCATCTATTTATAGGTTTTCAATCAGTTACACAGAATCTGATACAACTTATCTAATTTTATCTGAAAATAGGATTAACAGAATATTCCTAGAGATATAGCTTATCAACAATACCAATAAAGTAAATCTTGACCATCTAATCAATCTAATGGTTTTGATTAGCTTCTCTTTGGATTGCCACGTCCACAATCCATGCACTTTCATCTGATTGGTCTGCTCTTCATAACCGTCTAGTTGATCCCACTGTTCTCACTCTATCTTCTCTTCGATGGAGTCTTCGGTCTAGGTCTCGCCATGTGTCATGTGAATTTTTACACGTACATTGTCCCTCGTTACACTCAACGAAATTTTATTCGTTAAGGTGTAATGATCAACTTTTCTTGTTTTGACGTTACGTTTGCCTGTTTATGTTCTCACACGCTTTTTGGAAACATGTGATGTAATTTTCCAAGAAACTTTTTGACTACCTACTTTCAGCAATGGATTCTTCTTTTCTTTCTGCCCTTATGTTCTTTTGTCTCCGTTTACAGATGCTTTGTGATTATCGAGTAACTCATTTGTCAGCTCGTTGTTGATGATGATTATTTCTCCTTCATTTGCTGTTATGCCTTTCCGTTCCTTTCACTGCAGGCTCATTGATAAAAAATTTCCCTTTTTCTTCATTTTTCATTTTCCTTCTCTCGTACGTTAAGATTTGTGACAAGAATATTGTACAAAAACAATAACATAATAATTGAGATGAGTAAGGAGCGAGTGTATCATTTCATAACTGCATTACATGAGTTTGAGTTTGAAATTCCGCATTTGTTGGTAGAGTTTCTATTATTTCCTTGTTTTCTTGTTGTACTTCTGCTTCGATAAATATGAATTACATTGTTTGTGTGGTTTTTCTTCCATTGAACTCCCTTTTCATGTACTTTATTCAAAGACTTAACAAACTTTGGGGATAAAAATCCGACTTCAAGTTTTCAACGAAATCCGTTCTTAAATACTTAGGAAACTTTTGGCTCCAAGTTCTCTTAAGAATAACTATGTTCTATTGTGAAATTTGTTCCCGAGGATAAGACTTTATTATTTATGATATACATGCTTTCTCAAGGACTTAGGTTTAAATAAAGAAGCATGACCCCATCTTCATTCTGAGAGAAAAAATTACGAACTGTCATTTTCTTTTGAGATGAGGACTTAAGTTCAAATAAAGAATCATGACCCCATTTTTATTATGAGAGAAGTGACTTACGAATTTCTCGTTTTTAAGGACTTATGTTCAAATAAAAAATCATGGCACTGTTTGCATTTTTCACATTTTGGGAGAATGTCTCACGAACTGTCCGCTCCCAAGGACTTAAGTTCAAATAAAGAACCATGACCCCGTCTTCATTTTGAGAGAAAGAATTACGAGCTACCATTTGCTTTTGAGAGGAGGACTTAGGTTCAAATAAAGAACCATGGCCCCGTCTTCATTCTGAGAGAAAGAAATACGAGCTGCCATTTTCTTTTGAGAGGATGATTTAGGTTCAAATAAAGAAACATGGCCCAATTTATTATGAGAGAAGGGACTTACGAATTACCTGTTTTCAAGGACGTAGGTTCAAATAAAGAACCATGGCCCCATTTACATTTTTCACATTCTGGGAGAATGTCTCACGATCTGTCCGCTCCCAAGGATTTAGGTTCAAATAAAGAACCATGAGCCCGTCTTCATTCTGAGCGTATGACTTATGAATTGACCCTTCCAAGGACTTATGCCCTTAGTTCTTTTTGAAAGTAGGACTTATAAACTGCCCATCCCAAAAACTTATGCCCTTAATTCCTTCTAAGAGTAGGACTTATGAACTGCTCATCCCAAGAACTTACGCCCTTAGTTCCTTCTGAGAGTAGGATTTATGAATTGCACTTCCCAAGGACTTACGCCCTTAGTTTTTTCTGAGAGTAAGACTTATGAATTGACCCTTCCAAGGACTTACGCCCTTAGTTACTTATGAGATTATGACTTATGAATTACCCATCTCAAGGACTTAAGCCCTTAGTTCCTTATGAGAGCAGGACTTATGAATTGCCCCTCCTAAGGACTTACATCCTTAGTTCCTTCTGAGAGTAGGACTTATGAATTCCCCTCCCAAGGACTCACGCCATTAGTTTCTTCTGAGAGTAGGACTTATGAATTGCCCCTCCTAGAGACTTACGCCCTTAGTTTCTTCTAAGAGTAGGACTTATGAATTGCCCCTCCCAAGGACTTACGCCCTTAGTTCCTTTAGAGAATATGACATACGAACTGCCTACTCTCAAGGACTCACGCCTTAATTTTCATTGTTTTTTAAGAAAAGAAAAAGTTGACGTTAAGTATTTATCTTGTAAGCAGTCTGCACGTTATCATGCCATAAGTTTTGATCGAAAATTGGCGTGGTTTTAAAAACATTTAAAGCTTTATCGATTGAAAACAAAAACAATTGTGACCCATGGTTTCCCAAAAAAAAAACTTTTAAACGAAATACATTATTTTCTCATCGGATTCATTATATATACACACACACACACACATTAAATTTAAGACATACAAAGATAAGAGTTATACCTCTTGTAGTCTTATCAAGCGTCTTTGCAAATAACGAACTTGTAATCTCACGAACAACGGACTGCGAGATCCATACCAAAATTTTTCAAGTCAATCCCCAAACATACTAGGACGTGTGTGGGCACGTAAAATAAATCAAAGATATTTTTCAATCTCTAGACGTATTCAACAAATGAGATCTAGAGATTTGGAGAAAGACAAAACTCTGAAAGAAAAATAAGAAATCTCACAGAGCTTTCTTATTAATCTTTTAACCATACAGTTGCACAAACCGAGGCCAGTATAACGATATATATATGTATATCTTCTAGGTCAAGGCTCACCAAATTTTTAGAAATTTAGAAAATAATAAATTAATTACAAAAATGTGTCATTACAGTGGAACCCACTGCAATTGAGCAACACTGCAGTGCCACATGTGTCGTGTAGAACTATAGTGTCTCACGGCTCTATAGAGTCACACCATCATTGTAGTGTCATGTGGCACTGCAGTGTGCCACGTGTCATTGTAGTGTCGTGTGGCACTACAGTAACTCATGTCAATCTCTGATTCAAAAATAAGTGATTGACATGTGACAGTCCAATATGCAACATGGCAATTTTCATAAATTTATTATTTATTTTAATCAGATAAATATCTAGATATCAGTTAATTTAAAATTAACTTATCTAATCACCACAATGAACTAACTAAATTGTTAGTTCACAAATAACAGATTTAGTTTATTCATATTTTAAATTATTATCTCATAATAATTTAGCATTATTTAATTTCATAAATCAGATATGTTGTATCATTTATCGATCAACACAAAATTAATCGATATAATTATTAAATTATAATTTTCTGAAAATTATATTAAATAATTTAATTAATTAGTTCTTCATTAATTAATTACACATAATTATCTCATAATTATATATTTGCCCTAGATATTTAATTCATATCACAAGTTAGTCATTTTCTCATGTCCTGAAATATTCACACCCTAGACTGTGTATTACAGAGGTGGCTTGGGGACCATGGAGCTATAATTCTAAGCTCCAATAAATCATATTATTAATTAAACTTTTTAATTTAATAATCTTATTTATTAATTCAATTATTATTCAACTATAAATATGAAATTGCACTCTTAAAATTACAGAATATATTTACAGAGTATTCTCGTGCAGTCCATTCACATAATCACTTCATGTAGTTCTGTCATCTAATTATTGGTTCGTAAATTATAGCTGATAAAAATTACCGTTTTACCCTTCTAATTACCTATTGATCTTTAAGTATCATTAATTCACTAGTGAATAGTCAATTTATAACCGTATTATAAATTTGAACTCAATAATCATTCAATTATAAAATTAACACTTAAGAGAACCAATATACGATCCATTAGAAAATCTTAGATTCCATATCTTGTAAGATCATGTTCTCAACCATCCATATCACTGAATCTCCAAAACAAAAGTCACTAGTCTATTTTATAAACAATCTTAATGAGTAAATCAAAAGATCTAGTAGACATGCATAGGAGTTCATGACTACTTAAGATTCAGACTGATCTACATATGATCATCAGTTTTGACGTGTATTAAATTTGTATGATAAACGGTAAGTTAATAAAGATATTAATCTACACCGGTCATGTCTTATATAATCTAATTATATAAATTACATTCATTAAGATATCTATCCACATCAGTGATACAGATCTAGATCACATGCATTCAAAAAATATTTTGTGAACTGTACTAACAATCATTCATTAAAGATTTCATACTTTAATATGTTGCAGACTATTTTATTTATTATCTATAATCTTAATCCTCTCGTACTTAAACAAGATCATAATCTTATTGATGAATATGAAATTTTAAGATATTTATATAAATTATTCAACAATAATTCAAAAGAACAATTATAAGAAAAATGTAATTTCATATTAAAAATGTCTAAATACATGTTTTGAGGGCACTATGCCCAAAAATCTCCCACTTACCTTTAAGCAAATGTGACTTATCTCTCAACCTCATATTTCACATATGACCCTCAAATGACTTCGAGGAAGTGTCTTGGTAAAGGGATCAACGAAGTTCTGATCTGACGTTATCTTCATAATGGACACATCCCATCACTGCGCGATCTCTCTTACAAGATGATCTTTCCTCTCAATGTGTTTGCTCCTCTTGTGACTCCTCGGTTCTTTGAAATTAGCTACCTCCTCAGTGTTGTCTCAGTACAGGATCAGTGGCTTGTCCATATCTGGAAATACTTAAATCAATATAGAACTTTTTAAGGCATACCACTTCTTTTGCAGCTTCACAAGCCTCTATATATTCAGCTTCCATAGTGGAATCTGCAATACTGAATTGTTTAATACTTCTTTAGACTATAGCTCTTCCACCTATGGTGAATACTGATCCAGATGTCGACTTTCGACTACTCCCAACTGATTGAAAATCAGAATCAGTATATCTAGTGGAGTAAGCTTTCCACCTAAATAAACAAGCATATAATTTCTCGTTCTCCGAAGATACTTGAGAATGTGTTTTGCTGCAATCCGTTATTCTAAATCAGGATTTGATTGATAACGACTGACAATTCCTACTGCATAACAGATGTATGGTTTCGTACACAACATTGCATACATGAGACTACCAACAGCTGAAGTATAAGGAACTTTTCTCATATCATCTTCCTCCTAAAGTGTCTTAGGACACTACACTGCTCCTTAGAAAGGATAATTCCATGTCTGTCGGTAGTTGACTTTTCTTGAGATTTTTCATAGACAATCTCTCCAGTACCTTATCAAATATAAGATGCTTGAGAAAGTGTCAAAAGTTTGTTCTTTCTATCAATTAGAATTTGAATGCCTAGAACATAGGTCTCATCTCTCAAATCTTTCATTTGAAATTTCTCAGCTAACCACTTCTTTACTTTCGACAAAGTTTCTACATCATTCCCAATTTACTAGAAGATCATCTCCATAAAGAACTGAGAAAATCACTATCTTATCTTTAATGTACTTATAAACATTAGCTTCGTCAACATGTTGCTCGAAACCATACAATTTAATAATTCCATGAAAGGTAAGATTTCAAGATCTTGATGCTTGCTTTAATCTATGAATGGATTTAAGCAACTTGCATACTTTCTGATCTTGCCCTTTTTTCATGAACTCTTCTTGTTGCATCATATAGATGATTTCTTAAAGAGAGCTAATCAGAAAAGGTGTCTTGACATCCATTTGTCATACTTCATAGTCTCAATTAGAGATTATAGATAAAATGATGTGAATAGATTTTAGCATGGCAACGAGAAAGAATGTCTCTTCATACTCGACTCATTTTCTTTGAGAGCCTTTGGCTACCATCCGTGCCTTGAAAGTCACTACTTTCCCATATGCACCTCTTTTCTTTTTGAAGATCCATTTACAACCAATGGGCCTGAAATCTTCAGTTGGATCTCCAAGTTCCTGGCCAGAAATGGAATACATCGATTCCATTTCTTGGTTCATGGCATATTGCTATTTCTCATTTTCACGATCAACCATTGCCTCTTTAAAGGTTAATGAATTATCCTTATCAGTGTCTAACATTAGGACATGTACCTCGAGTTCATAGTGAATATGTTGTCTAACATCCCTCCCACCGACATTGTATCCGGGTTTCCTGAACATGAACACAGGTTTCTATGGTTTGTCATTTATCAATTAATGATGAAGATGGCATGATCTCATCAGATGCTAGTTCATCGAGAACTACTTTGCTCTGAGGTTTTTAGTTTACCATATAGTCATATTCGAGGAAAGTAGCATTTGTCTATATAAACACCTTTTGATCATTGTGACTATAAAAGTACACACCTCTTATTTCTGGAGCATAGCCAACAAAAATACAAACTTCAGACCTTCTATCTAACTTCCCAGTCTTCGGTCTAAGAACGTGAGCTGGACACCCCATATACAAAAATGACGCAAACTAGGTTTGAAGCTATTTCATAACTTTAAAGGTGTCTTGCGTACAAACTTAGAAGGATCTACTTTCAAAATGTAAGTTACTGTTTGAAGTGCATATCTCAAAAATGTGAGTGGTAGTGATGAGTAACTTAACATCGACCTAACCATATCTAAAAAGATTTAGTTTCTCATTTTTGAAACATCATTTTGTTGTGACGTTCCAGGTGCTGTAAGTTGGGATAGAATGCCATAATCCAGTAGGTAATCCTTGAATTCTAAATCCAAGTATTCACCACCTTGATCTGATCGAAATATTTTCAAAGATTTACCTAATTATTTTTCAGCTTCACATTTGAAGTCTTTAAACTTTCTAAAAGTTTCAGACTTTCTATACATTAGGTAAATATATCTATATCTAGAGTAATTGTCAATAAAAGTGACGAAATACTCATACTCACCTCTAGCTTATACATTGATCAATCCACAGACATAACTATGTACTAGCTTAAGTGGTTCTTTGGCTCTTTGGCCATTTTCAGAGAAATGTCTCTTAGTCATTTTACCCTCTAGACAAGATTCACAAACTTGAAGAGTTCTAACTTTTAGTTTTCTCAAAACACCATACTTTGTTAAGCGGTTTATTCTATCTAGACTAATGTGTCCCAACCTAAGATGTCATAGATACTCATCATCTTCTTGAGAAGCCTTTAGTCGTTTGTTACTTTTTGGATTTGCTACTTTAAATAATTCTGAATTATTTAATGCTCGTTCAGTTAGTTTAAGCATATATAGTTCATTTGAAACTTTTGCATGACAATTATCGAATCCATTCTTAAAAGTAATTTTGTTCATGCAATAAGGATAAAAGAAATCAAACTTCTAGAGAATCTAGGAATAGAATAAACATTGTTCGAAACTAAATAATTATTTTCAAAATTTAACTGGATTGTGCCCAATGCTTTCGATGAAACGAGCGCACCCCTGCTAACTCTCATTATCACCTCGCCATCAGCAAACTGTCTTAAAGAATCAAGCATCAACAAATTAGAACATGCATAACTAGTGGCTCCTAAATCTATAATCCAGGATGACAAATCATATACCACTAAACAAGCTTCGAGTACAAGTATATCATATTTACCTTTCTTTTTCAGCTCGAAGAGGTACTTGTTACAGTTTTTCTTCCAGTGACCTTCAACTCCACAATGGAAATATTTTCCCTTGGGTTTGTTATCATTCTTGTTCTTCTTGGCCTTAGGTGATCTATTTTCTTTCTTTCATTTCTTATTCATACTCTTATCCTTACCATTGTTCTTCTTTCTTTTGATACTATTAACAACAATGGAAAAAGGCTTTTGCTCAGCAACATTTCCCTCGCCTTCTTTGGTCATACTCTTGCTGAGTGACTCAAAAGGTTGCAGTTCATTCAACAATTGGGCCATGTTTAATTGAAACTTGTTCATAACATAGATGGTAGTGAGCACAGAAAAAGTAAGTGTGAGCGATTCAAGTATAATGCTGACTTGAGTTCACTCATCAATGGTAGCCCTTTGCACTTCCATTCATTATGTTGATCATGTTCAAAATATGTTCACGTACAGAAGTACCTTTCTTCATCTTAGTAGTCATCTAACTCCTAGCCTCATTACGAATTTGATCAGACTGTTACCCAAACATCACCTGTAAGTCTTCTATAATCTCATTGGCAGTCTCCGTGCTTTCATGCTTTGTTATGAGAACATCTTTCATGTTCATAAGCTTGTAGCACTTAGCTTTGTTGTTGGACTTAATCCAAGCATCAAATTTGTCCCTAATGCTTTTAGGGGCATTGGCAGCAGGCTCCTCAGGACATTCTTCAGTAAGAACAAATTTGTGGTTCTCCCATATAGACATCAAATTCAAATTCGATTTTCATCTTATGAACTTATCACCATTTAATTTTTTGAGTGTAAATAAAGCAGTAATAGCGTTACCTATGGTAGACATAATAATAACTGAAAAGAAATAAAAACATGCATCAATATAATTGAAATAAATATAGAAAATCAGAAAGTAAATGTGATGCATGAATGCAACATATCAAACACATAAACTTAACCATTACTAATCCACGATGAGACAATCCAACAATTAGTATGTCGCCTTAGGGTAAATCATATTAATCTAAAACTGTTTATAAGACATTCTCATACTTATTAATTAAAACTTAAAATATCACATATTTTCTCTTTTAATAATAAGGTATCATTATTTGGTCAAATTACAATTATCCACTCAAAACTTAATTGTGAATTTGTGAGTGTGACCCATTATTTTAGAATCCATGACTTAATCTAGAAAATGTAGCCTTAGAGTCAGTCAAGTCTAAAATACATCACTTAGTCCTATCTTCATAAGAAGTCAACATTGATATTGATACAGTTCAAAACCTTCCTTAGGGGGACGAAAACAAAGCTGTCTCGAAACCCTAAGCATATCTCATGTTGATGTACTAATAATGGAGATCAAAGTTCACATTGACATTTCAACCTTCTCACTCACTATTTTGCAATAATGTGTTTCTAATTAACTAATCAATTAATTTCAAATTTATTACTAATTTCAATAGCCCTATGAATGTAAAATTAATTATTAATCTAATTTAATTAGTCTAAGTTTATTTAGTCTTCCAAAGAGCCTAAGGCTAATTTAGGTGAACTTAGAATAACTAATTAATTACATTCATCTAACTTAAATAAAATAATTTTAACAAAGTTGGTTATCCTAAAGGCCTAACTAAATGTATACCTTTAGAGTGGTGTGATTATCAAGTTTAACTAATTAAAATTTAGCAGTTCACACTTAATTGATTAGGCAAAACAATCTATATAAACACAATAGGACAATCCTAATAAATCATGTTTCTACAAATGAGATGCATGATTAAATAAAATACTGTGCGGTTTCATGTATGACATGTGATCGAATAATGCATGGTAGTTATATAAATCAAATCAATAAAAATTTATTTAAACAAATAAATAAACAAATGATGAACCGAATGACTATTAGGTATTTTTAAATTACAAACATTGAAAAACAAAAACAAATTACAAAATGGGCTTCTAGAATACATATTTCAAAATGTTACTTCTCCATCAGATGTCCATTTTCGTAACCTTTAAGTTTTGATCAAAACTTTTTTAATTAGGATAACCTATTTTTCTTAATTAAAAATATCTTTAATTATCTTTTAAATTTTATTGAATTTGATTAGTTCAAAAATAATTTAGAAATTTATCAAACTTGGTCAAACCCAATCAATCAACTAATTTTAAAATTAAAAGATAAAATATAAGGTTAGGATTTTCGCGAAGTATCGCAGAGATATGACAACACGGTATCAGAGTTTCTGCGAAACATACCCTCGCAATTAAAAAATTGCCGCTGGCCGCCCATCCACCGTCGACGGTCCAATCGCCGGTGTACCTCACGGTGGAGCCACCGCCGGTGCCACTGCCACATGTCACTATAGTGTTTTATGACACTACAGTAATTCATGTCAATTTCTAATTTAAAAATTAATTATTGACATGCGGCAGTCCAACATGCCAGTGACAATTTTCTCAAATCTATTATTTAATTGAAATAAACATTCAATTATAATTTCCAAATTACATTAAAAAATTAATTAATTAATTATACATATTTTATCTCATAATTGTATATTTGTCCTAGAAATTTAATTTATTTTACAAGTTAGTCCTTTTCGCATGTCCTGAAATATTCACACGTAAACTATGTTGTACAAAGGTGGCTTGGGGACCATGAAACCATAATTCTAAGCTTCAATAAACCTGATTATTAATTGAACTCTTTAATTAAATATTTATTTATTAATTCTATTATTACTCCACTATAAATATAAAATTGCACTCTTAGAAATTATAAAATATATTTACAGAGTATTCTCGTGTAGTCCATTGATATAATCACTTCATGTAGTTATGTCCTTCAATTATTGGTTCGTAAATTAGAACTAGTCAAAATTACCATTTTACCCTTCTAATTACCTCTTGATCCTTAAGTATCATTAATTCACTAGTGAACGGCCAATTTATAATCGTATTACAAATTTGAGCTCAATAACCATTCAGTTCCATAATTAATATTTAAGGGAACCAATATATGATCCATTAGAAAAACTTGAATTCTAAATCTTGTAAGATCATGTTCCCAGCCATCCATATCACTAAATCTCCAAAACAAAAGTCACTAGTCTATTTTACAAACAAACTTTAACGAGTGAATCAAAAGATCGAGTAGACATATATAAGAGTTCATGACTACTTAGGATTCAGATTGACCTACATATGATCATCAGTTTTGATGTATATTAGATATTTATGATAAACGGTAAGTTAATAAAGATACTAATCCACGTCGGTCATGTATTATATAATCTAATTATATAAAGTACGTTCACTAAGATATCTACCAACATCAGTGATCCGGATCTAGATCACATGCATTCAAAAAATGTTTAGTGAATCATACTAGCAACCATTCATTAAAGATTTCATACTTTAATATGTTGCGGACTATTTTATTCATTATTTATGATCTTATTCATCTCGTACTTATACAAGATCATAGTCTCATTAATAAATATAAAATTTTCAGATATTTGTATAAATTATTCAACAATAATTCAAAATAACAATTATAAGAAAAATATAATTTCATATTAAAAATGTCTAAACGCATGCTTTGAGGGTACTATACCCAACATCAACACCACTACAGATTATTCACACTACGTTTGGGATCTTATCCCCTTTTCATCTAGTGGTTTTAAGTATTATATTTTTTTTGTGGATAATTTTTCGAGGCTTTCATTGAAGAGTGGAGAAAAAATGTAGGCACATTGTTAAGATTGACATCACCCTTTCTTTCTTACTCTTTGATGTCTCTCTCTTACTAGTGATCTACTTTTCATAATGGTCCATATCTCATAAACAGACTCCCCATTCCCATTCTCCATGGTCAGTTACCTTTTCAAACTCTATTCCAAACTCCACCTAATTACACATTCCTCAAAATCTTTGGATGTGCTTGTTTCCAACATCTCAACCCGTACAATTCTCATAAACTTGCAAATAGATCATCTCATTGAGTTTTTCTTGGCTACTCATCTATGCATAAGGGATATTTACGTTTACATTCAACATGGATGATTTACATAGCTATCTGTTATGTTTGAGAAATCTATTTTTCATGTATTCTTCTCATGCTAAAACTGCTACACGGTCCTTAACTTCCTAGTACCTTCCATTTTCATACTGTGCAGGTCATAAAAGTACATGTTCTCCAGCTATTACAACAACTCATAATAGTTCTTCTCCATCAGGCTCTACCTTAAGTATTGGTCCTTAAACTTCTCTTTTACCTACTGATATACCAATCGATGATACACATATTATTTCTTGCTCTTCACCTTTTCATCCACCTCTATCACTTACAAACACTCACCCCATGATCACTATGTCCAAAGTAGGGGTCTTTTAACCTAAATCCTATCATGTCATATCTATCAATCCAACCACACTTGAGCCTACATCAGTTAAAACTGCATTTTCCATACCAGCTTGTTGACAAGCCATGCAATCTAAGTTTGAAGCTTTAGAAAAGAACCAAACCTAGTCGTTAGTCCTTTTTCATCCATCTGTGAATGTTGTGAGCACAAAGTGGGTATTTAAAGTAAAACTTAATCCACATGGGTTAGTACAAAGGCATAAAACCAAACTTGTTGCTAAAAGGGTTTCACCCAAACCCCTAGATTGGATTACAATGAGACCTTTTCACTAGTAGTCAAACCTTTCACCATTAGATTTGTTCTCACTATTGCACTCACTTTCAATCACCATTAGAATTGTTCTCACTATTGCACTCACTTTCAATCACCATTAGAATTGTTCTCATTATTGCACTCACTTTCAGCTGGCCTATTAGGCAACTGGATGTTAACAATGCTTTCTTGCATGGTCACCTCAATTAAATAGTTTTCATAGCTTAACCTCAGGGCTTTATTAATAATACTAGGCCTAACCATGCATGTAAGCTTCACAAGGTCATTTATGGACTGAAGCAAGCTCTTAGAGCTTTAAATAAGCTGAAGTAAAAACTTATTCAGAAAGGCTTCATCTCTGTTGAGTCAGATCACTCATTGTTCATCCTTAAGCATGATGTCGAAATTGTGTTCTTTTTTATTTATGTTGATGACCTTTTTATTACTGTCAATGATTTACCATTCATCTCAGAATTAATTGTTGAATTGCATGCTTCTTTTTTATTAAAATATTTGGGTAGTATTCACCTCTTTCTAGGGATTAAGATGACAAAACATCAACTGGTTTCATCTTTCCCAAGCCAGGTACATTTTTTACCTACTTCAGAGGACAAATATGCAAGATGTTAAGTGATATTCTACTCCTGCCACATCCTCAACTAAGTTAACCAAATCAGTTGGAGAATCTTTGTCTGATGCTACACTGTACAGAAGCACGATATGGCTCTACATATATCGCTATCAGTAGACCTGATGTAGTTTTTATTGCCAACAAACTTAGCCAATATCTTCAAGCTCCCACCACTCTTCACTGGCAAGCCTACAAGAAGTTACTATGGTACCTGGAAGGCACCTTGTATGATGGATTACAACTCAAACCAGCCCCTGGTTTCCACCTTTAGGCCTTTTCTGTTGCTGATTGGGCAAGTTGCTTTAGTGACATGGAACTTACTTGTGGATATGCAATTTTCCTTGGCCCTAGCCTTGTCTCTTGGTCTTCAAAATTGAAATCAGTAATTGCTAGGTCAAGTACAGAGAATGAATATAGATCTCTTGTCAATATTGCCTCAGAGATTTCTTGGATTGAGTCTTTGTTGTAAGAAATGCATTTGCCTTGCACAACTAAGCCTTTTATCTTGTGTGATAACTTGCCAGCTGCCTCTCTTGCTTCCAATCCTATTTCTCATTCCAGAACTAAACATATTGAGATAGATGCACACTTTGTGATTGACCAAGTACTTGCCAATAAGTTGCTCATCAGGTTCATCCCATCCACTGATCAAGTTACAGATGTCCTCACTGTCACTTTTTGATCCTCAATTTCATTACCTCAAAACCAAACTCATTGTAGAAACTTCCCCCTTTCGCTAAAAGGGGATGTTAGGATATCTTCCAGGTCAGCTTCCGGCTTAACTCCTACAACCATATCAGCTTGGTCACATGGCATAGCTCTAACTCAGCGTCCAAGTTAGAGTAAATTGCATCAGTCCTTGCAGCAACACCTCAACATTATTTCCATTATAGATCCTTGTGATGTCAGCACTATATCATCATTGTACTACCTAATTTGTGATGATCACGTGTAACTTGACATCTCTAACTAATTGCACTAACCAATCAATATTCCTTGTGATTAGTACCGCAACATATAAGGCCTGTGTGTTCACTGTGTATTAAGTAAGCAAGTGCACTTCCTTGAGAAATTCAGCTATAGTGTTATTTCAACTACTATTTCTCTATCGTCTTAAATCTAATTCAGCTGCATTTGGATTTTCATGTGGCCAAACTTGATAAAATAGAACTGATGGATTTTCTCACCAGCAGTAACAGCCATTTCATCATTAACATTCTCATCTGACTGGTTTCCTTGAAATAATTATCGTCCACTTCTTCCATTATTGAAATGAAATTATTTAATCCCACAAATTCAAATCTAGTAAATTCATATTTGATGTAGATATATAATTCAGGTTATATAAGAGGAAGCCGTTCCCATCCCCCTCTTGGACACAATCAAAGCACACATGCACCCAACGCCAAGTAAGAGTTGGTCCAAATTCCAATTAGAAATTAAAAAAGAAAAAAGAATTTGAACATGTAATAAGGAAATAATTATGAAATTTGATTATGGTAATGATTTAACTAATCTATATTAATTTTCATTTGTTCATACTTCTTAACAGTGTATAGAGACTAATAAATTAGAAAATGGTTCATGTCAACTTTGAATATGAACTGAGAAATAGTTTAATTTCTAAAAGGAAGATAATTAAAAAATTATATGTAGCATCATTAGTACAATAAAATAAGATCACTTTGTATATGATAAAAATAATATTTTAAAAACAAAAGAATCTTTATATTACAAAGTGCATTAGAAATCTTACGTCACAAGTACTATATTGCCATGTCATCAAAGTATTAAATATCGCCGTATTACGTAATTGCTGATTAAATCGAGCTCTAGAATGAGTTCTTGACTTCGTAAATGGGATAACTAAAGCGAAAAAAAAAGTCAAATGTAATGAAAGCAAAAAACAAGCCAAGCTTAATTAAAGCCAAAAGAAAGTGGGCAATTATAGAAAAGGGACCTCACTATACTTAGCTTGACTTTTAGAATCCTAAAGTATGGTGGGGTTTATAAACCGATCAAACAGAAACCGATCCAATGAAAAATAATTAATTTGATAAAGTTTTTAGTTAATTTTGATCGATTAGATCTATAATTTAAAAATCAAATTTTCAATTTGGTCTAAATGTTTTTTACATTTAGATCTAACCGACCATTTATCCTCTCATATATATATCATTTTTATTTTCTCACGTTTTTCTCATTTTATTTTTCTCTCATTTTTCTTTAATATTTAGTTTACATATGGTATAAAGTTTTTATTGTAGTACATGAAAAACTTAAATTTTTTTTCAAATATTTATTGATAGGCTTCTTGAAAAAAATGAAGGATAGTAAAAACTGGTCAAACCAATCAATTGTTTGGTGGTCCCGCCAGTTCAGTTTATATGTACATAATTGATCAATTTGGTCCTCATTTTAACAAGACCGTGAATTTTAATTCCAATTTCGTCATCATTTTAACAAGATCGTGAATTTTAATTCCAATTTCGTCATCATTTTAACAAGACCGTGAATTTTAATTCAGTCTAAGTTTTATGTTAAAAATCAGACTGAACCGATCATACACATGCACACCCCTACATAAGTCCATTAAACAACTTATCAACCTAAATCAATAAAATTCTTCAATGCTCTAGTGTTGATGATGAGAAATTGTGGCCCTTGGATTGTCATGTGCAACATGAGGTATAAATGTCTAATCATGTTTTTCTTCTTTCCCATTGGGTTCAACAATATTTTTGTATAATTACGTAAAATTCAACAAAAGTATTAGTGGGTTCAGCAAAAATGTTGGATCATTCAACAAAAGTGTTTGGTGGCTGAACAAATTGTTAAAAATATGGTTAGACTACGTAGAGTTCAACAAAAATATTGAGAGCTCAACAAAAATATTGAATCATATAACACATTTGTTGAACTTTTCAATACTTTTGTTAAACTCACAATCTCATAAAATGGATGTGAGAGCTTAATAACTATACCAAACTATTTTGTTGCTGCTTTATGAGATTGCTCTATTGATTCACTTTCTTTAGTTTCTTTCGTACCAAACAAATTGTGATGTGAGGCACTAACTTAATTAGAATTCAGTAAATTACTAGCTATTAAATAAACTGATTCTATCAATTAAATGAACAAAAGAAATAAATATTGATAACTGTAGGTGTATTCTATATAGTATAAACCCATTACAAAATACAATTAATAATTCCAAAAGAATTGGACTTTATTTCTTCGACACGTAAATCGTATCATAATTCTAAAAGTATTTGTTAAAATTAATCAAAGAGTATAGTGAATTCGAACCCAAGACTTTTTGGATGGAAGATGAGCCTATAATCACCAAACCATCTTCATTAGTCAATTATTCTACAATTTTTTATCTAAAAAAAAGTAAATTAAATGAGGAGATGTATATATAGTATCCTAGCAACTGAGATTGTCACCGGGAGAAACACCAAGTTGGCTACAATACTGAGTGTAGTATTCAACTCTTCTTTGGACAGTAGCAGTGTTAGCACCATCACATTCAAGTGCACCATTAATGGCTCGGATAGTTGCTCCAAAGCCTTGGTTTATCACAGGTCGGACTGAGTTCATCCAATACCACAAGGCTGTTTTGAAGGAGATGACTACGTCATTTGCCACAGTTTCTGGTGCATTTAGACCATCGAAACCAATGCTGTTTCCTGCTGGACCATAGTTGAAATTCCATGATAGTTGAATTGGTCCTCTCCCATAGTACCCTTTGCTTGGATTGCATGGATACTGTGTGTTTGTCTCATCACAATAGTCCTTTGTTGCCCCATCTATCTCTTCTATGTAGCAAAAATCTGCACAAATCAATCACATCTTTTAATTAATCTCATTTCATTTTTTGTAAATCTTTTTCAGGCAAATTAAAACCGTTAATCTTCTGAAATTTAACGTTTCGTCAATTAAGAGGCTTTTTCAATTTGATCATCATCATCAATTCTGTGAGTAAAATATAACGGTAAGAACAATATTTTATTTCTGACCAAATGAACAGAAGTACCAATTAGTTAGATGATGTAGACTAATCAATTCATGATATATACTAGAATTGATTTAATTTATTTTTTAGTTAATTAAGAAACAATATGTCTCATCAGTAATATTAATTAAATATGATTAGTTATCAAAATAAGTGTAAAATTTATTACTATCATTATTTATTTTTCACATATGGTACGAACTCATTAGTCTACGTCAGCGGTGAATGGGTGAAACTCCTTACTCATCTAATTAGGAGCTAAGTATTGTTCTAACGACAATAACAACTTGACAAAAATAAGGTTTAGGGATCGAAATGAAAAAAAATATTTATATCAAAGTTAAACAAACAAAAGAACTTGAAAAAAAAGGAACAAAAATGTATGTTTAGCCTTTGTTAAATAAGCATTATATTTATATACGTAATGTGACGTGATATTAATATTTTGATGTTTGTCGAGAGATATCAAACAAAATAGAGATTACTTACGTCCAGTTTCATGAGTGACGTGAGCAAAGAAAGCTGCGATTTCGCGCTTGGAATCGTCAGCGGAACCGACACGGCCAAATTGATTAAAGGACTCAAGAGCTCCAAGAAAAGAAGATCTAGTATAGAAATTCTTTCCAGCACAAGTAGAAGCAGCCTGATCAATAATCCCATTAAAGAAAGCATCAGTCACAATATCAGCCACCACAACCTCAGTATTAGGGGTAAGTGGGGGATTGTAACACGGCCCTTCTGTGCAGCCAGTGCCACAGTAATCATCTCCAGTGCCACAATAGCCAAATCTACTGCAGCATAAACCAGAGGCACATCCACAATTTTGAGCCATTACAGAGCTGGAGATAGCTCCTACAAGGAATACTCCAACCAGTAGAGAAGATAGCATATTGTTAGCCATTTTTGAAGTGGGTATGAGAGAAAAAGGAAGAAAACGAAGTGTGTGATGAGAAAATGAAGAAGGGAATTGAGATATTTATTGAGAAAAATGTGAAGTGAAAATAAGTGTAGGTTATTGATCGGGTCTGTTTGACATTCAATTTGAACAGTGTGCTGTGGAAGTCTTTTTCGGGTACTTTGATTAGTCAAAGGCTAAATTCTGGTCGTTGTTGCTGTTATCTGTGTAAATGAATAAGTCTACGCGTTTTTTGGGTCTAAAAGGTTCACAGAAGTCAACGTGGAAATCTCTGTAAAATTGGCTGTTTAAGTGCATCTATTAAATCTGGACAGTTCATTTTGAAAACAACCAAAAGTGAGAGAATTTTGTTAAATTTTGACCTTTCATTTTAAAAATAAAACAAAAAATTGATTTAAAGAAAGACAACATAACAAAAAAATTAAAAAAATATTATGTCATCTCAATACAAGTATTAAAGTGATCGTGTCCGTCTGTTCAAGCCCAAGCACATATGATTATAATTTTACAAATAGAACCCTTTTTCTCTGACATCTCAACAGATGAGATCAATTTTTTGTTTAAGTTGTCAGCATTGTACCACACTATTCTAGATTTAATTAATCGCCTACTAAGAAAAAATAAAGGTTGATTAGAGGTGGTTTGGTCTTCTCAAATAACGCTAGGCGGCTCTGACCAAGGCATCATTGGGTCCTAACTCCTAAGGCCTAAATTTTTTCCATACGTAAATGAAAAATTTGTTGAAAACTAATTTAAATAACACGAAATCAAAGTCTCATTATAGTTGATTGGGCTAACAATTTTTTGTTTTATGTAGACAGTTTATTTTCTCATTTTATCCATTTGATCATATTTTATTTTCTTTTCAATAATAATTAATTATAGTTAGTAAAATGAACTATTTTGATAATCTTATGTCATTTGAGACGTGAATATTCGTATATTGATTTCAATATATTTTATAATGAATATTTAATTATAAATTAATAATAATTTATTTGTTATAAATTTATAAATGAAATATTTATGTTATCAAAAACATGAAAGCTCATATAAATAAATTTATGAAAAAACACATTAATATAGTTTAAAAATAAGAAACTATCTCTTAATATGATATAATCATTTATTAAAAATGTGTAAGTTAATGAAATAAAATTATTTTTTATATTATTCAAATAGCACTACATTTTAATATTATAAACAATCTATTATTATTATCATTTCATTTTAAATTTAGATTTAGAATAATTCTTAAAGATAATATATTTTTATATATATTTTAAAAAATTAGGATGGTTCATTTTAAAAATAAACTGTCTACATAAAACAGGATCCCTCCAGTTTCCAACAAGAGGAGGTGCCTATATGGAAACTTGAATTCACAATAGAGAAGCTCATACCGTTGAATCATTATTTTTTTTTGTCAAAACCGTTAAATCATTGTTGGAATAACATAATAGAAACATCATAATTGAGGATTGAATAGAAACCATAATATAGACAAAACCAATAATTAATTAATTAAACAGTAGATTAGAAAATAGATTGAGATCTTCAATTGTTGTTCTGATGTCTACAGAAGTAAATAATATTTTTTTAATAATAATATAGCATTTTTTAACAGGTCAAATAAAATATGATTAATGCTAAACTGTTACAGACTCCAATTTCAACACTGCTTCCAGCCAGGGAGGAGGACTAGTACCAAATTCACAGCTAAAACAAAAAGGGACAGCCCGATTAGCAATCAATTTAGCAGACATATTACAATGTTCATCAACCAGAACAAAAATAACAGAAATACAATCATACAACTCCTTAAATAAGTCCCCTGCCTCTCCAGATTTACAGAGACACCAGAAATCAAAACTGGAAAATTCAATTTCTATACTAAGAAGGAATAAAGCTTTCCTGGCTTTTATTCCTTCTATCAGGGCCGAACTGATCACTTCCAAGCAGGATGAAGAAGATTCCAAAGACACCCAGCCGCCCCTTACGTACTCTCCCGAACCACCTCTGCTAATCCAGCCACCAATCAATTTCTGTGCCTTGGTATGATGGGAAAAATTGACATTAATTTTGATGGAATTATCCCCAGGAGGACACCAATGAACATACCTCCTTTGATCCAAAAACTTGTAGCTTATCCCACTCAAGGGCCTGTTAAAAATAAAGAATTACCAACCTCGGAAATTTTCTGATTTGATATGAAGATCCGAGGCAAACCAGAAAATGGACAGAGAACAAGCAAGTGAACTATGGATTCTTCCCCTTCCTCGTACATGGGACAAGCTGGATTGTGAACTCTACACCTTCGTCTGATGAGAACGTCTTTCGTGGGAAGGCAGCCCTTAAGGCATTTCCATATGAAGAACTTGATTTTCGGAGCTACATCAAGCTTCCATATTGAACTCCATACCGGACGCTCCCTTCCTATGCTGCTCAAAGCACCCAATGGTCCATGATTAATTCCGCCCAGACTTGCCGTGATGTTGGCCATTCTGTATCCCGAGCTAACAGTGCACACTCCACTGTTTTGATAACCCCACCAATGATTATCATGTGAAGGATGAGAAGGAAGTGGGATGTTGATGATAATTGAAGCTTCCTCTTGGTTAAAATGTGTTGAAAACTTTCTTGGCATCCCAAACTCGTTGATCAGAACAGAATAAATCCGAAACAACACTTGCTGAACCGTTCTGTGGGGACTGCACTCTTAACGCATTACATCTCGGAACAATAGCTATTACTTAAAATTTTCTTGAAAGGTAAAATTTAAATGGGTTACTACAGTTTACTTGAACAGTCAATTTACCTTTCAAGTTTAGTTTGGTCATTCAAGTTTCTAAATCTATACGATTTGACCCTTTCATTCAAATCACATTGGCCATTCTTTTTTTTTTCTTGCAGGTTTTGTTGGTCATAAAAATCAATATGTGCACCAGAACATCATAATTAGACTGACACATTCTTAACACTCTCATCATATAACCCAACCTAACGTATTATTAAAATAAAATAAAATAGACAACAAAAGAAAATAAAAGAACAAGTCAATAGAACTTAAAATAAGGTCTATTATAAACATCATCAGAAATAAAAGAATAAAATTTCAGAGCATTTCACCACCATGTAAAAGTAACTTTAATAAGGACCCTAGATGCAAATTAATCTGCAACCCGATTACTCTCCTTGTAAATGTGAGTGACGATAAAGTTCATCTGAGTGAGAAAATTTTCACATCTATCACAAGCAGAACATCAATGCCAAGAGACTTTTTTAGATTTAGAACGAATAATAACCACCACATAAACAAAATCAATTTCTAAGCATAATTATATCTATCCAGAGGTCCAAGCACAAACAAACGCGTGGATATCACTAGTCAACTCATCCTCAAGTAAAACAAACACCAAGGTGGATAATGAAGCAACCCTTAACAAATCCTCTAGAAGATCAACGCCTCCACAACCTGCAAGCTCAGGATTATCAAAAGTCGCTCTACCCGTGTTCATATTAATCTAACCTGATGGGAGAGGATGCCAAAAAATTTCTAAGATATGTGAGACTTTTGAATGATGACCAAAGACATAAAATTGCTGAAGTGTCAACTCTCAATTGAACTATACATTGTGTCATCTTAAAGGAGTCTACCTCATGAATTGAACACCATGTTGAGGAAAGAACCTCAACAAAGATAGGTTTCCTACTCTCAAATGTAGCTTGATTACAAACGAGTCACACTACCTAAAAGATGGTAATAATGAAAACTCACCATACAACCGACAATTACGTGCTAAAAAATCTTCGTCGCATCCTACCAAAGATCTAAGAAGGTATCATGCAACTTGATACCCTTCCTAAAAATATTCAACACAGCATCTTAAATCCTACAAGAAAAAGGACAATCTATACAAAGATGTCGTAAGTCTTCCTCTGCAACACAATAAATGTGACATCTGGTAGGAAAACATAACCACAAGAACGCAACACAAAAATAGTAATAATTTTTTCATGTGAGGATAGAACGAGTTGGTGGAATAAATGACATACAAATCTGCTTACCCCAACTAACAGAATTCTCAACCTTTGAAAAAGAAGCATAGACAACTTTATAAGAAACTACACATTCCAATGAGCGTGTCCAAACTATCGAGTCTAGATCAGAGCTAATTACCGTCTCCTCAATCTCATAAGCGTCAGATGATAAGAATAAAAAGATACAAGATGATGTCAACTCGTTGAATCAGTATACACATCTCTCACAAATAATTCTAAAAGAGGGTGCAACAGATGGCGATAATCAACCAAATCAATCAACAGAGCTCCCAACTAGTTGTCCAAAAAAATAAGAACCTTGTAGTGATGACTAACCAAGCACCTAGACTCAAACATCAAAGAAGCATAATTATACTTTAGTCCAGGCCAGACAAAAAGAGAAAATAGACCACGAGTTTGGTCGTCGATTCTATGTGAAATAACGGGCAACTTGTCATTCTTATTTCGGCTTGAAGTCCTAACATATTGGCTAGAATGAAGTCCTTCAATCATATACTTTATAACTTTGTAGGACATCAAAACAATGTCGTTTTGATCATTATCAAAAAATGTGATTTGAACAAAAGGACCAAACTGCACAAATTTTAATACTTGGAGATCCACAATGATTAAATTGAAACTTTTTAGGCAAAATTGAAAAAATTTCAAATTTTTTCGAGTAAAAAACTTGGAAAACCAAACGACTACTCACATAACCTATAATGATCGAATTTACCCAGAAAAGAACAATTAAAAGAAAAGAGCATAGACTTGGTTTGATAAGTTAGAGTCTGCGGACCATCTTTTTGTTTATTGTGTGTTTTCACGAACCATTTGGTTGCTTTCGCAGTCTAGGGGTCTTCAAAATCGTCCAGATCGTTTAATTTGAACTGGTCCGAGCTGAAATTGATCGGTCTGTATAATTTTTTCTTGTTAATGGTCAGTTCGGTCCTACTTTTAAAGGACCAAAATTTCAGACCGATCCAGAATTTTTGTTAGTTCTGGATCGATTCGACCGGATCCACTGTGTATTATATATATATATTAGGGTTTTAGGTTAAATGAAGTGAAGTCTCTGTCTCCCTCAGTCCCTCTCGCCTCCTCTCGAGTATCGCCTCTCCATCTCTCTTAGATCAATCCCTCTCCCACATATCAGACTGCCTCTCGCCTCTCCCTCTCCCTCAGCTCAGTCTCTCTCCCTTAGTAGTCAGCCCCTCTCGCCTCCTCTCAACTCTCCCTCACCCTCAGCTCAGACTTCTCAGTAAGTCCCTCTCGCCTCTCCCTTTCACCTCCTCTCGAGTCTTGCCTCTCTATCTCCCTCAGCTTAGTCCCTCTCCCTCAGCTCAGATTGCATCTCGCCTCTCCCCCTCGCCCCATCTCTCCTCTCCCTCTCCCTTAGATCAGTCAATCTCCTTTATTAGTTAGTCTTTCTCGCCTCTTCTCGCCTATCCCTCTCCCTCAGTTCAGTCCCTTTTCATCTCCCTCATCTCATGACGCATCTTCTCCCTCCCATAGTACCCTTTGCTTGGATTGCATGGATACTGTGTGTTTGTCTCATCACAGTAGTCCTTTGTTGCCCCATCTATCTCTTCTATGTAGCAAAAATCAGCACAAATCAATCACATCTTTTAATTTATCTCAATTTCATTTTTTGTAAATCTTTTTCAGGCAAATTAAAACCGTTAATCTTCTGAAATTTAACGTTTCGTCAATTAAGAGGCTTTTTCAATTTGATCATCATCATCAATTCTGTGAGTAAAATATAACGGTAAGAACAATATTTTATTTCTGACCAAATGAACAGAAGTACCAATTAGTTAGATGATGTAGACTAATCAATTCATGATATATACTAGAATTGATTTAATTTATTTTTTAGTTAATTAAGAAACAATATGTCTCATCAGTAATATTAATTAAATATGATTAGTTATCAAAATAAGTGTAAAATTTATTACTATCATTATTTATTTTCACATATGGTACAAACTGATTAGTCTACGTCAGCGGTGAATGGGTGAAACTCCTTATTCATCTAATTAGGAGCTAAGTATTGTTCTAACGACAATAACAACTTGACAAAAATAAGGTTTAGGGATCGAAATGAAAAAAAATATTTATATCAAAGTTAAACAAACAAAAGAACTTGAAAAAAAAGGAACAAAAATGTATGTTTAGCCTTTGTTAAATAAGCATTATATTTATATACGTAATGTGACGTGATATTAATATTTTGATGTTTGTCGAGAGATATCAAACAAAATAGAGATTACTTACGTCCAGTTTCATGAGTGACGTGAGCAAAGAAAGCTGCGATTTCGCGCTTGGAATCGTCAGCGGAACCGACACGGCCAAATTGATTAAAGGACTCAAGAGCTCCAAGAAAAGAAGATCTAGTATAGAAATTCTTTCCAGCACAAGTAGAAGCAGCCTGATCAATAATCCCATTAAAGAAAGCATCAGTCACAATATCAGCCACCACAACCTCAGTATTAGGGGTAAGTGGGGGATTGTAACACGGCCCTTCTGTGCAGCCAGTGCCACAGTAATCATCTCCAGTGCCACAATAGCCAAATCTACTGCAGCATAAACCAGAGGCACATCCACAATTTTGAGCCATTACAGAGCTGGAGATAGCTCCTACAAGGAATACTCCAACCAGTAGAGAAGATAGCATATTGTTAGCCATTTTTGAAGTGGGTATGAGAGAAAAAGGAAGAAAACGAAGTGTGTGATGAGAAAATGAAGAAGGGAATTGAGATATTTATTGAGAAAAATGTGAAGTGAAAATAAGTGTAGGTTATTGATCGGGTCTGTTTGACATTCAATTTGAACAGTGTGCTGTGGAAGTCTTTTTCGGGTACTTTGATTAGTCAAAGGCTAAATTCTGGTCGTTGTTGCTGTTATCTGTGTAAATGAATAAGTCTACGCGTTTTTTGGGTCTAAAAGGTTCACAGAAGTCAACGTGGAAATCTCTGTAAAATTGGCTGTTTAAGTGCATCTATTAAATCTGGACAGTTCATTTTGAAAACAACCAAAAGTGAGAGAATTTTGTTAAATTTTGACCTTTCATTTTAAAAATAAAACAAAAAATTGATTTAAAGAAAGACAACATAACAAAAAAATTAAAAAAATATTATGTCATCTCAATACAAGTATTAAAGTGATCGTGTCCGTCTGTTCAAGCCCAAGCACATATGATTATAATTTTACAAATAGAACCCTTTTTCTCTGACATCTCAACAGATGAGATCAATTTTTTGTTTAAGTTGTCAGCATTGTACCACACTATTCTAGATTTAATTAATCGCCTACTAAGAAAAAATAAAGGTTGATTAGAGGTGGTTTGGTCTTCTCAAATAACGCTAGGCGGCTCTGACCAAGGCATCATTGGGTCCTAACTCCTAAGGCCTAAATTTTTTCCATACGTAAATGAAAAATTTGTTGAAAACTAATTTAAATAACACGAAATCAAAGTCTCATTATAGTTGATTGGGCTAACAATTTTTTGTTTTATGTAGACAGTTTATTTTCTCATTTTATCCATTTGATCATATTTTATTTTCTTTTCAATAATAATTAATTATAGTTAGTAAAATGAACTATTTTGATAATCTTATGTCATTTGAGACGTGAATATTCGTATATTGATTTCAATATATTTTATAATGAATATTTAATTATAAATTAATAATAATTTATTTGTTATAAATTTATAAATGAAATATTTATGTTATCAAAAACATGAAAGCTCATATAAATAAATTTATGAAAAAACACATTAATATAGTTTAAAAATAAGAAACTATCTCTTAATATGATATAATCATTTATTAAAAATGTGTAAGTTAATGAAATAAAATTATTTTTTATATTATTCAAATAGCACTACATTTTAATATTATAAACAATCTATTATTATTATCATTTCATTTTAAATTTAGATTTAGAATAATTCTTAAAGATAATATATTTTTATATATATTTTAAAAAATTAGGATGGTTCATTTTAAAAATAAACTGTCTACATAAAACAGGATCCCTCCAGTTTCCAACAAGAGGAGGTGCCTATATGGAAACTTGAATTCACAATAGAGAAGCTCATACCGTTGAATCATTATTTTTTTTTGTCAAAACCGTTAAATCATTGTTGGAATAACATAATAGAAACATCATAATTGAGGATTGAATAGAAACCATAATATAGACAAAACCAATAATTAATTAATTAAACAGTAGATTAGAAAATAGATTGAGATCTTCAATTGTTGTTCTGATGTCTACAGAAGTAAATAATATTTTTTTAATAATAATATAGCATTTTTTAACAGGTCAAATAAAATATGATTAATGCTAAACTGTTACAGACTCCAATTTCAACACTGCTTCCAGCCAGGGAGGAGGACTAGTACCAAATTCACAGCTAAAACAAAAAGGGACAGCCCGATTAGCAATCAATTTAGCAGACATATTACAATGTTCATCAACCAGAACAAAAATAACAGAAATACAATCATACAACTCCTTAAATAAGTCCCCTGCCTCTCCAGATTTACAGAGACACCAGAAATCAAAACTGGAAAATTCAATTTCTATACTAAGAAGGAATAAAGCTTTCCTGGCTTTTATTCCTTCTATCAGGGCCGAACTGATCACTTCCAAGCAGGATGAAGAAGATTCCAAAGACACCCAGCCGCCCCTTACGTACTCTCCCGAACCACCTCTGCTAATCCAGCCACCAATCAATTTCTGTGCCTTGGTATGATGGGAAAAATTGACATTAATTTTGATGGAATTATCCCCAGGAGGACACCAATGAACATACCTCCTTTGATCCAAAAACTTGTAGCTTATCCCACTCAAGGGCCTGTTAAAAATAAAGAATTACCAACCTCGGAAATTTTCTGATTTGATATGAAGATCCGAGGCAAACCAGAAAATGGACAGAGAACAAGCAAGTGAACTATGGATTCTTCCCCTTCCTCGTACATGGGACAAGCTGGATTGTGAACTCTACACCTTCGTCTGATGAGAACGTCTTTCGTGGGAAGGCAGCCCTTAAGGCATTTCCATATGAAGAACTTGATTTTCGGAGCTACATCAAGCTTCCATATTGAACTCCATACCGGACGCTCCCTTCCTATGCTGCTCAAAGCACCCAATGGTCCATGATTAATTCCGCCCAGACTTGCCGTGATGTTGGCCATTCTGTATCCCGAGCTAACAGTGCACACTCCACTGTTTTGATAACCCCACCAATGATTATCATGTGAAGGATGAGAAGGAAGTGGGATGTTGATGATAATTGAAGCTTCCTCTTGGTTAAAATGTGTTGAAAACTTTCTTGGCATCCCAAACTCGTTGATCAGAACAGAATAAATCCGAAACAACACTTGCTGAACCGTTCTGTGGGGACTGCACTCTTAACGCATTACATCTCGGAACAATAGCTATTACTTAAAATTTTCTTGAAAGGTAAAATTTAAATGGGTTACTACAGTTTACTTGAACAGTCAATTTACCTTTCAAGTTTAGTTTGGTCATTCAAGTTTCTAAATCTATACGATTTGACCCTTTCATTCAAATCACATTGGCCATTCTTTTTTTTTTCTTGCAGGTTTTGTTGGTCATAAAAATCAATATGTGCACCAGAACATCATAATTAGACTGACACATTCTTAACACTCTCATCATATAACCCAACCTAACGTATTATTAAAATAAAATAAAATAGACAACAAAAGAAAATAAAAGAACAAGTCAATAGAACTTAAAATAAGGTCTATTATAAACATCATCAGAAATAAAAGAATAAAATTTCAGAGCATTTCACCACCATGTAAAAGTAACTTTAATAAGGACCCTAGATGCAAATTAATCTGCAACCCGATTACTCTCCTTGTAAATGTGAGTGACGATAAAGTTCATCTGAGTGAGAAAATTTTCACATCTATCACAAGCAGAACATCAATGCCAAGAGACTTTTTTAGATTTAGAACGAATAATAACCACCACATAAACAAAATCAATTTCTAAGCATAATTATATCTATCCAGAGGTCCAAGCACAAACAAACGCGTGGATATCACTAGTCAACTCATCCTCAAGTAAAACAAACACCAAGGTGGATAATGAAGCAACCCTTAACAAATCCTCTAGAAGATCAACGCCTCCACAACCTGCAAGCTCAGGATTATCAAAAGTCGCTCTACCCGTGTTCATATTAATCTAACCTGATGGGAGAGGATGCCAAAAAATTTCTAAGATATGTGAGACTTTTGAATGATGACCAAAGACATAAAATTGCTGAAGTGTCAACTCTCAATTGAACTATACATTGTGTCATCTTAAAGGAGTCTACCTCATGAATTGAACACCATGTTGAGGAAAGAACCTCAACAAAGATAGGTTTCCTACTCTCAAATGTAGCTTGATTACAAACGAGTCACACTACCTAAAAGATGGTAATAATGAAAACTCACCATACAACCGACAATTACGTGCTAAAAAATCTTCGTCGCATCCTACCAAAGATCTAAGAAGGTATCATGCAACTTGATACCCTTCCTAAAAATATTCAACACAGCATCTTAAATCCTACAAGAAAAAGGACAATCTATACAAAGATGTCGTAAGTCTTCCTCTGCAACACAATAAATGTGACATCTGGTAGGAAAACATAACCACAAGAACGCAACACAAAAATAGTAATAATTTTTTCATGTGAGGATAGAACGAGTTGGTGGAATAAATGACATACAAATCTGCTTACCCCAACTAACAGAATTCTCAACCTTTGAAAAAGAAGCATAGACAACTTTATAAGAAACTACACATTCCAATGAGCGTGTCCAAACTATCGAGTCTAGATCAGAGCTAATTACCGTCTCCTCAATCTCATAAGCGTCAGATGATAAGAATAAAAAGATACAAGATGATGTCAACTCGTTGAATCAGTATACACATCTCTCACAAATAATTCTAAAAGAGGGTGCAACAGATGGCGATAATCAACCAAATCAATCAACAGAGCTCCCAACTAGTTGTCCAAAAAAATAAGAACCTTGTAGTGATGACTAACCAAGCACCTAGACTCAAACATCAAAGAAGCATAATTATACTTTAGTCCAGGCCAGACAAAAAGAGAAAATAGACCACGAGTTTGGTCGTCGATTCTATGTGAAATAACGGGCAACTTGTCATTCTTATTTCGGCTTGAAGTCCTAACATATTGGCTAGAATGAAGTCCTTCAATCATATACTTTATAACTTTGTAGGACATCAAAACAATGTCGTTTTGATCATTATCAAAAAATGTGATTTGAACAAAAGGACCAAACTGCACAAATTTTAATACTTGGAGATCCACAATGATTAAATTGAAACTTTTTAGGCAAAATTGAAAAAATTTCAAATTTTTTCGAGTAAAAAACTTGGAAAACCAAACGACTACTCACATAACCTATAATGATCGAATTTACCCAGAAAAGAACAATTAAAAGAAAAGAGCATAGACTTGGTTTGATAAGTTAGAGTCTGCGGACCATCTTTTTGTTTATTGTGTGTTTTCACGAACCATTTGGTTGCTTTCGCAGTCTAGGGGTCTTCAAAATCGTCCAGATCGTTTAATTTGAACTGGTCCGAGCTGAAATTGATCGGTCTGTATAATTTTTTCTTGTTAATGGTCAGTTCGGTCCTACTTTTAAAGGACCAAAATTTCAGACCGATCCAGAATTTTTGTTAGTTCTGGATCGATTCGACCGGATCCACTGTGTATTATATATATATATTAGGGTTTTAGGTTAAATGAAGTGAAGTCTCTGTCTCCCTCAGTCCCTCTCGCCTCCTCTCGAGTATCGCCTCTCCATCTCTCTTAGATCAATCCCTCTCCCACATATCAGACTGCCTCTCGCCTCTCCCTCTCCCTCAGCTCAGTCTCTCTCCCTTAGTAGTCAGCCCCTCTCGCCTCCTCTCAACTCTCCCTCACCCTCAGCTCAGACTTCTCAGTAAGTCCCTCTCGCCTCTCCCTTTCACCTCCTCTCGAGTCTTGCCTCTCTATCTCCCTCAGCTTAGTCCCTCTCCCTCAGCTCAGATTGCATCTCGCCTCTCCCCCTCGCCCCATCTCTCCTCTCCCTCTCCCTTAGATCAGTCAATCTCCTTTATTAGTTAGTCTTTCTCGCCTCTTCTCGCCTATCCCTCTCCCTCAGTTCAGTCCCTTTTCATCTCCCTCATCTCATGACGCATCTTCTCCCTCCCATAGTACCCTTTGCTTGGATTGCATGGATACTGTGTGTTTGTCTCATCACAGTAGTCCTTTGTTGCCCCATCTATCTCTTCTATGTAGCAAAAATCAGCACAAATCAATCACATCTTTTAATTTATCTCAATTTCATTTTTTGTAAATCTTTTTCAGGCAAATTAAAACCGTTAATCTTCTGAAATTTAACGTTTCGTCAATTAAGAGGCCTTTTCAATTTGATCATCATTGTCAATTCTGTGAGTAAAATATAACGGTAAGAACAATATTTTATTTCTGACCAAGTGAACAAAAGTACCGATTAGTTAGATGATGTAGACTAATCAATTCATGATATATACTAGAATTGATTTAACTTATTTTTTATTTAATTAAGAAACAATATGTCTCATCAGTAATATTAATTAAATATGATTAGTTATCAAAATAAGTGTAAAATTTATTACTATCATTATTTATTTTTCACATATGGTACGAACTCATTAGTCTACGTCAGCGGTGAATGGGTGAAACTCCTTACTCATCTAATTAGGAGCTAAGTATTGTTCTAACGACAATAACAACTTGACAAAAATAAGGTTTAGGGATCGAAATGAAAAAAAATATTTATATCAGAGTTAAACAAACAAAAGAACTTGAAAAAAAGGAACAAAAATGTATGTTTAGCCTTTGTTAAATAAGCATTATATTTATATACATAATGTGACATGATATTAATATCTTGATGTTTGTCGAGAGATATCAATAAAAATAGAGATTACTTACGTCCAGTTTCATGAGTGACGTGAGCAAAGAAAGCTGCGATTTCGCGCTTAGAATCGTCAGCGGAACCGACACGGCCAAATTAATTAAACAGACCGTGATTTCTGGTCTGGTCTTTTTCCTCCAAAAATATGACCAGACTGACCGTTGAACACCCCTATTTCGCACACTCAAAGGACTATAATCTGTTGTTAACTTGCTTTTTTTCACTTTTGTTTGTTATGTTTGGAAAGTGGGGAATAATTGCATTTTTGCTAGGAAAACAAACTGTAAAGGAATAAATGTGCACCTTAGATAAAAGGTGTTGGATATTTGATTCAACATTGGGCTTATATGTAAATAATAATGTTGCAGACTGTCCAATAAAGTTAAACTCAATTCAAAGTGATCAACTAAGATTTTGGTATTTCGGGTTTTAATGTATCTGATAGGATGTGAATTTTTTGATGCGTAGAGACTTTAGGGTAATTTCTATTTTTATGATGGACTAAAATGGAAATACTAAAGATAATAGATATGTTATCTGTATATAAGTAGTTATGGTCTCTATGTCACACGATTGAAGAAAAAAATTATTTTATTCTCCCTAATATCATATCGTTAGAGAGAATACAAAGAAGCTTAATCAAAGGAGACTCCCTAATAGAGAATCGTGTAAATCTAGAAGGTCAACTGCTTGACTCTAAGCATCAATCTATCATCGTGGATTCAGGTATGCTTCCGCTCAATTAGTTATTTTTTGGTGTGTTCAACATGAGTTCTTGGGGTTTTGAGATACAGTTAATTACCGAAAAAGATTTTGAATCTAACAAATGGTATCAGACTCATTCATGTTGAATAATTGAGATTCGATCTATAAGTCTAGATACATGATTATAGGTGTTTTTATGTTTACGTTATGATATTCTTGAATTTAATGATTGTATGCTAGAATGACTTCGATGAATTTTTATTGATGTTCTTGGATTTTATAAATCTTTTTTATTTTATTAGATTTAAGAACACCTTTTGTCTAAATAATTAGGAATTCATTTAGTTTTGGAACCACTGGCTAGCGGTTTTGCCGTCGCTGGTGATAAAGTGACTGGCACGACTGTCTCGCCAAGCCGGAAAGGCAAAGTCGTGACGTTAAAGCAAATTCGGGGCCTGGCCACGGCAATTCAGAGAAAGTCACAGCACGGACGCGGTGATTCAGAAAGTCGTGGCATGGCCTTGGCGATGGAGATGCTGCGGCTTGGCTGCAGCGCTAGGGCAAAAACCCTAGGGTTTCACATATATTTTTTGAAAAAAAAAATATTTAAAAAAAGTGGGTTGCGGGTCATTTGGCACTACAGTGTTGCACCTCCACTACTGTAGTGCCACGCGGCACTATAGTGTTGCACCCCCACTACTGTAGTGCCACGTGACACTACAAGTAGTTCATATCAATATTTGATACTCAATCAGTGATTGACACGTGATAATTATTATAAAATAAGTATTTCTTTTAATTAGATAAATATCGATATCTAAAAATTCAAAATTAACATATCTGATTACTCATATCAACTAAATTATCTGTTAAGCTCCAATAAACCAGATTATTAATTAAACTCTTTAATTAAATAAGCTTATTTATTAATTTGATTATTACTCCACTATAATATATGGAATTGTATTTACAGAGTATTCTCATGTAATCCATTGATATCAATTCATGTAGTTCTATCCCCCAATTATTGGTTCGTAAATTAGAATTGATTAAAACTACCATTTTACCTTTCTAATTACCTATTGATCTTTAAGTATCATTAATCCACTAGTGCATGACTAATCTCATTATAAATTTGAGCTCAATAATCATTCAGTTTCAGAACTAACACTTAAGGGAACCAATATACGATCTGTCAGGAAAACTTGGATTCTAAATCTTGTAAGATCATATTCCTAGTCATCCATATCACTGAATCTCTAAAACAAAAGTCACTAGCCTATTTTACAAACAATCCTTAACGGGTGAATCAAAAGATTTAGTAAACATGTATAGCAGTTTTTGACTACTCAGGATTCAAACTGATTTACATATGACCATCGAATTGATGTGTATTAGTTCTTTAGTATAAATGACATGTTGATAAAGATATTAATTCACATCAGTTCAGTCACATATAATCTCATTATATAAACTACATTCACTAAGTTGTCTATCCACATCAATGATCCGGATCTAGATTACACGTATTCATAATGCTTAGTGAACTGTACTAGTAACTATTCATTAAGGATTTCATACTTCAATAAAGAATTAACAATTTTATTCATTATCTATGAGTTTAATCTTCCCGTACGAATACAAGATTATAGTCTCATTAACGAATATGGAATTTTCAGATATTTATATAAATTATTTAACAATAATTTAAAAGAACGATTATAAGAAAAATGTAATTCTCATTAAATTTCATATAAAAAAGTCAACACACATGCTTTGAGGGTATAACCCTCAACAAAGAAATCCATCTATAGACTCAAATATGCATCTCAACAATGGTATTTTAAATTTCATCAGGTGATCATCTCATTCAATTTTGAGATTAATTGGGTCGATTTTTATATATATTATGAGTTTTGTGGGAGCAAGCATATTTTTCTGTTTTTATATGTAGATGACATCTTACTTGCCAGCAACGATATATGCTTATTGCACTTCATTAAGATAAATCTAGCTAAGAATTTTGAGATGAAAGATCTTGGTGAAGCTTCTTTTGTATTAGGGATCCAAATACACCGAGATCGTCTTCATGGTATTCTTCGATTATCACAAAAGAGCTATATTGAAAAGATCCTTAAAAGATATGACATGCAAGGCTGTAAACCAGGTAATACCCATGTAGCTAAGGGAAACAAGTTTGGTTTCAATTAGTACCTTAAGAATTATTTTGAGAAAAAGGAAATGCAGAATATTCCCTATGCCTTGGTAATAGGAAGTCTAATGCAGGTTTATACACGTCCTAATATTGAGCACGTGACTGGGATGTTGGGCAGATACTTAAGTAATCCAGGCATAGACCATTGGAAAGTAACTAAACGGGCTTGTGGTACTTACAGAAAACAAAAGACTACATGTTCATGTATCAGAGATTGGATCATATTGAGATTGTTGGATATACTTACTCTGATTTTGTTGGATACCAAGATAGTAGGAAATCTATGTCGGGCCATATTTTTTGCTTTTTAGAGGCGCTGTCTCTTGGAAGAGTGCTAAACAGTCTCTTATAACCTCTTCTACCATGACAACAGAGTTCGTAGTAAGTTATAAAGCGTCTAATCATGGAATATAGTTACAGTATTTTGTCACTAGGCTATGCATAATGGACGGTATTGAGAGACCACTCAAGTTATTTTGTGACAATAAGTCAGTAGTTATGTATTCCAATAACAACAGGAGCTCGACAAAGTCGAAGTATATAGACATCAAGTTTCCGGTTGTAGAAAAGAGTTCAGAGTGGATAGTTGCCTATAGAGCTCGTAGGAACAAACTCCATTTGCGGATTCGCTTACTAAGGGATTGCCACCCGAACAGTTTCACGAGCACACTGCTCTTATGGGTGTCATATCAGTTGATGATATACAGTTTTCTGGTATGATTTGATCTAACTAAGGTTTAAGAAATACCACTTAGAAATAGGCATGTTAAGATCACATTAAATAAAATTTTCATGTTACACATCCACATCATAATTCATGTCATTCAGTTACATTGATATATGTGACCATTGATGGGTTGAGTTATGATTGATGTAACAAATGCCACTTTGATCCTATATCTGTATGATTGATGGACCGAATTGGTTATAGATACTTTATGGTAATGAAAGCAAAGTTGAACGCGTTCGGTTATTTTTGTAAAACATAATTATAAGGTTTCACATATAGTTCAAGTGGGAGATTGATGGATCCTCAATCCAACGTTGGATTTATATGTAAATAATATGTGTTGTAGATTGTCAAATAAAATTAAACCTAATTAAAAGTGATCAACTAAGATTTGAGTATTTCGGGTCTTAATGTATATGATAGGATGTTGACTTTTTGATATGTAGAGAATTTAAGGTAATTTATATTTTTACAATGGGCTAAAATAGGAATACCAAAAGATAACAGATATGTTATTTGTATTAAGTGGTTATGGTCTCCAAGTCACATTATTAAAGGAAACTATTCTATTTTACCTAGTATCGCATCGTTAGAGAGAACATAGAGAAGCTTAATCAAATGAGACTCTTTGATAGAGAATTGTGTAGATCTGGAAGATCAACCGCTCGACTCTAAACAATCATATATCGTCATGGATTCATGTATGTTTCTGCTCAATTAGTTATTTGATTCTTGGTGTGTTGAACATGAGTTCTTGAGATTTTGAGATACGGTTTATACCAAAAAAGATTTTGAATCTAACAAAGTGATCCCGACAAAAGGTTAAAGGGCGGTCATGCACTAAGAATGGACGCACATCAAGGGTTGACAAGGGAAATACATTCAGAGTTGACCATGAACATTTTTATATAGTAAATGACATGTATTTACTCACAACAAGATTACATTTTCGTCAAAACAGGAATATATTTAAAAATATTTGATGAGTTAGTTGTCACGTCACGTAAAGATAAGTTGAGAACCAACCAGAAAAATAGGCACAGATATAAACCATGGTAAAACAATCGCAACCATCAGATGGAATTAACGGATCTGATTGACTCTCTAAATATTTCAGTTAAGATTGATTGAAGAAATATAAGGGAATAAAATATTTTATACTCTTAGAATATTCCCTATTGTATTTATAAATAGCAAGAAATGTAACCACAACAGAACACAAAAATGGTGAATATAATAGAAATACCAAAATAAGTATGTATCTATCAACAATATATACAATTAGTATCTTTGTATTGTATTCGGCTCAATCCTTTTAGTAAAAGATTGCCGAGTTTAATTGAAATTCAATTAAAAGATTACTGCATCACAAAGTATCCATTGCTAGAAATTCAAATTTGATCTCCTTCCATACTTCACAAGCAGCAGCTAGTTTTGGACTCCATTTAGTAGCCTCACGGATAAATTCACTACCCTCACGAGCAAGATCACGTCCCTCATTACGAGCATGTGTCAAAGATTTTCTCGTGATTTTTTTCTCATTAAGGGATTTCCACGTAACTATTGTGTCCATTATTTTCCATCTACTTCTCTTATTATTTTCTCATTATTCTGTGAGGATAACCAACTGCTAACTCTATAGTCGCGAATTTTTCCCCTTACACAAACCCCATCTGTAACATCACCTCTCAAATCATTGCTACAATTTGAGATAATATGTGAAAATTTTCAAAATGTACAAGATACTAATAGAAATAGGCTCGTCCAAGAAAATTGGAGTTTCTTGCCCAATCTTTTTGTGTAAAGAAAAGCTTTCAGTTATTCTTTAGGCTCTTTTGTTGTTCTTTTTCATTTTACATGAGCTTGTTTTGCTCTGAATATCAATTTGTTTTCTTTGTGTAACTGGTTTCTTTCTTGTGGTGATATGTTATTTGTATTGCTACCACATTAATCATGTGTAAGGATCAACCTGTGTTTATATATCTGTTAGATTATTCTACCTAACATCATTGATTTTGGTTGGAATGTGACATGTATTTATGTTTCCGGTGTTTTTAATTTACCAAATGAAAAGTAAGACCCCAATATTATGGGCCACGGTCGCTGTCGTTGAAGCCTAAGCCCATTTTAGCAATCAAAGTCTGAAACGGAAAGTCTCGATCATTCCGCCGATTGTCGAGTTCGGTTACGACGTATGACTTGGCGGAAAAGAAACCCATTAAAAGGAAGCTTGGCCAATGGCGAAACTCTGCGTCTTCCTTTCTTCTTCATCTATACATTCATTTGAGCTGAGCCTCACTGTTTACCGCTGACTTCGATGGCCTTAAACTAGTGGTAAGTTTATGCGCCTTCTTCCTCTTCTCCTGTATAATTTCCTGCATATTACGAGGGCACTGGAACTTTTTTTTTTCTGGTAATCAATCACTCTCTCTTTTTTCTTTTAAGTTTTTAGGGTTGATGATGACTGATTAGAAAAATCAGAATTCAGCAATGAGTAAGCTTACGTTAATGAATATATATGTATGGCACATGTTCTTCAAATGTTGATAAATGTAGAACACATGATTTTTCAGGGATTAGGTTTAGATTACTCCACTGGCTTTGTTTGAGATACTAGTTTTCCCTGGTCTTCTTTTTCTCCTCCTCTTTTTTGACTTTAAGATTTCATCACTTTTTAGTTCTTTCCTTATTGAACTACCTTATTGGTTTTTTACTCATTACCCTATATGATTTTATTCACTAGATTGAATTCTGATTCCCCTTGCATTGTTTCTTTTGGTGCTCTGTTTAACTCTGAGGGTGATCTCCTTCCCGCATAGACTAGTAGTAATTAATTCAATTGAGGTATTGAAACTTGAGGCTTGGTGATCAGGGCTGGCATTGGAGCTTAATTAACATGTAACTTAAGAGGCGACTGATCATCAGAAGAGGATGGCTACTGTTCCCTTGACTGCCTATCAGCCTAGCATTTATGTAAGACATTCATCAAAATCGCATCGGGCACTTTCACAGCCATGTTTTATGCCAGTTCATGCTAGTCTTGTTCCCAGGGCTTCCTTGAGCCTAAGCACTAATGCAGCTTGTCTCAAGCCATTTGTGCCTGTAGTGAAGAAGAGACAGTATAAGGGTGAGTCTGTCTGCTTTTTAGGAAGCGAGGGAGTGGCAGACATTGACAAAGAGGTACGCAATATAGTTTCCTCAAAGTTTTAGATCAAGGAATTTTCTTTTTAATTAAAGGAAATTATATGTAGGCTTATTTATGGAAAGCTTCTGAGAAAGCTATTGGAAAATTTGAGGAAGGACAATCAATAGAAGGTATATTGCGACGGCAGATCAAAGAGAAGAAGTACTTTGATGGTGGTGATGGAGGTAGAAAGCCTCCACGCGGAGGAGGAGGAAGAGGAGGAGGTGGGAATAGCTCGGGCGGATTCGACAATGGAGGCAGAGCTGAAACCAGGAATGAAATTCTGCAAGTGATTTTAGCAACCATTGGCTTTGTATTCCTGGTACTCTCTCTCTCTCCCTCTCTAGATAACCATATCTCCTTGTATTAATGATGAGCTCAATGGCTATGTTGCAGTATATTTTCGTAATCAGTGGTGAGGAGTTGTTTCTCCTAGCAAAGGACTACGTCAGATATCTCTTTGGAAGAAGAAAGAGTGCTCGTCTAAATCGTGCTATGAACAAGTGGAGCAGATCCTATCAGAAACAGAATGAGGAAGAATATAAGCAAAACTTGGATGAGTCTAAATCGTGCTATGAACAAGTGGAGCAGATCCTATCAGAAGCAGAATGAGGAAGAGTATAACCAAACTTGAAACGGCAAATTTGAGAGGTCGGACATTGACGTACCACTGACAAGTCGTCTCCCTCCCTCCCTCCCGCTCTCTCTCTCTCTCTCTGTTTCTATCTCACTCTGTTTAATAACTGAATAGAACTGAAGGTAGATCAAAAGATTACGCCACTGCTCAACATCTTCCTTATTAGATAGTTACATTTGTATCAATTACCTTTATAACAGTCTTGAACCCAACAAAAGCTTCAATATTTTTTCAATCACAGTCAAAACCGAACAGAATCAAGTGAAGATTAAAGCTAGCAAGGACAGTTCATTATAAATCAATATATAAGGCGAGGATTCCTCATTTCAGAAGAGAAACAGAGGGAGAGATAGAAATAGAGAACGAAAGAGAGAGAGAAGCAAAGAGAACAAAAGAGAATCAGGGAGCGAAAGAGAGACTCAGAGGGAGGGAGGGAGGGAGGGTAGAGCTGTGTATGATTGTCTACGTGGTAGTCTTGATTTAGACTTGATTTTATCTGAAAATGATGAAAACGTGAATTCCCAACCATTTATGCGTTGGCATTGGAGACCGTTTCCTATTTTGCTGAAACAGGTGAAATCTTTTATAGTTGGGGGAAGAATCCGCACGAATCGGATTTTTTGAGGAACATATCGAGAAAGAATTGGATTTGGTTGGACAATGTGTGGTTTGTAAACAAGGATCGATTTTTTAACAAGGTACGGAATGTATTGTCAAATATTTAATATGATTCCACAAAATCTAGTTTCATTTAAATAACGGATTCCAGCCAATTGAAAGGGAGGGAGGGCGAGCAAAGAGAAAATTATAACTTTTGCCATGCGTTGCCATACCATCAGTTTTGAAGTGCCATCAAGTCCCACTAACGAATCCTAATAGAGAATGTATATTTACGCCATCCTTTAAAATAGATTGGTTGATATAAAATTGTTAGTAAATGAATTTCAGAATAAGACAACTGAAATATGATTATTGAAAAATATATGTTAGGAAAGTTGAGATTATTTTGTTTGATAATAATTGTAAATGTTATGATATTATAGTGATAATGTCAAATACTTTATTTATTTTAATGAAATATGTAAACAAATGTTATATTAATTTCTGAATTTATCCTTTGGTTCATAGAAAGGAGCATCTTATAGTGGAAACAAAATCCCTAGAATTGAGATCTATTAGGAAAAATGTAGATTGAAAAATACGAAAAAAAAATAAGAATTTAAAACCCACATCTGGATATTTTTTTTGAATGAAAGCAAATAAACAAAAGTTAAAACCAACCCAACACAAACCCTCTGCCTCCCTCCTTCAGCAAAATCATCACACCAACAAGTTATGGCTGTCTTTAATGGAGGAGCTACGAAGACAATTGCAAAGGAAACAAAGGGATAGTGCGTGTGATGGGAAGACACACCACTCCGTGAGGAGCAGGGACTTTGAAGCCCATGAATGGCTCCTGATTTTCAATCATATTATCATTACAAGGTCTCAATTACAATAATTATTGATCACCGTTTTCTCTATTAATATTCACGACTGAAGTGACTCTGAATTCCTTATCGAATTTGAGTGTCTGAGATTGGGCATAGTAGATCTACACCATCCTCGACTGCCTCTGTAATCTAAACTCGGTTCCTTCTTTCATAACCTAAGCTCGGAAAAGGAAGAAATAAGAGGGCCCTATGGAAAATGTGATCAGAAATTCATAATAAATTAGAGAGAGAAATAAACAGAGAGAGCTAACCATTTTGATGATAGTGATGATGGGAAGAAGATGAAATGAGGAGGATAGTTTAAGAAATATGAAAATTAATAAATATTAAGGATGCAAAAAATGAGAATACCCCTCAGGGTATCAAAATACCCTCGAAAGAGGGTATCTTCGCTTTCCAGGAAGAGCATCCAAACAACTTACACCCATACCAAACGCACAGTAAAGATCAAATATAACCTCAGATCAAATATAGCCTCTCCTGCTTGAAAACAGTAACAAATGTAAACTTGTGCAGTTGTACTTTCATCTCAGTCAACTAATATCTTCATATTACAGCATGGTCTAGACCTACAATTTCATTCGACCTCTCAACTTGCAGCCGAAATAGAATTAAGATAAAGATACAGCTCTTTCTCTTTATCTACAGCTTCTTTTGAGCTTCATTCGACCAAGAATTTATCACTGTAATTCTACGTGGATAAAATTGAAAAACTATATCAAAATTCAGAATTATAATTGAATGGAAATAATAGCATCTAGATATCAAACATGTTTCAATCTCGTATTCTCTCTCTCTCTCTCTCTGGCTCCCTATCTTTTCAATGTAAAACTTTAACAAAAACACCCAATAAAAAGAGATTGGCACTCCTAAGTTCACAAAACATTTACGTTAGAAGTGAAGAAAAGATACTTCTGGGTTATATTGAAACTTCGGACGCCTGAATTACTTTACACCGTCCTAGGCTTCTTGTTTAAACCAGCACCCTTTTTATCTGCTTCCCCTGCCTTTTTCTTGTCCTTCCTTTCCCTCTTCTTTAAAGCTGTCATGTGGGCTTTTAGGATAGTTGCATAAGAAGCTTGAAAACGCTGATGATCTTTTGCCCCAACCTGTCCAATAGAAAACAAAAAATGTTAGACCCATCTTTTCATACAGTAGAAGGGTTATTACATTACTAGCACTTTTAGAGGGCGGGCGGGGTTTATCGAAAACAGCACCCATCCCCATGGAGAAATAACACTAGCAGTACTTGCATCCTCCATGGCCTTTGATTTTCTTCTTCCTCCTTCACGTCCCTCTCCCCTCCACCTTCTTCTTCCTCTTCCTCCTCATTTCTCCCACACCCCACTCATTCTTCCTGCTCAGTCCGCATGTTCAAGTAGTCGGACCATGTCCAAGCAGCTCGGACCACCACCGTCAAGTGCTCCGACCATTTTCAAGTTGTTCGCACTGTTCTACTTTGAGTACTTAGAGCTATTTGGACTGTACTACTCCAAGTATCGGGACATTAATCCATGAAAAAGTAACAGGTAATTTCCTATGCAAAAAGTGCTAGTGTTATAGGAAATCGAGGTTGCTTCTATTTTTCGAAATAGTGCCTCCTCTGAAGTGCTATTTTATACCATTCCCTGACAGTAGAACAGTACGGTCCAATATGAACAGAAATGATAAGTCAACCAGATGGAAGGGGAGGAGGAGAAATCTTCGTGATACATTACCCTAAATGAACATGGAGCTTTACATGAATCTAACAGCAGCATGCCAGCAGCAGCAATTTTTTTTTCCACAGAAGTTTCAAGTCGCATCTATTTTCCTCTAATTTTTGCTTAAGAAATAATCATATGTCCAAATATCCCCTTCAATGAACTTCATGTGTAGAATGCCAGAATGTTTAGACTAAAACAACAGAACTACAAACTGTATATTTCAAGCAGAAGATCGCACTAATATGACAAGAAAGGATGCTTTCTTAAGAAGCACACACATATACTTCAACTGAACCAAGAATTTGTCAACCAAGATGCAACCCACCATACAGATGTTTAGACAAATAAAGAAATATGTCGAATATAGCTCCCCAACTTAATGATCCTGACGCTCAACCTTAACATTTATGAAGTGGAATAGCCTCACTGATCCTTCTCTTCAGAATAATAAAAGGAACCTATAATCGCATAAGATGATGGTTAAATCAAGAGGGAGGGAGGGAATGTCACGCATTTAGATTTTAACATACCCTTAAAGATTCTTCATATGTTAGTTCCACTTATTTTATGACTCCACTCGGCATATCTCAAAATCGGAAGTTCACAATGAGCTCAAGAGGAGGAAGTAAATCTAAACTAAAAGAACTCAAAAGAAAGAAGCATACCGCCCCAAATTAAAAGAATCAAAACAGAGATGTAATCCATATAATTTTCTTCACTTCCTTTGTAAAAAATGAAGGCACAAAATTCGTATGTAACCAATTAAGGCACCTTCATTTATTAACAATAGTGAATTAGTGACAAGGACTAAATTTAATGATAGTCACCTAGTAATAATTCTAAATTTGGACAATACACATTCCTCTCAAGCTCTGATTAGCACCTTATTGATGTGATTAGTATGTGGTTATGACATCTAACTTCATAGTTGAAGTAGAAGCTCAACAATGATACTACTATACTAGAACAATACAATAATTGTTATTCTAGATCCATTCTGCAGTTATAAAACACTCCATCCCCGCGTAAACAATAGGTAACAACAAAATGAAAGATTTTTTAACCATATTATGAGCACAAAAGTAATACGCTTACCGAAGTAGAGATTGTCTTCTTTCCATCAGTTGCACGGATGAGGCATCGGTACTCAATTGTTTCACCATTGCTAGCCATTTTATTTCTGTGCACCTTGGACTTCAAAGATGCTATAAAAATAATATTGATTGAAATAAACTAATCAAAATCACATGACAAACAGAGCCAAATAAAGGGCAGTCAGATCTAAAACAAAGTGGCATATACATACATCGCTTGAGAGTAACCCAGATAGATCCTTTCTCAGTAGTGCGCTCAAACATGCTAGTAAGTTCATTGAGAAAAGGGTCCAGCTGCAAGAGAACCTAGTGAATTGGAGAAGCAAACCGATTAGTTTCTTACCTCACAATTTCTTATTCCGTTTTATGAGTAAATAGTAAATGCTAAACTGAGTTCAGCCAAAACCCCTAAGTTCGGAAAAGTCAATATTACGGTGGTAAAACCAAAAACTGACTTAGATATCATCAATGTATAAAATTGCAAACTGAATGACATGCAGAGATCGGCATCCATACAAGCAAACATACGCCATATGTGTATAAACTCGAGCAATGCGATATACAAGAAGCAGAATTGCATCAATTACACGTAACAAATCCAAGATCTAAACATGTGTAATCAAAATGGTTGGGTAATACATTAGGTCAAAAAAGAAAAGGCACGATGAGATTCAGAAGAGAGACGGATAGTCCGTAAATTCAACGGCGAGGGAAGCAAGGATGGACAAAAGAGCTCAAAGCAGACTATTCGATAGATGGAAAGAGAATTTACCATGATGAAAAGCTCCTTGATCTGTTGTTCTTCTATCGCATAAAATACCCTAACTACTCAGTCTCTCTCTCGCTCCGAAAATTGAAGCGAAGTATATAAGGTAAGAAAGGCGGCAGAGAATGCTTTTCAAGCAAGTGAAACCAGGGCTCAAGGGCCGCAGTCAATTCCCAGAGTTCGTAATATAAACCTCTTCTTTTCTCTTTTGAACGATGAATATTAATATTTTGGTTTTTCTTAGAAAATTAATTATTTAACATTTTTAAAAGCTGCGATTCAAGCTTTCACAAGTTTTCATCTGATAAATTTTAATTGTTAATTAAATAATGTATGAATGTGTAAAAATTAACCAATTTAATTAATAACAAATCAACTTAATGAATAATAATTTCAGATCGACAAAGATTCTTTTAAAGCTAACTCAACTCTTTATTAATTTGGGTTATTATCTCTCCTTCAAAATATAAGTTCACATCATTTTCAAAATTTTTAGACAAATTGTATTGACCTATTTGGTTAAGCTCTCATATTCATATAATAAAAGTCGTGGGTTCAAGTCATGTTATCTAATTTTCTTTAAAATTCTTAATGTAAGACAACAAAATCTTCAAAATTCTTTATTTTAAGGTTTTATATTCTTTTAATTTATTTAGTTTAAGGTCATATTTTTCTTAAATTTTACTTTTTGACATAACCAACTTAATAAAAATCTCTATACTTAAACTAAACACTGTCATTTAGTACCATCCCAGTAACTAATAAAAAACACTTAATTATTCATAGGTTTAAATTGATTTATTTTTTGTTTATTAATACATATTACTCAAATTCAAATTTTGCCTAGGGCCTCCAAGAATTTCGAGTCACTCCTGTTCATCTACAAATATTTGATATATCACTTGGTGTGTTTGTTTTGTTTGATGCAACGGTAAGAGAACTAAGCCCTAAGGAAAACAACACCAACACAACCTGTTGTTAAATAGAAGTCTAAACCAGGGGAAAGAGAGAAAACAAGTAGTCACGTTATCCCCTGAAGAAGCACCTTAGATGGCTAAAAAATCAACACAAAAGTTGCTCTCGCATAAAGTATGAGAGATGGAACAATTCCAACTACGCCAGATAAGATCTCTGCAGTCAAGAATAAGCCCCGGACGAGAATGAATATCAACGTCTGCAGACTTCAAAATGAAATTATAGAGGTGGTGGTGATTGACCGTGGCCGACTAAGGAAAACGGTAATTAAACTTCAATGAATATCAATGTTCTATTTGAACCTGAACGTTCAAGTAGCTTAAGTAGTAAAACTACTTATATACTCTAGATTTAGATCATTTCTTCTTTAGTTATTCAAAGAGAAAATGTTTTTTAGACGATCTGAATCATTAAAATATTATTCAACGACTGAAGAGTCTTTATTAAAAATAAAGAAAAATATATTTGATGTGATATTTTTAATTTCTTTTTTAATTCTTTTTCATCTAATTTGATCCGTCCTTTTTTTAAAAATGACAGATCAAATTTAACATGATCTCCCATATTCGTTAAAATAGGAGATAACCCCTGTCCGTATACTCTCAGGTAGCTCATCTACGAAGCAAATTACACACACTGCTAGCTTTGAGCTCAGTGAAACATTCTCACCCAAGTTCAAATAAATCCTGTATAATAATGTAGACCCTATTTTGGATTTATATATGGGAGTTTGTCAATGGAAATTGAATACAAACTACAAAGTCATGATGAAATAAATCAGTTATTCGATCTATGAATAAATATTTAAGGATCCAGCAGATACAGCGACATCTCTGAAAAAATCTCCTAGTTAGCTAAGAAATTCATGAAACTCAAATAAAATGGTGGCTAACAACATCCACCATAATCACTGTATGAGATAACTAGAACTTGAAAATTTATAGGAATACTCGTAGTAGACGTATTGTTCAGTTTGTTTCTTGAAGCTCAATGACAGCATCAAAGCAGAATTTTTCGTCCGGTTCAAAAGCGTCTTCGAGATCTTCGAAGCTTTGCTCGATTTTCAAGTCTTTGCTCACTTTCAAAGCTTCCTGCAGGCATTCATGAAATGGAAAGGCTCAGGACAAAATAAAACAAAACAGAAGCACATTTAAAGTAAAATTGAATTGCAGGATTGAAAATTTGTCCTAAAATTTTGATAACCTTTTCAACATATGCAGCAACCGTGGAGTTGATAACTTTATTGATTACTTGCTTGTAAACCCTAGAAGGTCCAAGGATTTCTAATAGAACGTCTCTGGGTATCTGTTAGAACTTAGAAGAAACCAAAGATAAGCACAAAAATGCAACAGGCTTCACTATTAAGAAATTCAAATATGCAAAAAGTATATAGTGTGTTGTAGTAAGCTGTAAGGCCAAAAATTGCAGTCTAAAATGCCAGACTGCTGCCAGCCACAGCCAAAGACCATTACCAAATCAATCACTAATCATAACCGAGTCAATGAATTTATACAGTTTAGGAAATGAACTTACATTTGGCGTCTTACCTGGTAGTCCGCACAGTTTAACAGCATAGATAAGAGACCGGCAGAAGAAATGGAGGAAAAAAGAGAGGAGAAAAGCTATTAGAAATTGATAGGTCAGGTTAACACAGGATTACCTCCTTTTAAATAGAAGACAAGCAGCTCAAAGGATTACCTCCTTTTACTCTACGAAAGCCTGGAATAGGCTGAGCTGCAGCAACCATCCTATCAAAAACATTATTGAAAATTGCTCGAGTTTTGGCACCAGATACCTCTATACTAATCTAAATACCAAAACCACAAACAAACTATTATCAAGCTCAATTGTCATATTATGCTTCTAAATACAAAAACATGCTTAAGATTCATGTATTACTTAACTATTTCTTACCTTTAGTTTTCTATCCTCATCAACAATAGGGGCAGCAGAAACAGAGAAATCTTCAAACTGAGAAGGAGGAGAAGAAGGAGAAGAAGAAACATCTACATCTTCTGCATTGAAGTAGAACCCAAACTTAACAACATTAAACCATAGCATCACTAACATGTCGTTACCGATAATTGGAAGAGAAGGACAGGATTGTCACCTGATAAAACAGCACAAACAGCCGGAAATTCTCTGATGCTTTTACTGCAGAATAAACTCAAAACTATTTAACCTAAATGGTTAAATCTTATATGCCATTCAACCAGTCCAGCAAAGAAAGCACTATTTACTAATCCAACTGAACAGAGCAGAAAAAAATGATACATTTACTAATACTAATGCATTTCCCTTCACAATACAATAATCTAATACACTATCCAGGAAGAATATCTAGCATTCCTTCTACCTTTTTATATAAATTCAAGGAGTTTTTAGTTCATTTCAATCGGGGATTACATGCTTCTCGAGATTTTCCGGAATCCGGATACTCGAACAAGAATCGATAACCGAGTTAGAAAAAACAATTCAGAGAAAAGTTTAAGAAACGAAGAGCTACCTGGTGGAAATTTTTTGAGTATGACATCTGATTTCACTGGAAAAAGAAAAACGTCTGCAATCGAAATTCCGAACGAAGCAATTCACTGTTTGCTTGGGAGTTGTAATCTGCAATTAAACACCTTAAAGATTGATATGCTTAATGAGGTAATAAAAATTCGTAAAATAAATTAAAAAAAATAGCGAGGAATACCTTCGGATTAGGACCCAAGAAGAGGGATTTAACGGCTATCTCCATTCTCTTCTTCCTCCCTCTTATCCAAGCTTCTCTCTACTGAAGCTGTTTCTACTATTTCTACCTGAAAAATGGCTTTTTCAATTTACGATCGAACGACGATAAGCCGCGCGTTTCATGTTTACGAGCGGGAAACGACGGCGTTTGACAAAAGGATCGTTCCTTTTGGGGTCAGAAAAGAACAGAAAAATAAAAATCCATATGAGCAGAAGCTGCAGAAGCATGGCGTCCGCAACAACGACGATTTTTGCAGAGTTTCAGCCACTGCAACTTCCCAAAGTAAGTAATTTCCGACAGTCTCTACGGTTTCTTTTGGTTGCTAAGAAAATTCGAGTAGGAAAATGTCATCTTCCTCAGCGGCCAACTATAGATTAGTCTTGGTTAATCTTTATTAGAAAAGTTGCCACCATTCTCATACATTGATAATCCTATTACTTTTTGCATAAAAAGATATCAAATTTTCATTCATGGCCTCCAATTTTCTTCTTCTACTTCTTCTTTTTCTTCCCCCTCCTCCTCCTCCTTCCCCGTTTCTACTGTTTGCAGTCCGAGAACTCAGACCATGTCCAAGCTACTTGGATAATTTCCTTGTCGCTCAGATTGTACTACTCTGAATTCTTGGAGCTTCTCCGACTGTACTACTCCACGTACGGCCTTGGATGGGCCAGTAAAAAAGTAAGAGTGTTTGTGTCATTTAATTTCCAAGAAGGAAGATGTAGGAAGATGTACGCTATTTTTTCTTCCAAACTTCCTCTCTAAAATTGCTATTTTCCACTATCTCCTTATAGAAAATACATTACATTAGCAACAACCAGGGTGTTGACAAGTTGAAATTTTTTTCATTTCCCAGTTCTTTTTCTATTGCAGTTTTCTGTTAGACGCTCCTGTGGCTGTAACGAAGTCATCCCGGGTCTAAATACAACAAGCATTGGTTTCCATAGACAGCATAATCTATGTTGGAGGTAAATATATATGTATATAGTTTATAGCCTTTTTTTTTGTTTTGGTTGGTGGCTCATATTCCTTGTTTGCTTTTGAGCCTAATGTATATTAGTATTCATAAGGCATTTCACTCTGCTAGTCTAATTCTTTTATCTTCAAATGAATTCAATTCTAGAGCACTCCAATTTAATTTCTTCAAGCATTTCTAGCATCCTTTGGCAAAGCTAAATATGATATGTGAATGCGGTAAGTAAGTTTGAATAAAAACTTGTAAGTGTATTTTGGTTAAGAGTTTCTGTTATTTCCAGGTTATGTAGTCCCCCTAATAGGGATTTGGAATCTTTAATCTCCAAGCCAACATGGGTAGCCCGTTCAGGTGACGTTCGATGAATGTGTCAAATCTGTGATTTTGAAGGAGTGTTTTACTTTGGTTATTAGGTTCAGTTTTTTTATTAATTTGCTATTATGGTCTTGTAGGTTTGGAGGCGTCGATTACGGATTCAAAAGGGAATGAAGTAACATTGAAAAATGCTAAAGTGGTTGTAGAGTCTCAAGATGACAATAAGATACAAGTAAACCTGCAACATGAACTTTTTAATACGTATTTGGACTTAGTTTCTCCGTAGTTGCAAGATTCTATGCTAATTAGAATGGAACTGGGTCGCGCTTGGTTCTGGCTCTGGACAAGCTTCTAATTTTGGAGTTTTGCATAATCTTCTGATTATGGTCCTAAAGCTTGTCAATTAGATATGACAATCAATGTTAAAGTACTAAACTTCAAACTGACAATATGATTGTAGGTTTCACTATAAAACTTTCTTTTGTAAAGTTTTTAAAACTTTAAATGACATCAATTTGGCCATACTACCCATCAATTCAATCACTTCATTCAGCTATCTTTATGATCAATGGTCATTTTGCATATCATTTAAATGTGTGTTAAGAGCTATACAATGTAAGGCCTATCTTTGTTTTCATCTCCGAATTCGTACTTAATGTAGCACGAAATGTTATCTGGTACCAATTCCATCTTCTTTATTGAAGTTTGACCGTCTTAATATTACTGTGATTAACCTGGTCTTCTCTGAACCATAAATTTCGTAATTTTTATAACTTTCAATTGGCAGCTAAGAGTAGACCTGACTGGGGATGAAACACAAAAAGTATTTGATCGGGTTCTAGCAAATTTAGCTCGCTCAGCGCCACCAATTCCAGGATTTCGAAGACAAAAAGGAGGTACCACAATGATGTAACCTTGCTTTTATCGCAGTTGATGGAACTCCCCAACTTAGAAGAGTTTGCCATACCTCATGCTTCTCCTCATTGACCTTTGAAAATCATCCTTACAGCTGAAATATGCATATTTGAATAGTTATTCATTCATGTGCTCATCGATCATCACTCTTGACAAGCACGGAGACTGCTCTAGATGAAATTATTCACTCAACCTCTAGATTTTAACCTTTTAGATGACTCTTTTCATAGTCACGTGCGTAGCTCTTGATCACTCATATGCTTAGCTACTGATGCTTAAAGAATTTGTTTGAAATCTTAATTAAAACATCAAATATGCTGCATGTGTGAGTCCATATCTATCCTGTTTCATTTACTATTGTAGCCTGTAAAATTTGTTTTTTTCTACAATTATTGTCTTGTCTATCTTCGAATTCTAATCTCGTAATATTTTCATGCGCGTGGGTACTACACCAGGAAAAACTTCCAACGTAAGTGACTTTGAGCTCGTGCTTTAACTTTTTTCACGCTTTATATTCCATTTCGAAGTTTTGATTCATAGTTGCATTGGATAATTTCTATTCAAACTTACACTTGGCTAACTAATGGATTTCCGTAGGTCCCAAAAAGCTTCCTCTTAGATATCCTTGGTGAGGAGCGGGTCACTAAGTTTGTCATCCAAGAAATTCTAAGCTCAACCGTGGCTGATTTTGTGAAGAAGGCAAGTCATCCTCATACTTAGCACTCAACTCCATTTTCTTTTACAAATTCTAAGTTCAGACATTTGTCTTTTTCATTTCTGCCTACTCAAAATCAGGAAAGTCTAAATGTGAAGGAAAAGAAGATCAACACGACTCAGACGGCCGAAGAACTGAAAACATTGTTCACTCCAGGAAGTGAATTCGGATTTAATGCAGTGCTCGAGCTCGAATCTTCAGAAAATGAAACATCAAGCTGAGCAACATGATTGATGTTATGCTCATTGGTAACGTTTGTTATTTCTTAAGCTCCCTACCACTCTTTCAAGTGCTTGGAAGAGTTGTAATATTTTCTTCCCACATTCTTTTCCTGTAAAGCTGAAGAAAGATAAATAATCTCTGCGTGTTCCTTTTTTTCCTTGTCTTAATGCTTCTTCTACCTGATAAAATGACTCGTGATTCGATACTCCTGTGACCCTCTTCCCCTTAATCTTTCTTCCACTATTGACAAAAGAAATTCTTCTTCTACTTGGTACTATATCAGATTCAAATGAGTCATCATAGAAGGATAATCTTTATGCTCAAAACCCCCTGTTCAAATAATCATTTATTGAGCTCTTCCAAAGATCAGGAACTGCGTTGGATCTGCAATTAAGTCTATGGATCCTTAATATTGGTGTTTTCTGGATCCGATAAAGAGTACTTGAGTTCTCCCAATAACTAAAAAGCATTATCATGCATGAATCTAACTGGGATTTGCGGTGGTGGTGGAAGAACTGGATCGGAAAAAAGAGGGAAACATAAAATCTAGCTGCATGCTTTATGGTTTTGATGTAACTATGGTTGAAATGAAAAAACATCAATTTCACTTGGACTGTCACACCCATGTAGAATTTATTTGCTAATTCCTTCTTTGCAATTAAATTTTTTGCAGTTTTGCACAAGATCCACTAGTTTTAGTGTATTTGTTCTATCAATTTACAATTTTGTCTCGTTCAACCTATTACTCACCTTCTTTAAAGTTCTTTATGTACTTAAATTGAAGTAACATGTCGGATCGATTTGTTTTCATTGATTTCAGTTTGCAATTGCTAATTTGAAATTTTTTTGTGGTGTTTTGTATTTTATGATTGTGGAAGGGAAAACGAATGGAATTTACTGTTGAAATAATCCAAAATTAGCGGGAGGTCCAAAATGTGACTTAATTATTAAAAAAAAATAAAACCATAATGACTAGACTAGTCAATAAAATTGTGCAGGCGATGTGTTTATAAAACAATTCGAAGTAGGGGTGTGTGATCAGTTTTTAACATAAAAATTAGACCAAATCAAAATTCACGATCTTATTATAATGAGGATCGAATTGACTAATTTTTTTTTCGAGGGTTAGATTCAATAAAAAAAAGCTCGAATGGGAGGTCCCTAACTTCTGGGGTTTCATCCCCCATCTAGGATGATGGAGCTGGGTAATTGCCGGAAAGTTGGCCTAATCTAGCTTGATCGAAGCAGCCCGAATATAAGAAGCATTTGACTCCTTCATGCATGCCCACTTGGCCCGGGGTATAGCTCAGTTGGTAGAGCTTCGCTCTTATAATCGGGTCGTTGCGATTACAGGTTGGATGTCTAATTGTCTAGGCGGTAATGATAGTATCTTGCTTGAACCGGTGGCTCACTTTTTCTAAATAATGGGGAAGATGACCGAAACATGCCACTAAAAGACTCTACTAAGACAAAGATGGGCTGTCAAGAACGTAGAGGAGGTAGGATAGGCAGTTGGTCAGATCTATTATGGATCGTACATGGACGGTAGTTGGAGTCAGCGACTCTCTTAGGGTTCCCTCATCTGGGATCCCTGAGGAAGAGGATCAAGTTGGCCCTTGCGAGCAACTTGATGTACTATCTCCCTTCAACCCTTTGAGCGAAATGCGGCGAAAGGAAGAAGGAAAATCCATGGACCGACCCCATCGTCTCTACCCCATAGGAACTACGAGATCACCCCAAGGATGCCTTCGGTATCGATGGGTCGCGGACCGACCATAGAACTATGTTCAATAAGTGGAATGCATTTTTTGCTTTTAGTGCCATATGAGATTGAATGTCATAACTCTTATTTGTATTTTACTTCTTATTGGTGTTGTTGGGGTAAAGAAAGACGAGCAATCCGCGGGAATAACCTTTCGCAAAAAGCCCTTCTCTCTAAAAAAGAAGAGGATAGATAGGTCCACGAGTTGATGAATGGATTAAATAACGGGACTTGGTACTTACCTTGTACATTGAATGCATATTGAAATGCTGGTTATTCGCGCAATGGGTCTGGGTCTTGGGAAGCACCTTGTTCAGAGGCCCCTATCGCATTTGCACCTTTTACGTTAGCTGGTGGTGGATCATCATTAGTGTCATCCACTATAGTGGCATGGGCATTGCTGGGTAACTATGGACATGCCTGTTTAGTATGCCTAGTGTTCTTACAATAGCCAAATCGACAGGCTGTTAGTTGTGCTTTACTCAAGCTGGCACCTTGGCTACCCTTTGTCTTCATAATTACCAAGTCTTGCATAGGGCCTCTTTTAATATCTGCACCATCATCGTGTTTCTCATCCTGGCCATTGGCGACCTTCTCATTCCACAAGGTCTCATATTTTGCACATAGCGTCCCAAGCTCCACTTTGGCTAGAGTTGACCATTCACTTGGCTTTGCCACAAAGTGAGCAAGCCTTCTGACAACTAATTGGATCAAATTGTACTGAAGCAGTATCATCTCATTTGTATCTTGATGAGAATGGCTTGGTTCGGTTGGTAGCATATGACTCTTCACAGTGATCCGCCATCGATGTAGTATCCGCATGCTTGGGATCTCTTACAAGTGTTTAACTTTCATAACAGTGAACATATAACGACACGGTATCCCCATTGATTCAAACTTGCCACAACTGTATTTTTGTGTATTAAATTATTGGTCCCATGTCACCACATGTGGATCATTTGACACTCTAAACTCGATTAATGAATATTTTCGAGCCTCCCCATCATGTGGAAAACCAAAAACTATAAAGGTTGTCTCACCCATAATCTCCTTACGCACACGTTTGAACAATTTATGTGTGAACAGATTTTCCACATGCTGCTCTAACGCACGCAAGTGTGTCTGCAACACAGGCGTATTATTTATCAACTTAAAATCGCCCAACCTCTCCGTGTGTCGAATATGTGCCAACGCCCGATCAAATTGTAGTATAAATTCATATAGTTTAGAGCGACATTGAACGAATCGGTAGAGATATACGTTCATACCTTCTTATCGTTACGTAATTCTCATAAAAGCAAAGAATTTACCGTGTTGGAACGCTTCTGCCCAGCGTTTTAGTTTCACATACATCCATTTTACCAAATTATTTTGCCTAAGGTTGAATGACTCAATCAAGTGATCCCATTCCACTTCGAACTCCACCTCACTTAGAACATTAAACATGACTCTCATCAAAGCTTGGAGAAATTCTGGGTTATGCACATTTGATCGGTCATTTCATTCGATATGCCAAGCATAAAGCCGATGATTACAATTGGGGAGCACTGTCTTGATTGCTTTATGCATTGCCTTATCGCCATCTGTAATGATCGATGGAGGCATCCTCTTTTTCATGGCATCCAAGAAAGTCCCCAATACCCATTTACAGGTTTTAACAGTCTCATCAACCAATAACTTACAACTGAATGCCGTAATCTTATAGTGATTGTTCATGCCAAGGAAAATCACAAGTGGTTCTTGTATGCATTCGTCTTGTATGTCGTATTGAACGTCAATACATATATGAAATAGTGATAGTCAACTTGGCACGTCGAGTGCCCAGAACAAATTTGCCAGACGATTATCATTGTCTATGTTGTATTTGCAATACATATTCAGGCTCATCTCCAATTTTGTAGTAAAAAAGCCAGAACTACCTTTGAATCAGTTTCGATTATCTGTGATTTGTGGTGCTTGCCCATTTTATTGAACAGATCCATCCTTAAGAACCCCACATTTTTGTAACCACCTGCTTGGTCAACCATGTCGTCCAACATTTGGCTTCGCCTGACACTAACATTGTGCAATCATGTTGCCTGAGCTATGTCCGCTACACTCACTGTTCTATTGGATCAAAGAAAGGGCATGTCCTATGATGAAGTGGTGGGATGGTTGTGCTTAGCTTCAAAATCTTTAACGACCCATTTCCATCTTTTTATCAAAGTTTACTCTAAAACAAGCATGACAATCCATCATTGTTAAGTCTCTTGGTTCTCGCTTGATGTCCTTCTGCCCATATATTTTTCCTAGAATACTTCTTTTAAGCAAACCCATTTTCGTAACATAGTTTCCTCCTCTTTGTTCTTGCGTTTATCATCCTTTCGAACACTGAACCCAACATTGCATGTGTATGTATAGTAAAAATCTTCGGCCTCCTGTAATATATCCCATATTTGACCAATGGCATCCTCATTTCACAAGTTTGCTAATATGGATGAACTCAAACTTGTACTCGTCTCACATGGGTTTATAGATATATCAACATGACTCATCTCTATAGATGCTTAATTAAATGGAAAACTAGTATTAGTTAGAGTTGATAAATACTCAATATCTAACTGTAAATCTGAGAAAAAATAAAGAAAACTAAACAAACATTATCGGTTCGGTGTAGCCGGTCACAAACTGGAGTTGAAAATAGATGTCAAAGAAAAACTTTTGAAGAAGCAAAGGTATTCGATCTTTAGAATACTTGAAAATGAGTTAAAATGAGTTTAGTTAAGTTAAAATGCATTTTTAAGGATGGAAGACGAAACTTAACTAGCCAAATTAATTGCACGATAATCAGCTACCAAACTTTTTAACAGTGAAAGTCAATTGAGAACCTGGCGATTAGGGCCCCATCGCATGCTGCGGGGATCAATCGCCAGATACCCATGGCGATTCGCCATTCTAACACAGCGATTGGGGCTTGCAGTACGCGATAGTGCCCAAATCACCATGTTCTCAGGTGATTGGCCCCATGTCAATCCTTCATTGGCCAATCTCTTGAGAATTTGACGATTGGGTATCAATCACTTGCAATGGGACCTAATCGCCTACTTCACATCGCAACTCACCATGTCACTATGACGATTCATCATGTAGACATGGCGATTAAGCCTCGAAATTGGCTATTAGGGTCCAATTGCCCGAGAACATGGCAATTGGTCCATGTCTTCGTGACGAGTCAAATTTACAATTGGTTATGGTCATGTCAAGAACATGGCCAATTTTAAGAACATGATGATAGGTTAATTTTTCCATTAGACATAAAAACTTTAGGATAGGTTCATGTCAAGACAAAATTGGACAGAACCTTTCTATAAACATTACAAAATCCATAATCAAAACACTACTTTATATCCAGAATATGTCACACAATATCCAGCTAGAATTTAACTAATTCAAACATACTTTAACAACTCAACAAACTCATAATCCAGTTTAAAATTTTAAAATGTTGATATATAATTAAAAAACATAAACAAAGTGTCATAGTGCATGTTTTCTCTTTTTCGACAAAGCATCATGTGAATGCTTTGTACGTCCTTTAAATTCCACATTAGATTCAGTATCTTCATCAGCATCAGCATCATCTTCGCCTTCATCATCATAAACTGAATCTTCACCATTGTCACCATCACCTTCATCATCGCCTTCACCATCACCTTCATCATCGCCTTCATCATCACCTTCATCATCGCCTTCTTCATCACCTTCATATTCTTCTTCATATTCATATTCTTCATATTCTTCTTCATATTCATATTCTTCATATTCTTCTACATATTCATATTCTTCATATTCTTCTTCATATTCTTCTTCTTCATATTCTTCTTCTTCATATTCTTCTTCTTCATATTCTTCTTCATATTCTTCTTCTTCATATTCTTCTTCTTCATATTCTTCTTCTTCTTCTTCTCCATCTCATTCTTCTCCATCTCATTCTTCTTCTTCTCCTTCTTCTCCATCTTCTTCTTCTCCATCTTCTCCTTCTCCTTCTTCTCCTTCTCCTTCTTCTCCTTCTCCTTCTTCTCCTTCTCCTTCTTCTCCTTCTTCTTCTTCTTCTTATTCATCATCTTCTTCTTCTTCCTCTTCCTCTTCCTCTTGCTCTTCCTCCTCTTCTTCTTCTTCATATTCTTCTCCTTCTCCTTCTTCTTCTTCTTCTCCTTCTTCTTCTTCTTCTTCATATTCCTTCTTCTTCTTCATATTCCTTCTTCTTCTTCATCTTCTCATTCATCTTCTCATTCTTCTTCTCCATCTCATTCTTCTTCTTCATCTTCTTCTTCTTCTTCTTCTTCTTCTTCTTCCTCTTCTTCTTCTTCTTCTTCTTCTTCTTCCTCTTCTTCTTCTTCATATTCCTTCTTCTTCTTCATCTTCTCATTCATCTTCTTCTTCTCCATCTCATTCTTCTTCTTCATCTTCTCATTCATCTTCTCATTCTTCTTCTCCATCTCATTCTTCTTCTTCATCTTCTTCTTCATCTTCTTCATCTTCTTCTTCCTCTTCTTCTTCTTCCTCTTCTTCTTCCTCTTCTTCTTCCTCTTCTTCTTCCTCTTCTTCTTCTTCTTCTTCTTCTTCTTCTTCTTCTTCTTCTTATTCTTCTTCTTCTTATTCATCCTCTTCTTCTTCTTCCTCTTCCTCTTCCTCTTGCTCTTGCTCTTCCTCCTCTTCTTCTTCTTCTTCATATTCTTCTTCTTCTCCTTCTTCTTCTTCTTCTTCTTCTTATTCTTCTTCTTCTTCTTCTTCTTCTTCTTCTTCTTCTTCTTCTTCTTCTTCTCCTTCTGCTTCATCTTCATATTCCTTCTTCTTCTTCATATTCCTTCTTCTTCTTCTCATTCTTCTTCTTCATCTTCTTTCTTCTCATGCTTCTTCATCATCTTCTTCATCTTCATCTTCATCTTCATCTTCTTCTTCTTCTCCTTCTTCTCCTTCTCCTTCTTCTCCTTCTCCTTCTTCTCCTTCTCCTTCTTCTCCTTCTCCTTCTTCTTCTTCTTCTCCTCCTCCTTCTTCTTCTCCTCCTTCTTCTTCTTCTCCTTCTCCTTCTTCTTCTCCTTCTGCTTCATCTTCATATTCCTTCTCCTTCTGCTTCATCTTCATATTCCTTATTCTTCTTCTTATTCTTCTTCTTCTTCTTCTTCTTCTTCTTCTTATTCTTCTTCTTATTCTTATTCTTCTTCTTCTTCTTCTCCTTCTGCTTCATCTTCATGTTCCTTCTTCTTCTTCTTCATATTCCTTCTTCTCATGCTTATTCATCATCTTCTTCTTCATATTCCTTCTTCTCATGCTTCATCATCATCTTCTTCTTCTTCATCTTCTTCTTCTTCTTCTTCTTCTTCTTCTTCTTCTTCTTCTTCTTCTTCTTCTTCTTCTTCGTTATCCATATGCCTACTTGATTGATTTTCATACATTTATAGGCGTCTTTCCAACTTCTCTTAAAAGTGTACATACTCAAAATGTAAGCTATAAATGTTCATTTGAATATTTTGATTTGAAACCAAAAAATAATTTAGGAAAGAGAGTGAGTTTACAATTTTCTTATCCTTCTTTTTCATTGAGGCTTTCACCTTCATCATCGCCTTCACCGTCGCCTGTCATGCGTTCAACATTTGCTTGAAGACAGCCTTATTGAGAAGACCAATCAGGTGTAACATGCTTACCGTGCATGTCTCCGGCACCTGCATTAGATGAAACACACATTAGTTTGATAATTAATAACTAAAATAATATATATTAACAAGATAACTCACATTATCATCATCAGCTGTTGGAAGACCCTGGACTGTGACATTCTGTGGAATGTCAACTAACTCACTATCACCATCTTGGAGTGGAAGCATTATCTGCCACGGTGGTAGTGTGGTGTCAGCCACTCTTATATCACCGACAATTACTCTAGTTGACCATGATGCTCCTAATGCTAGTGCTGGTGTTGCTAGTGCCTATATCAAGTAGATTACAAATTTACATTGCATAACAGTATGAGTAATCTCATACCTTATAAAACTAACTTACAAACATAAAGAACCTGGGAAGTTGAAGATGCCCTATCATGGTTATGAGATAATCACCATGTTCGAAAAATATCATAATTATCTTCGCATAAAGGGTCAAACTCAATGAAGTATTATACTCGAAACCTTTTAAGACCATATGTCAGGTTCTCTTTGGTGAATGGTTGATTATATACAATTGAACCTGAAGGTCTGTCCGGGATGAACGACACATTGATTCTCAAACTCTATCATGATACACGTTCACCCAAGTACCATGCTCTTCTAGTAGGTCCTTATAGCAAGATTCTCATGTCGGTAGGATGTATACTATCAATGTAGTAATCAAACAAGTTTTCATGTGATCCCTAAGGGTTCCAATTGTTCTACAAGACCAAAAACCAAATATTTTTTCAGTAAAATGGTATCCATACTCAAAAGGGGAGACAATAAAAGAATTGATAGAATAAAATGCATACCTCATTGGGCTTCGCATTATGAAGTTTAACATGAAATTCTTTCAAGTCGTGAGAAACATCCCGTGTTCTCACATCAATGTCTAGGCAATGTGCTACTCTCAGAAACGTATTTGGCCCATCAAAAACCATTGTCCGTTATCTTCTTAGCGTAGATCTTCCTTCTGACAAGATGGAAGCCTAGAAGATTTAGTAGCAGAGTGTGAGGTATAATTTTTTAGACAAAAGATTATATCGAAGATATTTTTCGGGACCATATCTCAAATGCCTCACTCCAATAGAAGCAAAGTATGTGTTGGCTGAGGTGCACGAGGGAATATGTGGGAATCACTCAGGTGGAAGATTTTTGGAAAATAAATTGTTGAACGAGGGGTATTATTGGCCAAAGATGCATGAGGAAGGAATATCCTTCGTCAAAAAGTGTGATAAATGTCAACGGTATGCTACCGTTCCAAGAATGGCCTCGAAAGAATTGAAATGGTTAAGAAGTTCATTTCTGTTCATGCAATGGAGAATTGACATAGTTGGACCACTCCCGATGGCTCCCGCAAAAAAAGGTTTTTGCTAGTCGCGATAAATTATTTCACCAAATGGATTGAAGCAGAAGCTTTGACAAAGGTAAGGGAAGAAGAAATAAAACAATTCTTGTGGAAGAATATTGTTTGCAGGTATGACGTCCCAAGAATGCTGGTATCTGACAACATACTTTAATTTGCGGGGAGCCAAGCGAATTTTTTTTGCAAAGGATTCTGAATAAAGAATAGGTTGTTGACACCCTACTACCCTTAAAGTAACGGGCAAGAGGAAAGATAAAATAAGATGGTATTTGGCAGTTTGAAGAAACAACTCGAATTAACCAAAGGGAGATGAGTTGAAGAATTACCTTCGGTTCTTTGGGCCTACAGAACTACACCCTGGGAACCACGGGCGAAACACCTTTCACCCTCTCTTATAGAGCGGAGGCCATTATACCAATTGAAATTTGGTGCCTCACAATGAAATTAAATGCCAATGAAATTTTTAATATGGAATGGATGACGGAAAGTCTCGATCTGCTGGAAGAAAAATGAGAGGAACACTGATCAAGTTGGCCATGTATAACCAGAAAAGGAGAAAATATTTTCAGAAAAGGGTGAGAAAATGGCAATTTCAAATCGGGGTCCATGTACTTAAGAGGATATTCCAGACGAATGAAGATAAGTTAGGACCAAACTGGGAAAGGCCATTCATTGTTAAAACAGTTGGAGGAAACAAATATTATCATATAATGATTGTGAGGGAAATGAGTTACCCAAGCCTTGGAATGTCTTTCATTTGTGCAAGTATTATGTATAATTTTCCCCTCTCTCATAATGAAAATTACTTTATCTCGTGGTTTTTTTCGTTAAGGGCTTTTCACATAAAATTTAGTGTCAGTTTTCTTTTCAGGTTTGGAATGATCAAAGGGCCACTAAGCTTTGTAAAAAATTTATGTCATTGGGAACAGATGTCCAATGGACACCATTCTTAGAAGGAAACCATATAGCCCCTAAGCTTTGTAAAAAGTTTAAGTCCTTGGGAATTGATGTCCAGCAGACACCATTCTCAGAAGAAAACCAAAGGGCCCCTGAGCTTTGTAAAAATCTTAAGTTCTTGGGAATGGATGTCTGTCAAATATTATTCTCAAAAAGAAACCATAGGGCTTATGAGCTTTATAAAAATCTTAAGTTCTTGGGAACAAGTGTCCATACCATTCTTAGAAGGAAACCATAGGGCCCTTGAGCTTTGTAAAAAGTTCAAGTCCTTGGGAACATATGTCCAGCGCACACCATTCTCAAAAGGAATTCAAAGGGCCCTGAGCTTTGTAAAAAGCTTAAGTCTTTGGGAACGGATGTCTAGTGGACACCATTCTCAGAAGGAAATCATAGGGCCTTTAAGCTTTCTAAAAAGTTTAAGTTCTTGGGAACAGATGTCCAGTGGACACCGTTCTCAGAAGGAAACCAAAAGGCTCCTAAGCTTTGTAAAAAGCCTAAGTCCTTGAGAATGAGTGTCTAACGGAAGCCGTTCTCAGAAGGAAATCAAAGGACTCCTGAGCTTTTTAAAAAGCTTAAGTCCTTGAAAACGGATGTCTAATGGAAACCGTTCTCATAAGAAAACTAAAAGGCCCTTGAGCTTTATAAAAAGCTTAAGTCATTGAGAACGGATGTCCAGCGGACACCGTTCTCAGAAGAAAACCAAAGGGCCCCTAAGCTTTGAAACAAATCTTAAGTACTTGGGAACGGATGTCCAGCAGACACCGGTCAAAAGGAAACCAGAAATATGCTTGGCTAAAGAGTCAAATACTGCTCAAAATTTGACAATTGATACAGCTGAAAAAAGTTAAAGAACTCTTCGGGAGCAACTAAGCAAATGGAAATTATGGGGTTTCTAAGTTTCACAAAAAACTAAAGTCTTTTAAAGAGCTGATGCCCAGCGGAGAATGGTTCATAAATGGAAATCAGTATGCTTCAAAAAACTATGAAAGAAAAAATTCACCAAGTACTCGACAATGGGAAAGACAAAAGTTGAGAAGCCGAAAGAAAATTTCTTTTCATTGAAGATAGCGGAAAATCACAGTGAAAAAAAAATGTGCAAGAAAAAAAAATGCAGAAAAAAGTAAACTATTCAACAGCAGAGGAAATAATCATAGCATCCATCGGGACTTCGGTTTGAGGGATTATAACAGGAAGATCCATGGAGGTTTCAGCTGCGGGAAGAGTTGGGCTAGCGAGAGGAGAAAGAACTTCATTAGTGAGAGCCTGATGAGGAGGTTTTTGAGGCCTGTCGTCACGGTAGCCTAAGTTGTAAACTTCATATTTCACTGCGTCAAATTCCGCTTGTTAAAACTTCTCAGCCTCAAGCTCTTTTTCCTTCAAGACCAACTTCTTCTCTGTGGCAGCATGCTTCAAAGCTTCAACAAGCTTAAGGTTTTCAGCCTTAATAGCTTCAATTTCCCTCATTTGCTTACCGAAAGTGGCCTGCGACTCCATTATAGAGTGTCTCAATGCTTCGATCTCCACCTGCCCAGCCTCAACCTCAATCCAAAGTTCTGTTACCCGAGCCCGGGCATCATTCTACTCTCGAAGAAATATTCCCACAGCCCCCTCAACTTTGGTAATATACTCAGAAGAGCATTGTAATGATTAAGTCACTAAAAGGACATTTAAGTAACTTTATATTATTTATACAAATTTATAATAAAAGTTAACATATACCAAATATAGATAGCAATAATTAATTATCATCTATTACATCATAGATTATTATGCATAACCAAACATGACAATCCTCTTTTGCAAGTAATTAAATTGCACGTAGTTGAATTACCAGCAATTGAATTGTAATGATCATTCTAGATCACGTGAACCAAACGGCCCCTAAGTATGAATGAAATGAATGAATCACTTACCTTAGTAATGTCATGACCCATCACAGTTTGAATGGATTCAATATCAACCTGCTTCATAACGGGTGAGTCTCTCTTGGGAACAACCACACAAATTAGGACGTGAGATACCGACGGATCTTCGAGAAAACTGACAAAAGACGGAAGAGAGGGTTTCCATAAGCTTTAGGATCCAAGCTTCTTCATTACCGGTTCTTTCCCAATCATGGGTGGAATGGGAGGGACCGTATCTGGTATAACGATAACGAGAGGAAGAAGATTTAAAGAAGAATGAGTAACATATAAATTTACCTCTTGAAAAGCAAAAGGAAGAGCAGATCGGGAAGTCGAAGTATTCTCAATATGTTGGCGGACACTTTTGCCACTTGCCATAGTGCGAAGTCCCCTCATTTCTTCATAACAGGAAATCAGTTAGGTTTCGCTGTCGGCCGAATCCTCCAAAGCATTTATAGAATCTTCAGGGGTAGATTCCTCCTCGACAATGGGATCAAAACGGGGAATGAGAATGATTGTTGGGATAACAGGAAGGGCCTCAAATGGAACTCTTCTGGAAAAATCCAAAAGGGCACGCCAATCTCTGATGGGACCGTGAAAAGAAGAAACAACCCTCTCAACGTTATGTCTGTTGAAATAGGGTTTTCAGTTGAGCCATCTATCTGGAAAAAGTAAAATGAAAGTTAGCAGCATAAGAGATAATGTGATGCATATAGGAAGAAGATAAAGAAGAAAAAAAAAGGAAGGAGAATGAGGCTTAGGCGTTTTAACTTAATAAAAGTTCCCCATAACCGAGGCACTGCCCAACGACCTTCACCGCCCCATTCTCCCCAACTTAAGAGGACATCATGATCCCATCCTTTGTCTCCCTTCGGGAGATTCCTAATCAACCCTCCTCCGCTATCACTTTTGGGGCAGACATAGTAATTCCCCCTCTAGACTTAACCAAATAAGTCATCCTAAAGTTACTAAAACCTAAGTTCAAATAAAAAAGCCTATTCATTGATTCGAAATAAAGCATAACTCTATAGGTGTTTAGTGTGAATTGAGACGGGCAGGGTTATAGTGACTAAAATACTTTTGAAAAAGTGGTGACATTGGAAACCTAAACCCTAAAGCTATATATATTAGATGGAAAGTAATCTTTCCAGGTGGCCCACAAGGCATGACCATATCTATTTCTCCTGCTAGAGCATAGTGGACTCTAGTGGGGAAAGCGTGTGCATAAACTCTCATAAACTCGTCAGACTCGCTGGAATTTCTAACCCTAGGAATGGAAGAAGAAAAGATGGGCTTTACCATTTTTGCAGAAAAGAAGGTAAATAATGGGTAGAAAATATAAAGAGAATAAGGACTTACGAAGAAGAATATGATGCAGTAGCAGGGGAATGAACCTCAGAAGGTTATATAGACACATACGTGAAAATAAATTCAAAACAAGATGTGAAGGGATGAAAAATTACGGACTTGAACCAAGGCAGAAAAGGTGAACACATACACAACGTATGACTGATGGGTGTCAGGGTGCGTGGAAAAGTCTTGTGAGAAACAGAACGTCACACTCTACCTAGAATGCGTGACATGCCCGAAAGAATGAAAGCAATCATAACAAACTCTCACAGAAAAATGAAAAGTTATAAGAGTATTTTGAGAAGCATGAACAGACGGTGAGAAGATCTCAAAAATAGAAAGTGAAGCTTTTCAGTCATTAAAGCGTGAAAAGATGTCAAGCGTCGTGAAACTAAAAATACAGGTAATGATGAAGATTCTTGAAAAGAAGAAACGACGTCGTTCTCGCTCATATTGATTTCTCCGTTTCTGATGTAATACTGTATATTGGCTTCACTTTTACGTCAAATATAATAAGGGAAAATGAACGGGCATAAATTCCTCTCTCATCCACGTCATCAAGAATTAAGGAGAAGACCAATAAGATGAAAGCATATAAGTTGCCAACGTGGCAATCCGAGGTCAATCAATGTCGTTGATTGAATCAGGCGGTTGAGATTGACTTAGTTGTTAATATTGATAAATTGAATCTCAGTAGATTATTCTGTTGATATTATTTTCAATTAAAATTGGATAAAGCATATCAGATTTTATGTAACCATTTCAAACCCTATAAATAGAGGCCAATTGTAGCTCCAAAGACATGATTCAATAATCAATAAAGCAAACTACTCTCATATTGTTTTCATTGATTCTCTCTCTTCATTATTCCATATTTTTGTGGTGAGGAATTTTTCATTTACACTATCCTTATTAGTTCTACGGAGAGGTACACAAATAGTAGTTTGTTGAATGGCACTTCTATATTTAGTGTAATATGCAAGTGTAAGCAAATGCTAAGAAGTAAACTTTTCGGGGAAGTAAACTTTTTTCAGGGTTGTTAGACGATACTAGCACTTTTGCCAAAGAATGCTGATTGGCACAATTAATTAATGTTATAGTAACTAATACTATATTTTGCATTAGATACGCAGACATTATTGATATCACACTATAATATATAAGTAAATAAAGTGAGAATATAATAAATAATAATGATTTATCAATTGTAGATAAAATGAACTAGAGCACCGATATGTTTTGAAACTAGAGATGTACATATATTTAAGCCAAGTTATAAGCGTGATTGATGTCCCTAATTGTTACTACCAAAGAGTCAATTATAGCACTGCTCTTATAAACGTTCTCTTAATTTTTTTTCCTTCCATCTATAGTATATAAATGAAACTAAGGGAGAGAAACACCACAAATATTAATAATTGATTATTAAATTATTAACAATCAGTTGTATAGCTTAAATTTATTAATGATAACATACTTTAACGTGTATGAAATGAAAACAAGGCACATGAAAGAAACATGGCAAAATGACCGAAATGTAAATTTATAAAGTGAAACTACAATTAGTAAAAAGGTTTGAAACAATTGTATATATTTAAACGAAATCTAATATGTTTTTATAAATCTAAAGCACACAATGCTCCATGTAACTTCTTTTTGCACCTATTTTTAACTCTTGTATGTTAGTACTTTTTCATCATTTAGAATACTACACTAATAGAATTTGTATTGTTTAGTTCATCGCGTGTAACATATATATTAAAGATTATTATATTAAAACGAATATCTCTGTCATAATTTAACATATTTATTCAAAAAATTTTCACACCACACGCATTACACGTGAAACTATAAAAACATTAAAAAAGGGGTAGAAGAGGAAAAAAATTATTTCTCAATTTATCCTTATTTTACATTTCAGATTTATATTCGCTAAGAATACTCAGGTTTCAGTTGAATTTTATTAACATTTTTTTTGGTTAATTGTTCATGTTTCCATGTTTATTGAATTTTGTTTAACTTTTTTTACGTATCTGTTAACTACTCATTTTTCATGTGTAATTGAATTATATATCCTTTTGTATGTCTTTGTTAACTATTCTAATAATACTCAATTGTTCATTTTGATTTAAATTTTGTTAATTTTTTACGTCTTTAATTACTCAAGATTCCATCACTGAGAATTAATGTTTGTAGGGTTATCACAAATTTCCATTGCAATACAGAGCTATTATCTACAATATGTTAAAAATAGGAATGAGATAATTCTGTCCACTCATTCTTATAAATGAAGATTTATTTTTTATTCAATAATAATTTATTTATAAATTATTAGTAAAACTAAATATTCTTTTCTTATTATGTAATTTGAAATGTGAATCTCAGTGAAGATAAAATTTGAGATCTTTGATAAATTAAATATGTTATGATACATATATTATAGGAACCATGAAATTTCATTTATAGAAAAAAAATTAATATATTTTTATTAAGATAAATTTTCTTTTAATCTGATATAAGAGTATGATAAATTAATGAACTCAAATTATTTTCTATATTATTCAAAAAGAAGTGCTAGACAATACAATTTAATAAACTCATTTTCTATACTATTTAAAGAGCAATGCTATATATTACAATTTAAAAGATTATAAATAAACTAATGTATATAAAAATTTCAAGAACTTTTAAAGATAATTAATACTAATTGCAAAATCCTATGTGTTTTAATTAAAGTATTTTAACCTATGAGAAGAGTATATACTTTCGACTAGTTCTTTTGACTGAGAGCCATGTTATGTTACACATAAAATAAATGAGTAAAAAATTGTAAATGTTTAATTTTTAAATTGTTTATTGAGCTAACAAATTGGTTTAGTTGACTTACTTGGCGTGGGCTACAAGTGTTTAATGATTTAACTAAGACAAAGTTTGCTTTGCTGTTTATATAATCTGATTTTTTTTCCGCCATTTCATCTCTCATTCAACTAAAGTGCCTGACTTTCAGACATTCAGGTAAGAAACTTCGTTCAAATATTTCATCATCTCTTGCATTTTACGCTGCAAAATTCACATTTCTATACATTCATTTAGTCAAATTTTAAAAGCATTTTTGTTATATCATCTACTGTCACAAAAATTAGAGCTACTTGAGGTTGTTAACTTGAAATTGATTTCATGCTTGATCCCAGAAAATAGACAATATGGAGGAATCAGAAGCAAGTTTTATGAAAAAATGTTCGGTTTCAGAGAATGTAGTTGAAGATCAAATGCCAGTAGCTAAGAAAGTTCATCAGTTCTATTTGGTCAAAGTTTGGCATTATGAAGATCCAGATTCAGATGCAATGATCAAAAGGGCTGAAGAAGTTATTCAGAAGATGACCAAATCTCACTTCCATATTAAGGAGAAGATAAGACAAGTATGCCACTTCCATTTCCTCCTTATTTGCATCAAAAAGCACTGCCTTTTCTTTCGATAAAGAATCCGTTTTCGCTTAATGTTCTCTGCAGTTACAGGCGGCTTCTACGCCATTGGACTTAGACTATCGTGAGAAGGGAATACAAACGGAAATAATATGGAAGAGAGAAAGATTGGATCGACTGAAACAAATTCTAGACAAGCTATCTTTTGCAAACAATGCTTATTCTGGTAAACCGGTTAATTCGTGCGTATCAGTCGGGGAGATTGATAAACAGGTAATAAGATCATCAACTGCAAACTGACTTATTGATTTCTAGCTCTTTTTCTTCTTCTGGGTTATCTTAAGTTCTTAACCCAATTAAAAAATGGATTCAGAAACTGCAATTCAAGATGCTACATGGAAGAAAAAGCATGGCTGATGAAAAGGAGCTATTAAGAGAGATCAGCTCGATCGAAAAGAAAGACCTTCCCGTCAGTCTAACACTTGAAGAATTAAATGCTCCTGTAAAGATTCAATCTTTTATAACTTTGAACTATTCTAGTCCTTTTATCATATTTTAACAGATCTTTCCTGTTTAACTAAGAAATATTTGTGTTCTTCATGTTTTATCGTCTGCCCAAACAGATCCGGGAGCTGAATTATAGAATGCATTACTCTAATTACTCATATGGGAAGAATCAAGTTGAAGTGGATCGTGAAGCAATTCTTAAAGAAATCAAACAGAAAATACAAACCAACGAGAAAGCTATTGCCAATGCTGCAGTGAATGGGGAGCTTTGGAACTCGTTGGGCTCAAAAGAAGCAATACGAGATGAAATCAATGTAAATACGATTCTAAACTCTCAACTCGTATATTAAAACGCGTCGAAACATTTTTCTTATCAACACAATCGTTAATCGCAGGCTATTAACGACACATTGGATGGAACAAAGAAAAGACAACTAGTATTGAGGGCCAAAATGAAGCGTGAGAAGAAAAAAATAGAAAAGATTAAGAAACAGATTCCCTCTCTCCAGAAGCAACTAAATGACACGGTCTGGAGAAAAGAAGAAGCATACGAGTCTATCCTCAAGTTGAAAAAGCAATATGGTGAAGAGGTATATATGCTAGCCAGCAGAATCTCTAAGCTGATTACATTAAATTTTCCATTTTACAACAATGTTATACGTTTTGATTATATAGTTATATAGTCTTAATGATTCTGTATGATTGTAGAATGGTGGGTATTACAAATATCATTCAGTCCTAAAGAGAGCTAATACACTTGCTGAAAAGAAGGACATTTTGGGTCTTGATGATTTATGCCATGGAGAGGTTGAAAATTTCATGTCAAACTGGAATAGCAGTAAGGATTTCAGAGATGATTACAAGAAAAGAATTGTGCATTCACTCAACAGACGACAACTCTGTATGGATGGGCGGATGAACAGAGAAACTGATGAGAAATCAGTTATTACAAAGACTCCTAGAATTATAAAACCAGAAGCACTTTCTAAACCAAGACTAAAATGGCTTATGAAAGATGCCCATGAATATGATATCTCTCCATGCAACTATTTTCCCTATTACCCCTAAAATTACATGCAAATGAGATATGAAAAGAAAACATATTTAGATATTTCTGAGAAACTTGTATTTACCATATTTCATATGTTATCAATGTCGTCTTTTGAAAATAAGTATACTTATGAGGCTAAAAGCAAATCTTTCAGCCATCTAAGTCAAGGGGGGAGCCAACTTATCCTAGATATTTTTATTCTGCAGCTGATTATATTACCACGTCATAATTGTATAATTCAAATTGTTATTTTTCTTCATTTTTCGTTTATGAATGACATTGCTTGCTCTCTCGAGTATTTGGATAATGGATATGCGTGTCCATAAAGTAAGTAATATTCGTAGGAGATTAGATGATTCTTCTTTTTATCTATCAAAACCCATTCCCGAAATGTTACGAGATTCATTTAGAACTCGGACATGCTAAAATACAGATCCTTGAACCTTCAAATTATATTTTCCTTCTAACTTGTCACCACAAAGCTAGTTTTATGAGAAATATTATCATGCCCTTATAATCGAAGCGTATAAATAATAAACAAAGTAATATTTTTAATGTGATTCGGCTAATTATTTACGTCTCCGGATATCTCATTATAGTTTAATCATTACACACTCCAAATCGACGCAACCACTTAACTCAAATTCCATTATACTCAAATCTAAATTCAACATACAAAATCGTACATTTAAAGTCATAATTAGCTTAAACAAAAATCACAACTTCTTTATTGGGCTTGAGCAATCCACTAGCTTGGAAACCGTATTCAGCGTGGGCAAAGTCCTTTGACTGACCTCTCAATACCATGGGGTATCTACTCACGTGATAGAATCATCTCTCACATCTTAAAGCTACTATCTATTTCTTAGAGAAGAGTCTCCTCCACAAGATGTGTTATCTTTAAGGTAGAGCCACATCTCACCTTCTATCGAAGCACAACCACAGAAACCATAACCAATACTTCATATTTATAACCTTTAAAAAATCCTAATTCATTTCCTACTAAAATTAAGAAACTCATTCAATGTACAAGATCATGTAAATCTTTTCCTTAAAATATCATTATACTATGAAACTTAACCACCAAGGAATTTCAGGCACTAAATTCTAACACATATCATCCTGACAATAATAAAGCTTCTGATTAGTTAGCTTTGTACCCTCTACTTTTCACTTTTCAGCCCATTCTAAGTTGAAATTATCCATTAGTCTAATGACTAGTGCCAACAATATACAAAAAAGAGAGAAAAAACTAAATTTCTAATTATTCACCATGCATACTCATTTTTATATGTAAAATAAGATTTGAAGAAATAATGCTCAGATAATTTCTATTGGTATCGTGTAGGCATATAAATACAAATCGTGAGAATTTACAAAAAGTACACAAGATAAGGCTAGAGTCAAAGAAATATAATTACAATTGAGTAGTGCTAATTATCGATATGGAACAATGTTGCCATCCCTTAAACTATGCTCTGCGATTGACCAAAGGCTTATTGGTATTTGGGTCCGAAGGACTTAAGGATTATCAATTAAGCTTGGTTTGAAGTAAAAGACTCATCTTTAATTAGAGCCTTAAAGGCCAATTGTAGAGTAGATGACTCCCCTTCAATTTGAGCCTTGAGGCCCTAGTTTGTGGTTAAGCCCCTCTTATCTACCTTATAAGAATTCACGTGTGAGAAAGTCAAGTGTCAAATTATTAATTCCTTGAATGAATTCAATATGTAAATTAAAAAAAGCTGAGAATAGATTGCCACCTAACAAATATTTATTTTGAAAGTAATATTTTTAACATTTTTTTTCAAAACATATTTTACAGATTTACAATCATTTTTAAGAGAAATTTTGATTTAATAAGTCATCTTAGAATTTTTTCAATAAACAATACAACAACCAATATTTCTTTTTTAATAGTACTATAAATAACCTGTGATTGAGACCAAGTACTAGAGGTAAACTTGACAATTTGTTCAGGCGATTCTGGAGAATTCTTTATAAGAGGATACCCCCATATCTGAATTCAGAGACATTAGTTTAGAAATTTTTGAAGGAATTAATAGTTGGGATGCTAAGACAGGGAAGAGCTTAATGTGGGTTTTCATCTTTTTTATTAAATTGGTATAGACATGAGTCCATGGTGGCGAGGTTTTCTTGAGTCTCTCAGAAAGAGGTTTGCAGTCGATTCTTAAATTATTATAGAAATCAGAGATATAATTGAGAGATCCTAAGAAACATTCTAATTTATTTTTATCCAAGATTTCATCTGGAAAATTTTCAGCAAGTTGTATGACACGACCAATCGGCTTAATAATTGAATGATGGACCTCAAACCCTAAAAATCTTATTTTAAATTGAAATAAATTGATTTTTCTTACAAAAATAACTGTAATAGGAATTCCAGATTAACTTTAATGTGGCAACACGTGTCACACTACGTCGAGAAGATTACACTAGGAGAAGGTTTTAAGACTCGACCACCTAGGAAGAGGAAGTCGACCATGTTTGATCAGTCCCCAGGAAGCTCGGGTTACAAAATCCTGAGCAAATGAAGGCCAACGAGAATGAAGCCCGCACAAAGAGCTCGAATGACTCCCACTGTTAGGGTCATCATTACGCGCTGAAAGTAACATTCCACGTGGGATTCTCCCATAGGCTCAAGCGCCCAACAAGTCTAATCGTTATGACAGAATGTCATATCAGCGCTCGTCATGTCACGTCGAAAACACATCAACATTTAATGACTGTCACTTTATGTCAAAGGTCACCTCCCACCTATCCGATCAAGGACAGTCGACGCATCTCGAGATGCTTCCCTTACACGCTCCTGAGACTTCTTCGACACACGTTCTCTTGTAAGGTCTCAGGTACAAATACCTCCATCTACTCGAGAGAAAGGTATGCGATTCTCCACCTAGGAAAAATATGTCAAAATTATGTCAGGATACTTAAGCATCGGAGGACCTTAGGTGAGGCAACCATCCATGGTTCCTCTCATTCTTTAGATTCTTTGTTTATGTTTTACATATTCTAAGGTCGAGAGGAGTCACATGCCATGACAGGATTGCAAGAAATCTTATTGTTGAGATTTTCAGCATCAATAGTTCGCGTCGTCTATGGGGAAGACAATGAAGTCGTTCCTACTTAAAGCACTCAAAACCCTTTTTCTCTCATAAGGAGAAGATGAATCTGACGTCCCTGCCCCATGCCGACAAAGTCCAGGATAAGAAGAGGGGTCCACCCTGCTCCTCGTCGAGATAAGAACTCTATACTATTATGATAATTGCACAACAAAAGAAGAAGATATAGTGGCCAGGAGAGGGAGGAAGGATGCGCTAGTTGTTACTCAAATCATAGTGGCTTCTTGCACGGAAATGATCCTCACATGTAACTTAAAGGCTCACTGGAGGATCCATCACATACATGAAGAACCATAGATGAAAACCATCTGGGAAAGGGTGAAACGACACCCTGACTTGAAGAAACTATCACCTCTTGAGGAAACTGGGACCAAAGCAAAACCAGGCTTCAAATAGCCAAGCTTCCACTTAGTAGTGGAGGTTCTAGTTAGGATCATCCAAAGAAGACAAAATAAAGAATAGTGTAACAAGAAGGGCTTGAAAGGACACCCCATTAAACAACCCCCAGTGTGCTTACAGCTGCTCACAATGCTACTAGACGAATGAGGAGAATAGAGTTGCTGAAGAACAAATGAAAGCAAATACCTTTGAAGAATCTCTCAGAGGCAATACGTGAACAGCCACGGAAGATGGAGGAAAATATCGGAGGGCCACCCTCAACCAAGGAGGTTGCTTGGTTTCAGCTTAACTTCTTGGTGTTCCTTTGGCCACCAACATTTTTGTAAAGTTGCCACGCAGATGAAAAGCCACGATAGGTAGATAAACATGCAAGGATCATTCTTAGTTGAAATACTAGACTTCACATCAGTTCTCCATAATAGGCCCTTCCTGGCATATAATGGATATGAGCCATGTATCACTGATCCAGGCTCTATGGTTCCCAGCTCTCATGTTCCACCTCGGGTACAATAAAAGGAAATAGACAGGATCAAAATCGATACCTTGGCTCGCAGACCAAGTCCAACCCAATGCCATCAAGGTCTATCAGATAGTCATAAGACCTGTTAGAAGACGAGGATAGTCACAATACCTCTTACATCGGCCTTCAAGGGGTGTCGAGCTTTTAATGATGAGACACGTGAGCATGCTCCTAATAAGAGCCTGCATGAAGCGAATAAACCCATAAGAATATAGGAGCCCATGATTGGCAAACTTCCTAAAGAACAACTGAGAGAGGAATTCAAAGAACCAGTGGAATCAATTATTCACCCAATAGAGCATTCGGAGAAGATAGTCCAGGACGAATCGATGTTTATCCCCAAGTAGAATAGGGAGCTCATGGGGTTCCACTGAAAAAGTAAAGATGAAACCCATAAACCTCAGTGTTCCTGGTTTCGATTAGGCATGAAAGGTGGTAGCTCAGAAATAAAGAACCTGAAGGTCTTTAGTGTTCCACCTCGGCCTCCCCCTAATCAGTGTAGGGGATGTAATGTCCCCTTTAAAATAACCAACACCAAGGCGTGCCAGACACCAAGATCGTGTATACTGAGAAACATTTGTCAAATTAAAAACTGACTCTTCCACAAAGTGCAACAAAAGATTAAAAAGTGATGTTTGGTGAAGCACTTTAGCTCGCCAGATGGGATTAAAAAGTGATATCTGACGTAGAACTCTAGCTCGCCAGACGGGATTGAAAAGAGATGTCTAGCGAAGCACTCTAGCTCGTCAGATGAGATTAAAAAGTGATGTCTGACGAAGCACCCTAATTCATCAAACAAGATTAAAAGTGATGTCTGGCGAAGCACTCTAGCTTGCCAGACAAGATTAAAAAGTAATTTTTGGCAAGGCAATCTAGCTCGCCAAACGGGATTAAAAAGTGAAGTCTGGAGAAGCACCCTAGCTCGCCAGACAGCATTCAAAAATGATGTCTGATGAAGCACTCTAGCTTTCCAGACGGGATTAAAAAGTAATGTTTGGAAAAGCACTCTAGCTCGCCATATGGGATTAAAAGTGGTGTCTGGCGAAGCATCATAGCTCACCAGATAAGATGAGATTAAAAATTTATGTCTGACGAGTATCCCAATTCACTAGATGAGAAAAAATGGCTTTAGCTAAAGTAAGGATGTCTGGCTATATGCCAAAGAAAAAGTAATGTCTGACGAGCACCCTAGCTCGCCAGACGAGAAAAGGGCTCTAACCAGAGCAGGGACATATGGCTAGACACTAAAGGAAAAAGTAATGTGTGACGAGCACCCTAGCTCGTCAAACGATAAAAAGGCTCTAACTAGAGCAGGGATGCCTGGCTAGACGTAAAAAAAATTAATGTCTGCCAAGCACCCTAACTCGTCAGACGAGAAAAAGGGCTCTAGCCAGAGCAGGGATACATGGCTAGGTGCTAAAGGAAAAAGTGATATCTGACGAGCACCCTGGCTCTCCAGAATAGAAAAAGGTCCTAGCTAGAGTAGGTATGCTTGGTTAGACACAAAAGGAAAAAAGTGATATCTGACGAGCACTCTAGCTCGCCATACGAGAAAAGCGTTCTAGCCAGAGCAGGGATGCCTGGCTAGTTACCAAAGAAAAAAGTGATGTCTGACGAGCACCCTAGCTCGCCAGACGAGAAAAGGGCTCTAGCTAGGGCAAGGATGTATGGCTAGACGCCAAAGTAAAAAAGTGATGTCTGACGAGCACCCTAGCTCGTCAGATGAAAAAAGAGCCCTAGCTAGAGCAAGGATGCTTGGCTAGGCGCAAATGGAACACGTGATATCTGACGAGCACCTAGCTCGCTACATGAGAAGAGGGCTCTAGTTAGAGCAAGGATGCTTGGTTAGACGCCAAAGGAAAAAGTGATGTTTGACGAGCACCCTAGCTTGCCAAACGATAAAAATGCTCTAGCTAAAGTAGGGATGCTTAACGAGCACCCTAGCTCGTCAGACGGGAAAAAGGCTTTATCCAGAGCAATAATGCCTGGCTAGATGCCAAAAGAAAAAGAGAAGTTTTGCTCAACTCTAGCTTGCCAAACGTAGAAAAGGCTTTAGCCAGAAGTAAGGGTGTATGACTAATTTTCAAAGATAAAGGTGAACTCCCAATTTACAGCAGGATCACCCAAATAGACCTCCCCCATAGGGCACACCTAAAAACTTCTTTCACAAGGTTACGAAAGGGATGTATGACCCGACCTCCCTCAAAGAGGGCAACCTACAAGTAAGTAAAAAATGATCAAGTCCATTTTAAGGCCCACTCAAGCTCGGGGTCATAATTGTTGAGGGTTATGCCCTCAAAGCAAGTGGCACTATAGTTGTGCACCATCATACATTGGGTCCCACTATATTGGACAATTTAAAATTAAATATTATTTTTAATTTTTTTAATTATCCCTAAGTATCTGATACGCCATTATCTAGAATAAGATACAGATTTTATTTGAATGGCCGAAGTTGATAAATCAGTTGATCAGTCATAGAATTGAGTTGTGAACACAATTGCTCAGAGTGATATTTTATACGATTAATCGTTAATCAAATCACTAAAAAAAATAATCATCGTGTTCTTTTAAAGAATCGTCTCACAAAGTTATTCTCAGTAAATCTCTAAATCTCATGTGTTGAGAACATCTAGAGATAGAAATAGTGTCTTGTAATATTCTACGTGCCCACACACGTCCTAATGCATTGAGGATTGACTTGGAAGATTTTGCTGTGGATCTCAGAGTCTAGTGATCATTGGAACGGTTTCATGGGACGGATGATCGATCAGTTTTACAAGAACACTTGATTAAGGCTACAAGAGGTATATGATTCTTAATCTTGTATGTTGTAGATTTAATATATAAATATATAATGGATCCTGAATGATTGAAAAGAGTTTTCAATAAAACGTTTTTTCTGGTTATCGTGGTGTTGCGCAATTTTGGTTTTATTAAAACATTTGGTTTTGATTAAAAGTTTAATTTTTAAAATGGCCTTGCGCCACTCTCGTCTGCCGCGCAACAAGTGGTATCAGAGTGATCTTTATATATTTATATGTTAAATGTTGTGTGGATTTTCTTGCATTATTCATATAATATGAGATATGCATGAATGAATGGATGGTTATGTTTTAATGTATGAAAAATAATGGATCGTTAATTGTATGATTATTATTGGGTTAGACTTAGTTCTTTAATTTTTTTAGATCTTGTGTGAGTCGTTTCTAGGCGTAGGAATTTTTATAATTTTTGTTTTAAATATTTATTGAAATTATTCTGATCGTGAAAAGATGAAGAACGCACAAGACGAACGACCGAGGAAAAAGAAAAGAAATAGGAATTCTCTTAGAATTCTGGCGCTGGCACCAGAAATTGGAATTCTAGTGTTGGCGCCGCCGATTCTGGATTATCAACAATGTCATACATAACTTACCATTCCGACGACGTCGCCAGAAAAATCAGCATCGGTGGTTGGCGGTGGCTGTGGCAGGCCGGTGGTGATAGACGGCAGTAGGAGAGTCCTATCGTTGGTGGCAACTACTATCACATTTGGAAAGATTCGCATAAACTTTGATACCAACCAACCCTATCACTATAGAGGTTGATGTTAACCCTATATCTATCTATTATCCTTTTAAATTTATAAATTAATGTAATTTTAAAATTAAATTTTTAATTTTTAATTATATGAAAATTAGAAATTAATAGGTTGATTGAGTTTGACCCAAGTTTCAAGATATAGGGTTAACAACCTATTAATTTTTAATTTTATTTTTTTATTTCTAGAGTTGTAATTTAGAAATACTTTATAATCAGTTGGTCCATTATTATTTATTTAAGTGTTAAATAATGTTTTTAATTATTATGTTTGATAACATCTTCATGTATTAGTCGATCACCTGTCATACATGAAAATTTCACACAGTTTTATTTGATTATGCATCTCATCAGTAGAAACATTATTTATTCAGATTGTCCTACATATATATTGTTTTATGAAATCAATAGCATGTAAACTGTTAGGTTTCAATTAGTTAAAACTTGTTAATCAGACCACACTAAGGGTTATAGTAACCTTTAGGATAACCGACTTTAGTAAAAAAAATTATTAAAATTTGATGAATATAATTAATTAGTTAATATAAGTTCACCTAATTTTTACTTAGGCGCTTCAGAAGGTTAAACGAACTTAGACCAATGAGATTAATATACCAAATTATTAAATATTCATAGAGTTATTATTTTAACTAAGATTAATTTTGAATTAATTAATTAGTTAAAAATGAAAACACATAATCCTAAAATAGTGAGTGGGAGAATGTTGAAATGTCAATGTAATTTATTGTCTCCATCATTAATATAACAATGTGAGGTGCAGTAAGGGCCTCAAGATGGCTTTGTTTTCATCCCTTAAGGAAGGTTTTGAGCTGTACCAATACCAAGGTTGGGCTTCTTAAGAAGATAGGAGGAAGTGAAGTAGTTTAGTTTTGACCGACCCTAAGACGACATATTCTAAATGAAGTCATGGAATCTGAAATGATGGGTTACACTCACAAAGTTGCAATTAAGTTTTCATGTGGATAGTTGTGACTTGACCGAACAAGCAATACCTTATTGTTAGAAGAGAAAATATAAGATATTTTAAGTTTTAATTAATAAGGATGAGAATGTCTCATAGACAGTCTGAGGTTAATCTGAATGACCCTAAGGTAGCACATTAATCATTGGGTTATTTTGTCATGATTAGTAAATGTTAAATTAGTGTGTTTATTATGTTACATTCATGCATAACGTTTACTTTTTGAATTTCAGGTATCTATCAATTATATTGAATCTTGTATGTTTTAAATTTCAGTTATCATTATTATGTCTACCATGGGCAACTCTATTACTGCTTTACTCGCTCTTGAGAAATTGAATAGTGATAACTTCGTACGTTGGAAATCAAATATGGACTTAATGTTAATTTGTGAGAACCATAATTTCGTTCTCACTGAGAAATATCCTGAGGAGCCCATTGTTAATGCATCTAAAAATGTTACGAACAAATATGATGCTTGGATCATATCAAGCAACTAGGTGAAGTGCTACATGCTTGTAAGCATGAATGATGCTCTGAGAATCAAACATGAAAATATGGAGTCTGCCTATGAGATTATGGAATCTCTACAGGCTACGTTTAGGTAGCATATTGATCAAAGTCGTCATGAGGCCACTAGGAGCTATAGGACAAATAAGATGAGAAAGGGTACTATGCGAGAACATGTTTTGAACATAATCAATATAATGCATGAGACAGAAGTATATGGGGTGAACATTGATGAGCGGACTCAAGTTAGCATTATACTTGAGTCGCTCACACCAGCTTTTTTTACGTTCACAACCACGTATGTTATGAGCAAGTTACAATTCAACATGACTCAATTGTTGAATGAACTGTAGTCTTTTGAGTCACTCAACCTTAGAATGACCAAAGAGAACGAGGCAAATGTTGTCGAGCAAAAATCATCTTCCACTGTTAAAAGTAACAAGAGGAAGAAGATCAATAGAAATGGCAAACGTAAGAACAAGAAATGGAAGAACGCCAAGACATAACCAAAATCCAAGAAGAAGAAGAAAGACAGCAAGCCCGAGGGAAAAATTTTCCACTGTGGGGTTGAATGTCATTGGAAGAAAAATTGTAACAAATATCTCTTTGAGCTGAAAAGAAGAGTAAATATGATTTACTTGTTTTTTAAGTTTGTTTAGTGGAATATAATTTATCATCCTGCATATTTGATTCAGGAGCCACTAACCATGTATTTTCTTCTTTGCAAACGCTTATTTTGTTAAGGGAGCTGGCCGATGGCGAGATCGTTTTGAGAGTTGGCAGTGGTGCGCACGTGTCAGCTAAAGCATCAGGGACAGTCCGTTCACTTTTCGGATATAATTATTTAGTTTTGAATGATATTTTTTATATTCCTGGTTTTTCGAGAAAATTGATTTCTCTTTCATTTTTTGCAAGAACAATTATTCAAAGTTCCTTTTATCAATAAAGAGTTTATTATTTCAAATAATAGATTCGATATTTGTCATGCAAAGTTATAAATGGACTGTATATGCTTAAACCGACTGAACACATATTAAATAATTCTGAATTATTTAAAATAGCAAAACTTAAAAGTAACAAATGACACAGAGTTTCTCATGATGATTATAACACATATATTTAGAATCTTAGGTTGGGACATATTAATCTAGATAGGTTAAACATGTTAACAAAGCATGGTGCTTTGAGATGACTAAAAGTTGGAACTCTTCATATTTGTGAATCCTCTCTAGAGGATAAAATGACCAAGAAACCTTTCACAGGAAATGGCCAAAGAGCCAAGGCACCACTTGAGTTAGTACAGAGTGATGTATGTGGGCTGATCAATGTACAAGCTAGAGGTGGGTATGAGTATTTTATCATTTTTATGACGATTACTCAAGATATGATTATACTTACCTAATGCAAAGAAAGTCTGAAATGTTTGGAAAGTTTAAAGACTTCAAAGATGAAGCTGAAAAGCAATTAGGTAAATCATTGAAAACCCTTCGATTCGATCAAGGTGGTGAATACTTAGATCTTGAATTCAAGGATTATTTGCTGGAGTGTGGAATCCTATCCCAACTCACAGCACCTGGAACACCACAGTAAAATGGTGTTACAGAAAGGAGAAACCGAACCTTAATGAATACGGTTAAGTCGATGTTAAGCTACTCATCACTGTCACTTACATTTTGGGGATATGCACTGCACACGACAACTTACATTTTGAATATAGTGTCATCTAAGTTAATAAGCAATACGTCTTTAGAGTTATGGAATGGCTCCAAACCTAGTTTACATCATTTCCGTATATGCAGGTGTCCAGCTCAAGTTCTTAGACCCAAGTCCACTATATTTAGCAATTTGAAATTAAATATTATTTTTAATTTTTTAATTATCCTTAAATATCTAATATGCCTTTATCTAGAATAAGTTACATATTTTATTCGAATGGCCTAAGTTGATGAATCAGTTGATCAATTAGAGAATTAAGTTGTGAACACAGTTGCTCAGAGTAATTTTTTTCTACGATTAATGGTTAATTAAATCTCTAAAAGAATAATCATCGTGTTATTTTAGAGAATCGTCTTACAAAAGTCATTCTCAGTTAATCTCTAGATCTTCTGTGTTAAGAACATCTAGAAACAGAAAATGTGTCTTGTAATATTCTACATGCCCATACACATCCTAGTGCGTTGAGAATTGACTTGGAATATTTTGGTGTAGATTTTAAAGTCTACTAATCGTTGGAACGGTTTCTTGGGATGGATGATAGATCAGTTTTGCAAGGACACTTGATTAAGACTACCATAGGTATATGAATCCTAACATTTTATGTTGTAGATTTAATATATAATATATAATGGATCATGATTGATTGAAAAGAATTTTCAATAGAATTTTTTTTGTTATCGTGGCGTTGCTTAATTTTTGTTTTATTAAAAGATTCAATTTTTATTAAAAGTTCAATTATTTTTAAATGGCCACGCACCACACGCTTTCGCTGCGCACGCGCCGCGTCGACCAACAAGTGGTATCAGAGTAATTTTTATATATTTATATGTTAAATGATGTGTGAGTTTTCTTACATTATTCATATAATATGAGATATGTATGAATATGGATGGTTATCTTTTTTGAATGTATGAAAATTAACGGATCGTTAATTGTATGGTGATTATTGGATTAAACTTTGTTCTTTTAATTTTTCCTTAGATCATGTGTAAGCCATTTTTGGGTGTAGGAATTTTATTTTATTTTGAATATTTATTGTAATTTTTTCGATCGCGAGAAGATGAAGAATACACGAGATGAACGACGGAGGAAAAAGAAAAGAAATATTGTTTTAGAATTCCGACGCCGGCACCGGAAATTGGATTTCTGCGTTGGCGCCTCCAATTTTTGAAAACCGGCAATGTCGCTGGAATTTACTATTCCGGTGACGTTGCTGAAAATCAGTACTAAGGGCGGGCAGCCGTTGACGGCAGGCGGTGGTCAGCGGCAGACAGCGGTGATAGGCAGCGGTAGGAGAGTCCTATTATTGGTGGCAACTGTTGTCATATTTGAGGAAGTTTCACAGAAACACTAATACCAACCAACCCTATCACTATAAAGTTTGATGATAACCCTATCACTATAGAGTTTGATAATAACCCTATCTCTATCTATTATCCTTTTAAATTTTTAAATTAATTTAATTATAAAATTAAATTTTTAATTTTTAATTTTATAAAAATTAGAAATTAATAGGTTGATTGGGTTTGACCGAAGTTTGATTAAATCAAATAAAATATATATTTGACTAAGTCAAAATCAACTAATTTTAGAAGGATAATTACAAAAATTAATTTTAATTAAAAAATAGTTTTTTAATTAAATAGAATTTTGTTCAAAGCTTGAAGATTATAAGGATGGACATTAGGAGAAGAATGTAATATTTAGGAAATATGTATTTTTGAAGTACGCTTTGTAATTTTTTTTCAATAGTTGTGATTTAAAAATACCCAACAGTCACTCGATCCATTATTATTTCATTTAATTGTTCAATAAATGTTTTAAAAGTTATGTTTGATAACTTGTTCATGTATTAGTCGATCACATGTCATACATGAAAATCTCATACAGTTTTATTTGATAATGCATCTCATCAATAGAAACATGATTTATTAGGATTGTCCTAATATGTTTATATGTATTATTTGAAATTAATAACATGTAAACTGCTAGGTTATAATTAATTAAAACTTGATAATCACACCACACTAAAGGGTATAGTAACATTTAGGATAACCAACTTTAGTAAATGAGTTGTATTAAAGTTTGATGAATAAAATTAATTAGTTAATCTAAGTACACCTAATTTTAACTTATACGCTTTAGAAGGTTAAATGAGCTTAGATCAATGAGATTGAAATAACTGATTATTAAATGTTCATATGATTATTATTTTAACCAATGATTGATTTGTAATTAATTAATTAGTTAAAATGGAAACACATAATCCTAAAATAGTGAGTGGGAGAAGGTTGACATGTCAATGTGACCTGCAGTCTCTATTATTTGAACAACATTGTGAAGTACAGTAAGGGCCTCGAGATGGCTTTGTTTTCACCCCCCCTAAGGAAGGTTTTGAGCTATACAAATACCAAGGTTGGACTTCTTAAGAAGATAGTAGTGACAGGACCGGTTGATTTTAAAATCAATTAAAAATAAGTTTGAACCACGAACGGTCCGTGAAGGGAATATAAAAAAAAATTCAATTAACTTAATCAAATTAAATAACTTAAAATCAAACAACATGCGATTATGCATATACGACATCAAACAAGAAGATAAGGTTAGATACAATTTTTTCACCCATACCTTGTATTGGAGAACTGATCTGGCAGAATTTCTTTGAACGTTCTTCGTGTTCTTCAAGATTAGGGATCTGAATTACACACTTGAACTCCAAGAATGATTTGTGAATTTCGTCCACCAATAATCACCTGTTAATTTTAGAAATATATCTCATTACAATTTTGTGCAGGAATTTAAGTGCGGGCTCTCAAAACGATTGAAGAAAAAAAATCTAAAATTTTCTCCTTCAATATTATTTTCGACGGTAACAGGAAGGGAGGGGAAAACGTTTTTCTTATTTGCTTTGTTAACAAGCAACTGTATCTAATCCAAGATCTATCTGCAATCAGATTACTATTAGATATTGATAAAATGTTATTTTTAATATTTACAAATATACCCATATATTTATAAATTTTTAAAAATTCACCCCATATATTCATAATTGCTGAAAATTATAATATTTCCTAGAGTTTGAGTTGTATCGAGATTCATCAATCCAATTGATAGATTTAATTTATCATTATCAATTAATTAATTAATTTATTTTTTATTTACTAAATATCCAGTAATTAGAAAATAATAAGCTAATTAATTTCAATATATATAATTACACTTAACTAATTAAGTGACATCATTCATCATATGTAGGTGCAGGAAATATGCCTTAGCACCAAAACACATTTTGATCCAATTTACTTCATTTTTCTATTTATGTTCTCATGAGTTATTTCTTTGATCGAATGGACCCACATGAACAAAACTAAGGATTCAAATACCCGGTGAATTTATCTCCACAAATTCTCGACCTATTTAATCTTGATATTGTATGACTCTACTATAGGTTCGATGCCGAGTCAACTCTCGATTCATGCACGCTATGTTTTCTGTTGGTGTAAATAAACTCTTTTTTATTTTCACGGTCCACAGAATATCTTAACATAATACCCATCGTGAATATCAGTAACAAGAGTGAAATATAAAATTATCATTTTACCTTTCTTGTTATTATTTCCTTAACTCATTTATTGACTGTGAATAAGAAAGAAATGATAGTGAATTGTCTCGTACAATTCGCAAGACTTAATCAAAGACTCAATTCAGTGAATACTTGGCTAGGTTAATTTATTCACAGACCCACCAATAAAGCATATGGTGATATTGTTGCTTTCGCAATTCAACGATGAATTTTCATATCTGTGAATCACGGAACTCCAACTTAATTGAATTACAATCTCTACAGTCGAAGTATTTCTCGCCAATTTGAACTCACTCATTTGACATATCAAAATTGTAAATAACTAAGTCAAGCTATGTATTTATATCAGGATTAAGGTAATTATGAAAATATCATTTAAGTGTAACAATTAGATATAGAGCTAACTAAACAGTTTTGGGCTCTGAACTAATTTGTTACCGGTCTATTCAACATGTTCATAACATGTCTAGGTTAACCGTTTGAGTCACCACTCTCATGCCCCAAAATTGGTTTTTATTGGTTCAACCTAATAGTCGTAATCAGATTCAATTGTCCAGTCGATCCTAAGACTGTGAATATAGTTCTAAACTTTCTCAAAAGAGTTCATCTGGAAACGCATCTGTCTTAACTCTTCGTTCGTTGATGAAAGTTCCAGGACTTGAATAATTTATAAACACACTTTAATAAAACTTTCAATTTATTCATAAGAATTCAATAATATGAATGTCTGAGAAATAACTAAATACAGATAAATAGTTATTACAAGCTATTTTATGGACATATTCTAACATATAGAAGAAAGTGATGTAGTTTAGTTTTGACCGACCCTAAGACGGCATATTCTAAATCAAGTTATGAAATCTGAAATATTAGGTTACACTCAAAAAGATACAATTAAGCTTTCATGTGAATAGTTGTAACTTGACCAAACAAGCGATATCTTATTGTTAAAAGAGAAAATATGAGATATTTTAAGTTTTAATTAATAAGGATGAGAATGTCTCATGAACAGTCTGAAGTTAATCATATTGACCCTAAGGCAGCACATTAAACATTGGGTTGTTTTGTCATGATTAGTAAATGTTAAATTTATGTGTTTATTATGTTGCATTCATGCATCACGTTTACTTTTTGAATTCTAAATATTTATCAATTATATTGAATCTTGTATGTTTTAAATTTCAGTTATCATTATTATGTCTACCATGGGCAACCCTGTTACTGCTTTACTCACTTTCGAGAAATTGAATGGCGATAATTTTATACGTTGAAAATCAAATATGAACTTAATGCTTATTTGTGAACCATAAGTTCGTTATTACTAAGAAATGTCCTGAGCCTCTCGCTGCTAATGCCCCTAAGAATGTTAGGGCATATATGATGCTTGGATCATATCAAACAACAAGACGAAGTGTTACATGGTTGACAACATGAATGATGTTGTGAGAACCAAGCACGAAAGCATGGACATTGCCTATGAGATTATAGAATATCTACAGGCTATGTTTGGGCAGCAGCTGATCAAAGTTCTCATAAGGCCACTATGAGCTATATGAAAACTAAGATGAGAAAGGGTATGTACTTCTATGTAAGAACATGTTTTGAACATGATCAATATAATGCACGAGACAGAAGTACATGGGGCAACCATTGATGAGCGGACTCAAGTTAGCATTATACTTGAGTCCCTCACACCAGCTTTTTTTGTCTTCATGATCAACTATATTATGAACAAGTTACAATTTAACATGACCCAATTGTTCAATGAACTGCATAATTTTGAGTCACTCAACCTTAAAATGAGCAAAAAGGGCGAGACAAATGTTGTCGAGCAAAAGCCTTCATCCACTGTTAATAGTAACAAGAGGAAGAATATCAATGGTAAGGGGAAATGTAAGAACAAGAAAGGGAATAAAGCCTAGACATCGCCATAAGCCAAGAAGAACAAGAAGGACAACAAGTCCAAGGGAAAATGTTTTCACTGTGGGGTCGAAGGTCATTGGAAGAGAAACTGTAACAAATATCTTTATGAGCTGAAAAAAGAGGTAAATATGATTTACTTGTTCATGAAGCTTGTTTAGTTGAATATGATTTTTCATCCTGCATACTTGATTCAGGATCCACTAACCATATATGTTCTTCTTTACAGATACTTGATTCGTCAAGGGAGTTGGCTGATGGCGAGATCGTTTTGAGAGTTGACAATGGTGTCCTCGTGTCAGCTAAAGCATTAAGGACAGTTCGTTTACATTTTGGATATAATTATTTGGTTTTGAACGCTATTTATTATATTTCTGGATTTTTGAGAAATTTGATTTCTCTTTCATTTTTGAAAGATCAATTATTGAAAGTTTCTTTTATTAATAAAGAGTTTATTATTTCAAAGAATGAATTCGATATTTGTCATGCAAAAAAGTTATAAACGAACTCTATATGCTTAAATCGACTAAACGCGCATTAAATAATTCTGAATTATTTAAAGTAGCAAAACCTAAAAATAACAAACAACATAGAGTTTTTCATGATGATGATGATAACACATATATTTGGCATCTTAGGTTGGGACATATTAATCTAGATAGGTTAAACAGGTTAACAAAGCGCGGTCCTTTGAGAGAACTAAAAGTTGGAACTCTTCCTGTTTGTGAATCATGTCTAGAGGGTAGAATGATCAATAGACCTTTCACAGGAAATGGCCAAAGAGCCAAGGAACCAGTTTAGCTAGTATATAGTGATGTATGTGGATTGATCAATGAACAAGTTAGAGGTGGGTATGAGTATTTCATCACTTTTATTGACGATAACTCAAGATATGGTCATACTTACCTAATGCAAAGAAATTCTGAAACTTTTGAAAAGTTCAAAGACTTCAAAGCTGAAGCAGAAAAGTAATTAGATAAATCATTGAAAACCCTTCCATCTGATCGAGGTGGTGAATACTTGGACTTAGAATTCAAGGATTATTTGCTGGAGTGTGAAATCATATTCCAGCTCACAACACTTGGAACACCACAACAAAATGGTGTTGCATAGAAGAGAAACCGAACCTTATTGGATATGGCTAGGTCGTTGTTAATCTACTCATCACTGTCACTTACATTTTAGAGATCTGCACTACACACGACAACATGCATTTTGAATGTAGTGACTTCTGAGTCTGTAAGCAAGACACTTTTAGAGTTATGGAATAGTTTCAAACCCAGTTTACGTCATTTCCGTATATGGGGGTATTCGGCTCACATTCTTAGATCCAAGACTGGAAGGTTAAACTCAAGGTCTGAAGTATACATATTTATTGGCTATGCTCCAGAGACTAGAAGTGGGTATTTTTATAGTCATAATGATCAAAAGGTGTTTGAATAGACAAATGCAACCTTCATTGAGCATGACTATATGCAAAACTACAAACCTCATAGCTAAGTAGTCCTTGAGGAATTATCAGTTTACGAGATCAAACCACTTTCAATTTCTACTGATAAACGACAAACTAGAGAAACCACAACTCCTACAAAGGAAACCCCGGTGCAAAGTCGTAGTGGGAGGGTTGTGAGACAACTAGTTCGCTACGAACTAGACGCACATGTCCTAGTGTCAGACACTGATAATGACGATCCATTATCTTATGAAGAAGCAATGGATGATCCTGAAAAGGAGAAATGGCAAGATGCCATGAACCAGGAAATTGAATCTATGTATTCCAATTTTGTTTAGGAACTTGTACATCCACCTAAAGATGTCATGCCCATTGGATGTAAATGGATCTTCAAGAAAAAAAAAGTGCAGATGGGAAAGTAGAGACTTTCAAGGTAGGGCTATACATAAATGGAGAGAGTCGATTATGAAGAGACATTCTCCCATGTGGTCATGCTTAAATCCATTTGCATCCTTTTTGTCCATAGCCGCTAGTTTTGATTGTGAGATATGACAAATGGATGTCAATATGATGCAATCAGAAGGGTTCGTACAAAAGGGGCAAGATTAGAAAGTATGCAAGTTGCTTAAATCTATTTATGGATTAAAGCAAGTATCTAGTTTTTGAAATCTTACCTTTAATGAAATTCTTAAGTCTTATGGCTTCAAGCAAAATCTTGATGAAGCCTATGTTTATAAATACATCAAAGATAAGATAGTGATTTTCTTAGTTCTTTATGTTGACGATATTCTACTCATTGGGAATGATGTAGAAACTTTGTCAAAGGTAAAAAAAAAATGGTTAGCTGAAAAATTCTAAATGAAAGATTTGGGAGAGGTGAGCTATGTTCTAGCCATCTAAATCCTAAGGGATAGAAAGAACAAGCTCTTGGCACTTTTTTAGACATCTTATATTTATAAGGTGCTGGAGAGAATCTCTATGGAGAATTCCAAGAAAGGACAACTATCGACAGACATGGAATTGTCCTCTCCAAAGAATAATGTCCTAAGACACATAAAGAGGAAGAGGATATGAGAAAGGCTCTCTATGCTTCAGTAGTTGGAAGTCTCATGTATGTTATGTTGTGTACGAGATCAGACATCTATTATGCAGTGGGAATTGTCAGTCGTTATCAATCGAATCCAGGTTTGGAACATTGGATTACAGTAAAGCATATTCTCAAGTATCTTAGGAAAATGAGAAACTATATGCTTGTTTATTCAGGTGGAGACCTGAACCCACAGGATATATTGATTAGGAAGCAGATAAGGATACCCCAAAGTCGAGGTCTGAGTCATTGACTGAGGTGATCTAAATGTTATGAAGATAATGTTGGATCAGAATCTAGCTCTGACTATTATGGAGATAAAGTTATATCAGAGCCTGGCTGACTCATTACCAAGACACTTCCTACGAAGTCATTTAAAGGTCACGTGCATCCCTTGGGATTGAGAGAAATGCCTCATGTACTTTAGGGACAAGTGAGAGATTGTTGGGGGTTATGCCCTTAAAACATGTGTATTGACTTTTTTATATGAAATTTAATTAGCAATACATTTTTCTTATAATTGTTCTTTTAAATTATTGTTGAATAATTTTTATAAATATCTGAAAGTTCTATATTCATTAATGAGACTATGATCTTATATTAGTATGAGAGGATTAAGATCATAGATAACGAATAACAATGTCAGCAACATATTAAAGTATGTAATCTTCAATGAATGGTTCACTAAGCATTATGAATGCATGCGATCTAGATCCGGATCATTGATGTGGATAGACATCTTAGTGAATGTACTTTATATAATGAGATTATATATGACTGGACCGTTGTGAACTAATATCTTATTCAACGTGTCATTTATCATAAAGATTTAATACACATCAATTCGATGATCATATGTAGATTAGTCTGAATCTTAAGTAGTAATGAACTTCTATACATGCCTACACGATTTTTTGATTCACTCATTAAGGTTTGTTTGTAAAGTAGGCTAGTGACTTTTGTTTTGGAGATTCAGTGATATACATGGCTAGGAACATGATCTTACAAGATTTAGAATCCATGTTTTTCTAATGGATCGTATATCAGTTCCCTTAAGTGTTAATTCTGGGACTGAATGGTTATTGAGCTCAAATTTATAATAAGATTATAAATTAGTCATTTACTACTAGAACAATGGTACTTAAGGATCAAGAGATAATTAGAAGGGTAAAACAGTAATTTTGATTAGTTCTAATTTATGAACTAATAATTGGAGGACACAGCTACATGAAATGATTATATCAGTGGACTTCACGAGAATACTCTGTAAATACAATTTATAATTTCTAAGGGTGCAATTTCATATTTATAGTGGAGTAATAATGAAATTAATAAATAAGATTATTGAATTAAAGAATTTAATTAATAATATGGTTTATTGAAGCTTAGGATTATAGGTCCATGGTCCACATGTCATCTCTATACTACGCAGTTTAGGGTGTGAATATTTCAATACATGAGAAAATGACTGACTTGTAAAAGAATTTTTATTTTGGGGCAATTATAGAATTATAAGATAATTATGTGTGATTAATTGATTAAGAATTAACTAATTAAATTATTTATATAAATAAATGTAATTTTCGGAATTAACATATATAAATAAATATCGATTAATTTTTAATTATCAATAAGTGAGATAGAATATCTAATTTATGAAATTAGATAATTAAATTATTATTAGATAATATTTTGGATCAACTAAATCTATTATTTTTGAAATAACAGATGATTTAGTTGATATGGGTAATCAGATATGTTAATTTTGAATTAACTGATATGTAGATATTTATCTGATTAAAATAAATATTTAATTTGTAGTAATTGTCATGTGTGAATCATTGATTGGATATCAGAGATTGACATGGATTACTGTAGTGTCACGTGGCACTACAGTAGTGGGGGTACACTGTGCTGCCTCACGGCACACTGCAGTGCCATGTGGTACTGTACTTGTGCACCATTATTCAGTGAGTGCCACTGTATTTGGTAATTTGAAATTAAATATTATTTTTAACTTTTTTAATTATCCCTAAATACCTGATACACCATTATCTAGAATAAGATACATATTTTATTGAATGGCCTAAGTTAATGAATCAGTTTATCAGTTCATCAGTTTATCAATCAGAGAATTGAGTTGTGAATATAATTGCTGAGGGTGATTTTTTTCTTTGATTTATAGTTAATCAAATTTCCAAAAAAAAAAAAGAATAATCATCGTGTTCTTTTAGAAAATCGTTTGACAAAAGTCATTTTCAGTAAATCTCTAAATCTCATGTGTTGAGAACATCTAGAGATAGAAAAAGTGTCTTGTAATATTCTACGTGTCCACGCACGCCCTAATGTATTAAGGATTGACTTAGAAGATCTTGGTGTGGATCTCAGTGTCTACTGATCGTTGGAACAGTTTCGTGGGATGGATGATCGATCAGTTTTGCAAGGGCGCTTGATTAAGACTACAAGATGTATGTGATTCCTAATCTTGTATGTTGTAGATTGAATATATAATGGATCTTGATTGATTGAAAAGTGTTTTCAATAAAAAGTTTTGTTTGGTTATCATGGCGTTGCGCAATTTTTATTTCATTAAACGATTCAATTTTTGTTAAAAGTTTAGTTTTTTAAATGGCCTTCCGTCATACGCTTTCGCTGTACACGCAGCCCACCGACCAACAATAACAATTCTGCAGCTCAGGACAGAAGACATTAATACTTATAATACTCACAACTCAAAGCAACGAAGAAGCAAGAACAAATAAAGGATTAAGGTCTCATCCAAATCAAATAAAAGCTCAGTGGAAGTAGAAGTACAACTTCATCTACTCAAAGGTTCAAGTTTACTGCTCAAAACACACCTCAGGAATGAAAATCAAGCTTATGCAAAGATGAAGGTTATAACAAAGGAAATAATCAAAAGCAAAGCCAAATGAAGGATTCAGAGCCGTTAGAATATTCATTCTCATTAATAAGGAGAAATGATTACAAATACAAAAAAAAAAAAAAGTTACAGAAACCCCTCCTGAGGTGGAAGACAAACCCCCTTCTTAGGATAATATAATAGTAGAAAACCCCCCAACATATGGGTCAGTAGTCATAGGGTTTTCATAGCTTTCTTGAACTCTTTTGAGATCTTGAGGACTCTGGTCGCTTTTCGGCCAAGGATTCAAGATCACGGTGACTTGGTCTGATGCCCACACCAAGTCTAGCCAAAAGGGATCTCAACCCATAGGCAACACGTCCCTCTGAGTCGAGAATGAAAAAGGCTTCAATCTCTCCTACGAGGTGAGAATGGGAAGGAAGCAATCGTGCTCGCGTTTGAGACGATCCAGAAGGATGCGAGTGGAAGAGCTATTTACCCACTCCTGAAGCATGCTGTAATACGCGGCTAGAGGATCGAAAGAACAAATGTGGTAAAAGACGGGATGGTGAAGCTGAAAGGAGGAGGTGGGTTACAGCCAGAAATGTTGCTCAATTACGGATCAAAAGTCAAGACCACCGGCTAGGTTACAAACATTTATTAGGGATGATGCTTCACAATAGAGGGGCTTTACAGCTTCGAGTCGGTAACTAAAAAACAAAGGGTTCACTGCATAGGATCATTGACGGTGAGAAAATCGCCGCGAATTGATCATCAGCGACTTTGAGGCACAATATTTTAAAGACAACAGAAAGGGAAGCACAATCATGGAAAGAAAGATGAGAAAATCTCAAGAGGAAACCTCCAAAATAGAAGAGGCGCCAGAAAGGGGAAGGACTATTATTCTCCCAAGAAGGAAAAAGGAATTGGGGGCAATGACGAGGGTTGGCGAAGATCTCAACTCTCTCAGGAAGGCAAGGATGAAGAAGATGAGAAAGGAAACCCCCTATTTATAGGCCTTGAATAAGGAAACAACTCATTTAATGGGCATTAAAATAAGCCATGATGGCAATCATTGAAGCGATCTTACACCCAATGAGTGACCATTTCGTGAACCAATGAGACAATTTTGGAGAACAATCATCACTCATGTATCCGCAAGAGTGAAGCGATGCATCAATAAGTCAGGCCTTACAGCTGGTGGCCTCACCCTCCTTTATGTGCATCCACGTGCCATCATTGTCCCCACTCCCAAGGAATCAATGGCCATGGATCATGAAATAAGTGAGGGGATGCACGCGCTCGGACGAGTCACGACAAAAGACAGTCAGGTAATTAGTTCTATTCACCACAGTCTCCCAACTGAACAAAATTTGAGAGCAAGTGTGCATTCCCCAGGATGAATGGAGCCTTTAGCTTCACACCACATAAAGTTAGCTCAGATAATGAACCCAGATAAAGAAGTCTTAGACCTGGGCGAATAAGACCTCCAAGTTCCTGACTAGGGGAAACTAATATAGGTGTTACCTGACTACCTTTAATATGACAACATGTGTCACATTACACCGAGAATATTACACTAGAAGAAGGTTTGAAGGCCCAACCACCCAAAAGGAGGAAGCCGACCATGCTTGGTCGGTCCCCAGGAAGCTCGGATTACACAGACCTGAGTAGATGAAGGGCAGCGAGAATGAAGCCCCCGTAGAGAACTCAGATGACTCCCAGTGTTAGGGTCGTCATTAACCACCGAAAATAACATTCCACGCGGTGTCCTCCCATAACCCAAATGCCCAACAAGTCTAATCGTTCTGACAAAATGTCAGATCATCCCTCTTCTAGTCACCTCGAAAATACATCTACATTTAATGACTGACACTTTATGTCAAAGGTCTCCTCTCACCCGTCCAATCAAGGACATTCATCACATCTTGAGAGGCTTCCCTTGCAAGTTCCCAAGGCTTCTTCAACACGCCTTCGCCTGTGAGGTCTCAGGTACAAATACCCCCATCTACTTGAGAGAAAGTATGCATTCTCCACCAAGGAAAACTATGCCAAAATTATATCAAGATATTGAATTAGGTATCAGAGGACCTTAGACGAGACAATCATACCCTAGTTCCCTTTTCTCTTTGAGTTCTTTGTTTGTGTTTTGCAGATTCCAAGGTCGATAGGAGTCTCATGCCGAGAGGGGATCGCATGCAAACTAACTGTTGAAATTTTTGGCATCAACAATAACCAAACCATTTTGTTTTATTAATTTGAAAAATAATTTGAGATGTTTCCAATGCTAACCAATAGATTTGAAAATGTAAGAACATCATCAATATAAACAATTGAAAAATTAATAAATGGGTTGAAAGGCTCATGCATTATCTTTTGAAATTCACTGGGGGCATCTTTAAGCCCAAATGACATTACATTCCATTCATAATGATCAAATGAAGTTACAAATACAGTTTTATATTTATCATTCTCATTTATTTAGATTTGTCAAAATTCAAATTTCATGTCAAATTTTGAGAATGCAACAGCATCTCCAAGTCTGTTAATCAAGTTACTCTTATTAGGAATGAGATATCTTATACATTCTAAAATACTATTAATGGGCTTGTAGTTGATGGCTAACCTAGGAACTCCTCATTCAATTTCAATGGTCTTTTTTACATAATAGACAGAACATGACCAATGAGGTTTGCTCATTCTTATAATATTTTCGTTAAGGAGGTCTACAATTACCTTTTTTTCAAATTCGAGCATTTCAGAGTTCATTTGAATTGGTTGTATCTTTATGGGGATGAGTTTTCCATCAAATCCTTTGGCATAAGGTAGGCTGACCATGTGTTATTTCCTATGCCATAAGGTATTAGGGATCTCTCCACATAATTCCTTGCAATTTCTCTCTTCAAAGATTTTTAATTTTTTTTTAAGAATAGGATTTTAGAGTTGTTCTTAAATTCTTTTGAAATTTACTTCCTCATGAAGAAAATATAATTATTTTTCTTTACAAGAAATTAAATTTTTATATTGAATTTTGTTTAAAGTTTTTAATTTCTCATTATGATAAAACGAAAGGAATTTAAATTTGACAGGTTTATCTATTGGGTAGGTAATGATATCATCTTACTCTGTTGTGAAATGATATAACAGAGAAATGAATGGAAAACATAGAATAATTTTATCCGACATGTTTTTACTAAGACAAATGGTGTTTTAAAACACACATTGGCTTAGAAAATATGGATTTTAGAGACTTCATAATTGATATGCATACGAGTATCATTGAAAAATGTCAAAACCTCTTTTATCTTCTTGAAGTACTTGGTAGGAACAAACCCTTCATGCATATAATATAGTCAGCTCTTGAGTTAATTAGGGCTATAGAAGTGATCTGAAAGTCCTGGATAATAACTCTGACCATTGTATCATTTCTTAAGTTTTATGTTATTAAGGATTTGTAGGATGTTGTCATTATTTTGTATATTGACAATAGGTTCTTCAAGTTCATTTGCAGAATGGATAGGGCTCTTACTAGATTCTTCTAGTTCATTGGACTCTTGTTTTTAATTAAATTTTATATTATTAAAATGTTTAATTATTTTGTTACTTCTGAATTTGAATCTTTTAATTCTTTTAATTCTTATATTTCATTCTTGATTATACATTTATATTGAATGTTATTTTTGTTGATTTGATTACGAATGACATTGCTTTTTCTCTCAAATATTGAGGTAATGATATGTATGTTCGAAAAGAACATAAGTATATCCGTGCGAGATATAGAATTCTGACATGCTAAATATGGACAATTTGGAAAAACTTGTCATTTGCCCGATGAAGCTGCCTAAAAAATGTTAATTCCTTGAACTTGAACCTGTCACTCTTCTAGCTTTGTAAAATACTTGTACTAATTTGAAATCGAATTGATTTAGAAGATCAAGAATCACAAGTTTCACTAAAACAGTATAGTACAAGTTTATAAGCATTGCTAGGTTTAGATATATAAAGTTAAACAGAATAACGTATGTGGACGGAAAGTTGTCGAGTCATCAAAAAACTTTTAGGAACGCTGGCCGGAGGCAAGTGTTGTTAGAGGAATCTCCTTGGGACTGCCAAGAGTTAATAATTATGGTGATTGTAAAACCTCATAATCTAAGAGACAAGAGAGTGTCTGAAAGAAATTGTCTATTTGTGCGGCCTCTCCTTGAAAGGGAGGAGTGAATATAGAAGGGGAGGGGAAACCCTATTCGTAGTGAGTAAAAAGTGAATGAAACATAGGTTAGTGTTAAAGTTACACCAACGTAAAGAAACATTGTTGTGTGTCTTTAGGTTCATCATCAAGGAGAGGAAGGCGCATCTAAAACTACTAAGGATGTCATGGCACTGGGATGAAGTGATGAAACTTATCTTAATTCTACGAAGTAGTAGGTCTCTAGCTCGTTCCCAAGGCAATAAATCCAAGTCTTCTCATTTGACTTTATGGTTAGGGATAAACAGTCACAACAGGTTCAACTGAGGTGGGAGGGGCGGGGAGTGGCTCGACAGGTATGAAAATGGCAAAAAGGGATGTATGTATATTAGCCCCATGTTCTAGTTCAATTGTATAGCAATGGAACTTGTACATATTCTCTGTGAATGTTGTAATCTTATTTGATGAAGCCCTCAGAACGTGAGATGTATAGTTGTGATTGTGGGTGTTTCTTCACTCAATCAGTTATTTAAGATTGTTCTTATTATTGTAGTCCCCAGTTGGGTGTGCTGATGCTGGTGTCTCATATACCACTTGTTTTCATTAAGCCCCTAGTATGGAATGTCGCATGTAATTGAGTTAGATGCCAGCAAGAAATGGTGTCATAATATGTTCAAGATGAATTTAATGGAGTAGCTTTACCGCGCAGGCCTCTCTCGAGGAAGAGTCTGATCATATGGCGTCATTCACTATTTCTTGTTGGAAATGGCCATATATATATATATATATATATATATATATATATATATATATACTACCTTATATTTGATGTTAGCATAAGAAAATATTCATGAAAATAAATGAGTTTAAAGATACATAATTTTATGGCTATGACAGATGATGGTCCGGTGTTTTTAAAAGTTGTTGATTGTTCAGGGGAATCAAAGACAAATATTTCATAGTAAACTTGATGAAATAGGTCATCAATGAAGTGGGTCATCAAAGGGTTATCCAAATTATTACAGATAATGCTTCATATTGTAAGAGAACAGAATAAATCATTGAGGCTTATTTTTCAAATATTATTTGGACACCATGTGTCGTTTATACACTCAATTTAGCATTGAAAAATATTTGTTCAGCCATGAAAGTTGAAGACAATCAATTGGCCTATGAGGAGTGTAACGGAGACCCGATTTGTTTCTATGATTGTCATGCTTAAAAGGTTTAAAGCTGGTCTTCAAGCTATGATGATTAGTGATAAATAGTCATGTTATAGGGAGGATGATGTGGGCAAAGCAAGATATGTCAAGGAAAAAGTGCTTGATGACATTTGGTGGGATATGATTGATCATATTCTTTCTTTCTCATCTCTTATTTATGACATACGTGAAAATCTTATTTCCATTTGACATACGATATGTGAGATTCTATGGTTGAAAATGTAAAAATAGCAATATATAGAAATGAAGGAAAGAAGCAAGACTGGTGGGATATGATTGACCATATTCTTTCTTTCTCATCTCCTATTTTTGACATACGTGAAAATCTTATCTCCATTTGACATACATCATGTGAGATTCTATGATTGAAAATGTAAAAATAGCAATATATAGAAATGAAGGAAAGAAGCAAGACGAGTCGCCATATGTTGTTACCAAATCCTCATTGATCCTTGGTCAAAGAACAATATTCCATCCACTTTTTGGCATATTCTTTAAATCTAATGTTATTTCTAACTCCAAATATTTGACATTTTATTTAATATTTTCATTATCTTTCAAGAACAAGTTTATTCCATGAATTAATTATGAATTATTATCATTTTTTTATTAAAGGCATTATAGAGACCCTTGGCTTGGAGAGGATAGCAACTGGATTCCTCATAAAAATTTAGAGCTCTCTCGAGAAAGAATAAAATATCTCACGATTGAGGAGTGTATCAAAGTGTACTTAGAGTGTGCCAACTTCTACACTATGATGGGAGATTTTGAAGATGTGCCAACTTTTCCACTAGGGTGGGAGATTTTGAAGATCATTATTCCATTCATGATCGTTATCATGTGAATCCCAAGAGTTGGTAGTTTATCCATGGTGCAAGTGCCACTATGGTTTAAACATTGGCTTTGAAGATCCTTGTGCAATCTCCAAGATGACTCCACAATGTGCAGAGGACTAGTATTTAACCATAGCAATCTTCGTCCCTTATCAAGGAGAATCACACAATATTCAATAGGAGAGACTAAAATGTGGGGCATCCATAGAGATGCTTTTGAATCTTTGAGGATGTTGGAGTACTTCAAATTGCTGATTTGTCCCTTGACTTGATGAGCCAGAGGTGGAGGGTTTGTTGTTCACCGACGATGATGATCAAGGAAATATAACTAACCTTTTTTAAAAGGGGTGGCAGATTTTTAGAGAAGCAGCTTCTAAAAAGCACTTAAAAAAGTTGAGATTATTAGATAATTTTCTCATAATTAAACTTATCAAACACCGAAACATGCTTAAATTATATAAAAATTATTTTTTGATCAAAATAACATTATAAATTTTAAAAAGAATGAGAAAATATAACTCGAACTCATGATATCTAAAATATGTGTGTATAAACTTAATCAACTACGACAACCTAAGTCGTCAAACAAAAATCAGTTTCATTTACTCTAAAAGCTAAAAGCGGGACGAAGTAGAAAATGTCTATTTAAATTAGTTTCTTTTGATCTTGAAAATGAAGTTTTATGTTAGTTTCTCTTGACCTTGGAAAGGAAGCTTTTTGTTACTTTCTTTAGATCGAATATTTATAGTTGGATCTTTGATGGATCTCCTTGATGGATTGTCAATTAACTCATTCGATGCGAAAATACATTTTGCATACATATAAACATCATTACATCAATATATCCTACATTTTTTTGAAAAATGATGTACCAATATATGATGTCATGCTATATCCATGTCGTATTGTCCGTACTTTCTAAGGAATTGAAAATGTTTTTGGTTGCAGAGGATGTGAAAGCAGCTTATTGAGCTCCTGCCGAGTATAAAGACAAGAAAATATATAATTATACTATACAACGCAGCATGATACATACTTGCAGAAAGATTAAACAAAAAATTCTCAACACGGTGAAACCTGCCGTAATTTCTTTAAGTGCATGGAGCTGGCTTACATTTGCTTAAAGTTGTTTACTCTTTCTTCCTCACTGACGTAATCGTCAATTACTAATTCCACTGATTCCGCATTTTGTTCAAACAAGTTCCTACTCGGCTTCTCCTGCAATCAAGATAAAAATAGCTTAAAAAAGTAAGACTGCAATAAATCAAACTAAGAGTCACTTTAAATTTAATCACTGAATACTTTCAAAATTCATATGGATAGAAATAATTTCAATTTCCAGTTCCAAAAAATACATATACGAACAATCGTTTTACAACCTCTGGCACGTATGAATGGTCAAAAGGAAATCGCTGAAAGCTTTCCTGTATAGAGTAAGCCCCATTGCATCATATTAGTAAGAGAGGGACGGAAAAGCTGATTTTAGGTAGAAAGAAAAACTAGACTTCTAATGTGGAGTAATGCAAAAACAATAAAGCTAAACTCGCTGAAATTTTCTGCCTGCAGTTCACGTTCTTTAACTTATAACTAAAGCGGAGAAAATTATCATAAATAAAACTTAGCTCTCACATGCCCAGAAGAGTTTATAAATTACCGTACAGAGTTAGTACCTTGGAAAATGATTTGCATAGTGAAGCAAATTTAGAAGTTTCATTAGGTGAGATTAGTGCAATGCTGCACCCATCAGCAGAAGCTATAGCAGCTCTACCACTTCTATGGACATGAAACTATAAAGAAGGATGGCATTTGGTTAGAAAAGTAACAGAACCAGGGGAGAATTCGTTATTACTTACTTCAGCGCAATGTGGAAGCTGATAGTGAAGAACAGTTTGAACACCAGGAATTTCAAGACCTCTTGCTGCAGCATCAGTAGCGACAAGTATGCTGTTTTCATGTCCTCGAAATTGATCTATTGCCTAAATAAACAAAATATGAGGAAGGAAAACAAAACCTCGAAAATGAGAAATGTCTAATAACTAATTCAGCAAAACTGGTCAACTATTTAACTGAATATGGAAAACAAAATCCTCCATTGTTTCCTGATCATGCTTTGAGAAATCTGTATCTCCATGTTCATCTTTTTCTTTAGATTATTTCATATGATTATATAACCATACTTCAGAGATTAAAATCAAACGTGCATATTTCACAATAAGCTAAAGAACTTTGGAAGTATATATATATTTTTTGGTCGGTTCACTGAGAACAGATATATTCATACCACCATCGACTGTAAGATCTCGCTACATCATTAAATATCTAGAAATGCAATAACTTAAATCAATGATGATCCAAAATTATATGGACTCACTTCTACTTGAAATTTTGACTAACTTTTCAACCTCGCGTGAGTTCATGTAATAAAAGATATGGACCAAAACCCCCAAATATGTGCACTAAAGGTTCTTGTCTAGCATCTCTATGTGATAAGAAGTATCCTAATGCAAAACACACCTTCTACCGAGATCTTGCTGTTTCTGAGCATGAAGAGTCCAAACATTGATGCCAAGAATGCGCAAGAGGGCTGCAATACGACACAAAGCTGCAAGCAATGTACAAAAGACTATTGTCCGACCTTGCCCATGAACACTAAATATATAATAAAAATACACATCTCAATACCCTTCCTGCATCTGTAACCAATTACGTTTAGTAGTTCACCATCAATATTCACAACTGGATGGTGATTTCCAGTAAATAGTTTATAGTACAGAAAAACTACAGATGCTTTACTTAAACTTGAATGCATCTATTAAAACATAAAAAGATGATAAGGAACCCATCTTTGTAGAACATTCTTTCACTTGAGACATCAGTAGCTCAAGAAACAAACGAAGCAGTTCAAAGATTTAAAAGCTCCAAGAAGCTGGCACCTTGATAATATTGAAATTAATTTATCAAGGCTAGCAATTAGTTGTTTATGGGAAAAGCTAAATCTTAAATGCAGAAAATCAAACTTACCAAAATGGTGTAGTTATTTACATATGCACATTTTCTTGTCCATCTATGCACATCAAGTCCAGCTCTACAATAAGCAACTTACAGTAACTAACAGAACTGATCATCGGTGCTTGCAAGTAGTAAGACATGGTTAATTGTCACAGAGACATGCTAAAGGAGTAAGCTATGGAACAGTGAAACACCAGCCCTCTCCAACTATAAATATTTGCATCAGATTGGGCTTTTACAATTACGCTGTCTATTCACAGCACTAGGATAAGAAAAGGATATTTAAAATCTTTAGATCACTTCTAAATCTTTATGTTTGAATAAAACCATATTATTAAACTTCATTCATTGAATCTCTCCAAATCTCAGCAACCAAACATCACAATTGGGGGAAAAAGACAAAAAGAACACAACGCGTAAGAATCATCATATTCATCAGAATTTCCAGTACATATGTGGGCAAGGTGAAACATTGTCTCGAAATATCATCATATCAGCTAGAAATTATAGCGAGAAGAGATGTTGGCCGCAGAGCCAAAATAAAACCCTAGAATGACTATTAACAAAAACATCAATGGCGCCTATTTTGATTAAGTTGATAAAGGTGGGGGTAGTGGTGAGGGTGATGGAGACGTTTAGTTGATGTCGGAGTCCTCGAAATCGTCCTCGAAGGAGTTGAAGAAATCGGCGTCGGCGAGCTTGTTGTCGGCCGAGATAACGCCCTCACCGAAGATTTCAAGTGGATCGTCGTCCACGTCCATCGCCACTGTCGATCCTTGCTCGTCCATGTCGGCGAAGAAATCCATTGGCATCGGCCTCATTTCTGTCTTTCAAATTTCAATTCGCCTAAACACTAGCTGCAGCGTCCATATTTATAGGGTTTAGTCTGATAAATTTTTGGAAGAATCTCACTGAGAGAGAACCAAAAAGCAAGCTCCACTGTTTACAAGACTAGACGACCGCACATAATATTTTAAGAATATTTAAAATATATATAAATGATAAATATAATTAATAATTAATAATTAATAAATCAAGACCTATACATTGTTTGATGAATTTTTATACTCTAATAAATCTTATATATGTAAATTTGTAAATGAGACAATATAATCTTTAAAAAATAATGATTATACAACGTTATATTTCAGTATAATTTAAACTTCTATCAGTAAGTCACTATCTGATGATTTTCCACTCAATCGTCATAAATCATAGTTTAGCTAACTATTAAAGCACCAACCATCATAGAGTTTTATCTTAATCAAAGTTAAACTTATGAAAGAATGTAGATGTAGATAGAACAATTATAATTTTTTTGTTTTATAAGAAATTAGTATAGTTTAATTATGTGTCCTCTTATGATGAAATTTTTAATTTAATTATATATAAGAGAAATGTTGATGATGATAGGTTGTGGTTATTTATATTATTTAAATATGTTAAAATTTTACTTGAAATAATAATAATTTTTATTTATGAATTATACTGGTTCATTGTGTAAGAATAAATTCATTGAACATGATTGTAATCGGAAAAACCGTTATTGTTCTGGAAAAGATAACAGTTCTTAGCTATTATCTTAAGAAAAAGAATAACAGTTGTTTCCCGTTATTAAAAACTAACGTTAAGAGAACACGATGAACGGCAGTTATGCAACTGTATGCGACCGCTCATATAAGATTCGGTCATTATCTTTTATCATGTTTGTAGTGATATATTTAATCTTTCAAAAAAGCGTGTCTTAATGTGTAGGTAATGTGATTTAAATTCCTAGAGGTTAAATCAGATTTTAAATCTACATTATCTTTATTAGTTATGTAGATACGTATATTCATACATTGACATAGTTAACCAACAGAAATGTATGGACGTGGATAAGTACAATGAATGTCTTCTAACAAATACAAAACAAGCATTCATGTCCATTGTATTTTCATAGATTACTATGCCAAGTGTATTTTTGTCTTTTTTTGTAAATAGAAGAATAATCGTTAGATTGATTTGTTAAAATAAATATTTTATCTCTTTGTATATTTAATTAATAAATTTAGTACGATAGATTTTAGAAAGAAAAAATAGAAATGGGTAGATATATAAAATATATAGATAATAACCAATTAAACTCACACTACAATGCCGTTAAGAAGGACAATTAATGATTAGTAAGAAAATCATATGGACAAAATGGTCTAAAAATATTTTTTCAATTTTGACACTTTTATATATGTTATAGATAATTGATTATTAATCATTTCATTTTAAAATTATTAATATTTAATAGTAACATTGATGAAGGATAAATAAAGAATTCAATGAACTAGTAGTGGCAATTGATGTCCAAAAATGTTTCTCTCCTCTTAGCCCCATTTATATATACTATAGACTAGTCAACACATACGTGTAATGCATGTAAAATTGAATCTATTACATGTTTAGTTATGATTATTATTTATAATCATGTTGTGTTTATGTGAACTTAAAAAATATATTTAGGTCATATGATTTATTTTCAATTTATGTGAATAAAATCAAAACGATGTTGTATTCTTATTATTTTTAGTGACATATTATTATTTAACAACATCCTAGAACATAATACATACTTAAAAAAATATTAAGAGTATATAGTAGAAATATGCTATATAAAATTAAAAGAAGAAAAGACGTGATTAGAATTAAGTTATCCATTTCATGTTTAATTTTAAACTTGATTTTCTTTTCTTTTGTATTATAAATTTAATTTTTTTTGTCAAACATTGTGTAACTACAATTATGTAACATGCTAATTTTACTAACATCTAAAATACAGCATAAAGTGTGTTAAAATTAAATTATATTTTAAATTTTATAGAGATTTTTTTATTTCCTCTATATTAAGAGCAATTAGTAAAAAGTTATAATTTTCTCCATAATTTATTAAATAACTTGTTATAATTCATTCAAAGTTATCAAATTAAAATTATCTCAAAATTTATATTAATTATTTGCTTTTTAAATTCATTAAATAGGTTAACAGACTTAAAAAATTAATGACTACTTTGACCAATTTATTATAATTTAAAAGAAACCAAATATTAAATGTCACAAGTAAATTTGAAAGTTATTTTGGGTAATACATCAATAATAAGTGATCAAAATTTTTTTAAAATGATTCTCACCTCATCCTCATTTTCAATAGATTAGAGATTATACATAATGACTGCTCCTATTATTTGAAAAAAAAATTGATTTTTTTTGTTAGATTGTGGTCTACTAAGCCCTGTTTGGTTCGCGCTATCCTCATTTGTAATCCTCATGTACTTAAATTATCATATTTATTTGGAATAATCCTTAAATAAAACTGTATTTCTAATTTGCATCTAATCTTAATTTGCAATCTTTTGAGGTAATTGAATTATAGCAAGAAATAGAAACAATCCTAATTTACAATGTAATTTCAATTCTAATATCAAACAAAATTATTTTCCTAGCATCATATGAAATAAAACAAAGTCACTTCTTTCTCACACACACTCTCTCTCATTTTATTAATCTTTAATATATTAAAATTGGGATGAGAATGAGAATCATTATTGAATCATTTTGTCCACTCTTTATTTTACAATTTCAAAATTACCCTTGAGTCCATTAATAGTGCATCATTAATTGTAATTTTCTTATTTCTCAAAATAATGTATCTCTTAAACAAACTTTTATTTTCTTATCATTTCTATTTGAAATCTATTTTTAGATAAGAGAACATATTACGTTATTTCTTCGTTAGGATATACATTAGAAAAATTCAATCAATAATCAATAAATAATAAAATATATTTTTAGCTGATAGAGATCAAATAAATAATATACTAAAAATCAAATTAAAATGTATAGATAATGTTCTTCTAGTATAACTAAATTAATTAAAATTATTTTGGTGAGTAAGACTTATGAAAAGCATAAAAATTATAATTGTAGTTTCCTAATTTTATTTACTAATAAATGTATCTTATTCAAAGTTTTTTATTTATAAGAACAAGTAATATATAATAAACAATCAAAATAATAAGTGTCATATCACGTGCACCACACGTATATTTAATTAGTTTAACTAAAATTAACTTTATTAAAGTTTAGTTTAGTATTATTACTTTATTTAAATATTAATAAAAAAATAATTAAAATCAATGTTAAAATTTCACATGAAAATATTTTCATATATCTCTTATTTTATTAATTTAATTAAAATTAATTTTTTAAAATTTAGTCCAGCATTATGAATTTACTTAGATATTAATAAAAATTACTTACGATTAATTTAAAAATTGTACGTCAAAATATTTTTTTTGGATAATGTATAACTAAAAAATCATTTAAATAACATATAACAATCATATATTATTAACTATCACTTCTTATATTATCAAACACAATCAAACATGATGATCATATTTTTTAAGTAATTGATTGAACACAATTGAATTGACAGCAATTAAATTGTGATTGTTATTCTAAATTGTATGAACCAAATGACCATTAAAAGTGTCTCAACGTCACATTGTTAGTTAGAGTCTAGTAGAAAATTTTCCTAGAGCTAACAGAATTTTTTTGCTAGAAAATGGTGAAGTAATGGACAACTTAATTTTTTTCTATAAAAAAATGTCACATTTTGTTATATACTAAATAAAGGTCTAAGTTTCGTTTTTTTTTCTTTCTCAATGGTCTATCTCAGGCACTTTCCCTTGAGATGATCAAACTTTTTAAAACTTGAAATTTAGGTCTCCGGCAACTAGGTTTCTAGTGGAATTTTTTAGTATTTTACATATAAGAGAAATAAGTATAGAGTTTTTCTTTAATGAGTAATTTTATATCGATCAAGTTATAATGAACATTTAACTGATCAAGTGGTATGTTAATTATATTATTGGGTAGTTAATTCATAAACGACGTATTTGTATTGAATACTTTAATTGAACCATCCTGGATAAGAGAACTCATATAAGACTTGCATATTTTTCTTTCTCAGCCACCAAGCACTGTGGTGTGACAACAAATCTGCAATTGTATTGGCTTCTAATCCTCTCTTTCATGCTCGAACTAAACATGTAGAGATCGATATTCATTTTGTTTGAGCGAAAGTCCCCAAGAAAGGTGGAAAAGAGCCTTTCATTTATAAGCTGCTTGTACTCTTTCAGAACCAATGAAAATCATTTGAGGTATTTTCTTCACCAGAGATTCTTCCTCTTCTTTGTTAAATTCTGATTTTCTTCATACCCTTCACCAACAAGCATGTAAAAAGGTACTTAGATATCTTAAAGCCTCAGTTAGGACAACTTATTAAAGCTACCACACTTTCATATAGAATGTTCTCGTATGCAGGGTGCCAACCTCAATGTGCTGAAAGATAAAATTTACACCGGATACTTCCATTTTTACTTGGAACTATTGATGTTTACTTGTTAACGCTAACAATTAGTATTGAAGATTATCTCTTAAAAAAAGTAATGAAGATTAAATCTGAATTAATATCTCAAATGAGAGAATTCATTTGTCAACATCTACTTTCTCTGTTATTTGTTTCAAATTTTTTTATTTTTTTAAACTTCCAGAAATTGCTTCTAACATAAAATTTCGAGAAAACTTTGCCGCCCATCAGAAGCAGAGAAAAATAGCATTGAATATACAACTATGAAGCAATAATACATTCAGCTGCACAATCAAAGATTGCCTCTATCCCCATGAATATATTTCTTTTCCGGCAAAACAGGACATTGATGTTGAAGAAGGAAAAGCTACAGCCTCAGAAGAAAATCTTCATCATAGGCAAAAGAGGGAAGCAGAACAGAGACTTTCCCAAACACAGTAGATGTCTAACCATTTCTGGTAAAAAACGATTTCAGGCTACAAGTAGGCATCCGTTGGATTCATAGGAGATCATAGGCAACCGTTAGAATCACTTGTATATATACATCATCCCTCATTGTAAACAAACATAATTTTATCTTCAATAACAGATCAGAACCAAAAAGGGTTCATCATCTCTGAAGCTCATCACTTCCCAAAAATCAGAACCAGACAGGTTCATCATTTCTACAATTGATCACAATATGAAATGTGTAGATTACAAGGTCCTCAGAAAATCCAAATTTCCATTTTTTTATAATCTCGTTTGCATCTAATCCTAGGATTATATCGAGTTTTTGTCATATTCATTTTTGTTAAGTATGACATAAAGATAATAAACATTATCCGAAACTCATCAATAAATCGTGAGATATATAACATTTTACATTACATATGATCAATTATTCACAAAAGAGAACTCTAAATGATGCACTAAAGATTCATAATTTACAACAATTCTGAATAATAATTAACAAATCACACGACTCTTTGAACAAATAAACAAGTCTATAACTATCTTCTTATAGAGGAACCCTAATTTTTTGGGTGCATAGTGTTAAGTCGAGTCCTTTCAAGTGATACTCATTAAACTTAAAGATGAACACGAATTGTTATGTGAAAAAGTATCAGAACACTCAAATATAGAGGTAATCGGCCTTACATGTGTTCCTCTATAAAGACATCACATTTATAGTATAGTTAGTCGGATATAAACGACAACTTTGAATTATAAAAATGTACTTGCCAACAAATTGCAACTCAAAAGCTCCATAAACATTCAATACCTCATGTAAGAATAAGCAATCATGCTCATCGAGGAAGTGACAGTAGCAACATTTATAAGAAATAGTAAGAAAAATTAACTACAATTATAATTTTTGGCATCAAAAACTTGTTACGATTATTCTAGAGTGGAAGTGTACACTAATATCGTCAAGTAATAAAATTTCTATGAAAATAAAGTATCGTCCACAGGATTGATTGATATTAAAATATTGAAAATAAGTATACATTAATTCTAATTGAGAATGACAAAAAGTTAGGATTTTTGAATGAAAAATTGAACTAAAAAGATTAATCCTTGATAAGGAGAAATAATTCAAATATGATTAGTTAAAAGTTAAAGGGTTTTCGATTTCACCAAACAAAGACATGCTCTAAATTTCAAAACTCAATCAATGTTTATCAAATTATTGACAGTAAATTTCTCTTATATAATTATCAATCTTTCTCAAGTATCGATAACAATGAATCAAAAATACTAATCTCACATCTCTGTCAAGATTAACTAAATTGAAACTCATGAATCATAAGAAATTACAATTGCTACACTAGATCCATAATTATCTCTAACTTATGAAATTCTAATGGTGTTATAAACAAATAGCAAATTTAATCATCACTTCTCAATCTCATAATTAAATCTATAATCATGCAATAGTTGACCAAATGATCACAAGCATTAAGAACGGATTATAACACTCAATAATACTGAATAAACATCGATTGAATTAAAAATCAAAATATATAAACAATCATGGTTTGGCTACGTCGTAGCCCTAGATAAAAAGTTTAGAACATACTAGAATGAGAAAACATCCTAATAATATTTATGAACATAGAGGAAAAGAGAAGAAAAAACTAGATTTAAGGATTAATTGAAATTGAGATCCGTCTCCCGATTGGATCTGTCTTTGCTTCCTCTCCCAAAAACTTTCTCCTTTGCCTCTCTCGCCCCAAGAAGTCCTCCAAGAATCGTAAGATATTGTATTTATACACTAGATTTCATCAAGGATTGGATTGGAGTAAAAAGTCACAAAAAATCCAAAATCGCGCCAGCGTCGCAACACTGGCCATTCTACCCAGATCCATCCTTTTCTCATTTTATCCACATTTATTCCTTCCAAATCTTTCAAAATCAACCCAAATACATATGAATATCTCACCTACAAGATGAAAACAAAAAAAAACATAAATCAAAAGATAAAACTCAAAGAACAATAAAAATTAAAGTTAAGATTATCTAAAATATACGTGTGAAACACACTTATCAAATAGCCCAAAATTTAACTTTTTACTAGTTCTCGGGCAAAACTAAAATAAAAAATCAAACAAGAAAACATTAAACACTAATTAAGAAAAAATACTGATCAAATGATGAAATATTTGACTAACTAAACATGCCTTAGAGATTTCAAAATAGTGATAACCCAAGAAAAACTTATGAATTGTGATCATGTAGAGTTTTAACATAACTACAAACTTACATTACACCTTGAAAAATCCCGAGTGCGTATGTGTTACCTTAAGTCCTCCAACTTCTTTATCTCAAATGAGTTTATTTAACCAAGTCTTGCAAAAGCCAATTTTTCATGTCACTCTCCACTAATGTAGGCAAATCATAACACTTCGGATTATTAGGACTTTCGTAGGCTTGTAATGTATGGCTAAGGTTTAGGGTAGGATAAATGATATTATTTCAGCTCAATCTTTACCCATAGCCACACATACATTCTAGGAATCAACGAGATTAATTCATCTTATCTTGTAATACCCCCAAACTTTTCATTCCATCTCTTGAATTATCAACCATGCTCAACCATTTTTTTAATTTGATTTCCTTAAGCTTCTCTTTTCCTTAACGAGCTTTTAGCTAATAGCTCCCAAACCAGTTGGTCTTTGGGTATTAGGTTTTAAGACACTCTTTCGAGCTTAGTCACTCAAGTTCAAGAGGCTACGAAATCAAGGTTATTCCTCCCATCCACCCAGATTGTCATAGCTCCGAATATTTTTCCAGAACATCCGAATACTATGAGTAAAAAATGTTACTAGGGACTACTTTTTATGAGATTGTGAATTGTTGTGGGTGATAAAAATGGCTATTTAGGCTCAACTGGGATGATTAGGAAAATAATTATGTACACGTTGGCTTGAACAGCTCAAACGGTCTAAAGATGGCCTAAATCATATCCTAAGTAAAGCGTAGTCTAGAATTTCACCTCGAACAACAACCAAATTGGTTATGGAGTTCTTGTGAGATAATAATGATTTATTAAGTCACATAAACATTCTTTAAGCAAAAAGATAATCACACGCTCAAGGCTAGGTACTCAAGATGTCAGGATTCTCTAGTGAAATGTAAATCAATAATTGGTTCAAACACACACCGATACATAAATTCATCATTTTTTTAAAGCTATCAATAATTCAAAACCAATCTCATCGTAAGTGTTAGTGTTGTCTAAAACAGAGCACAAAAAATGAAATTTTAATTAAAGCCACCACCCACAAACTAAAAACTTTCATTGACCTCAATGAAAAGAAAATATGTAAAAGGAGTAAGTAGAGAAGACTTCCCTGAATAATGATGATTTATCATCCTCGTCATTCTCTACATAGTTCATGTTGTCTCCAACTGAGGAGAAAGTGGTGCATGAGCCAAATGCGTCCTTAGTTTTTTAAATATAAAAACCTAAAGAAAAATAAAAATATAATAAAAAAACAAAAATAATTTAGAAAAACAAAAAAAATGAAAAAATAGAAATAAAAATGGGTTACCTCCCGGTAGAGTTTGCTTTTAATGTTTTCAGCCAGACATAATGATCATTCAGGCTTCATCCGTTGTCCACTGACTTTAGAATTCTCTTTGTGCCAGAAATCGACTAGCCAAAAACCATTTTTTTGCTCTCTCAATACCCCCAGCAGCTTGTCTTCTTGTTCACCATTTAACGAAGTAGAGATGATGACAGGCTTAGTAGATGCCTCTCCCATAAAGGTGTACTGAAGGTGGACATCTAACACTGATGGTTTTTCAATAAATGGTAGGTGTCTAGGTTTACTTTCTCCAAGTTCTGCATTATCCACTCGAAAATAACTATTCATATCATTTGGGTATTTGATTGCTTTGAAGACATTAAAAATTACTTGATCATCTTTCACTCTTAGAATAAGTTCCCCCTTTTGCATATTAATGGGAGTTCTTCTCGTAGCTAAAAATGGTCTACCAAGAATAATTAGAATTTTTTTATTTTCCTCCATGTCAAGAATAATAAAATCAGCTGGGAAGATAAATTTATCCACCTTTACCAAAACATCCTTAAGAATCCCTAATGGTTATCTAATAGACCGATCAACTAACTGTAAAGATATCATCGTGGGCTTAGCTTCTCCAAGACCTAGCTTTTTATAAATTGAATACGACATCAAATTGATATCAGCCCTAAGATCACATAAAGCCTTTTCAAAATATGAATTCCCAATGGTGCAAGGAATAGTAAAACTCTTAGGGTCCTTTAACTTCAGAGGCAATTTATTTTGCAAGATAGCACTACATATCCTCAGTAAGTGCAACTATCTCATATTCCTCTAGATTTCTCTTGCTTGATAGAATATCCTTCATGAATTTGACATAGCTCGGCATTTATTCTAAAGCATCAGCAAAATGAATATTCATTTGTAGTTTCCTAAACACATCAAGAAACTTAGAAAACTTCTTGTTTAATTTCTACTTTTGGAATTGCTGAGGGTATGGATTAGGTGGAACATATGGTGGAGTATTATCAGGAAAGAGCTTTGACTTAGGCTTGCCTTCCTTCTTTTTGAGCTCTTGGCAAGATCATCGCCCATTGTCTCAGCTTTTACTTCAATTGGCTGAGAATTTTTAACAGTGACTTTTTGAGGTTCTGCTAACTCCTTGTACTACGAAGGGTAATGGCATTTACTTGTTCTTTTGAATTCCTCTCGGTGTTGCTCGGTAGATAACCTTATGGCTTTTGAGTGAGTATTTCTTACAGTTGACCAATTTGAAGCTCTGAATTCTGAATAGATGCAGCTTGACTCTGAATACTTGTTTCTTGCCTCTGAAGTGTAGCATCTATTCTTGCCATAAATTGAGCTGTATTGACTATGAGCTGGGTAAGAGTATCTTCCAAAGAAAATTTAAGCTGTTGAGGCTGAAATCTAGGCTAAGTAGCAACTGGTGTATTCATCACATTGCGACTATTCTTTCAAGAGAAATTTGGGCGATTTCTCCACCCTTGGTTATAAATGTTGGACAATGGGTTATTCGGCCTGCTATAATTCTCAACATAATTAACATGTTTTGACTGAGAATGAGCAAAAGGATTATCGGCTTGACATCCAGTACTAAGATGAGATCCATCGCACAAATTTTAAACTTCTCGTGAAGTATGAATAGCACTAGCATTGACGGTGAAATAGCTCAATTACTTGGACAGTGTAGCTACTTGAGCAGTAAGAGCGGTAAGAGCATCGACTTCATGAACTCCATGAATCTTTCTTGGTACGTTGCGCTCAATTGGTCATTGATAGGCATTAGCAGCCATTTCTTCAAGCAAAGCATAAGCCTTCTCATGTATTTTAGCCATTAAAGCTCCTCCTGATACTGCATCCACTAGTGTCCTCGTTGAATTTCCTAAACCATTGTAGAAACTTTGGAGTTGTAGCCATCTAGAGAGTCCATGATGTGGGCATCCTCTCAACATCTCTTTAAACCCCTCCCAAGCTTCATAAAGAGACTATATATCATATTGGACAGAAGTAGTGATCTCATTCCCATCTTGGCTGTTTTAGCTGGTGGAAAGAATTTAGCCAAAAGTTCATACCATGTGGTGATTGATCCACCGGGTAAAGAGTTCAACCAACTCTTAGCCTTATCTTGAAGTGAAAATGGGAATAATCTCAGCCAAAATGCATCAGTTGAGACATCGTTATGCTTGAATGTCTCATAAATTTCAAAAAAAGTGGTTATATGAACATTTGGATTATCATTAGGCATGTCACTAAATTGATTTGCTTGTATCATGTGAATGATAGTCGGCTTAATCTCAAAAATTTTGACAGTAATAACATGGCGTTGAATGGTAAATGCAGCCTCAAAGACCACTGGCATAGCATAATCAAGAATTGCCCAATTATTTTGGTTGATCACAATTTCAGGATTTTCTCTAGCATCTTCCATGGTTTCTTAAGGTTTCTCAGAAGCTTCTCTCCTCAATTTTCTATTACGACAAGTTCGCTCAATTTCCAAATTTAGAGGAGTCAAATTTTCGCTTCCAAATTTTCTCATACACCTTAGAAAATGCCTGAAATCTCAAATTAGTAAACAACCATAAAAAAATTAAGACTCGATACATAACTCCAATATTAATAAACAAAATCAATCTCCCGCAACGGCGTCAAAAACTTGTTACGATTATTTTAGAGTGTAAGTGTACACTAACGTCGTCAAGCAACAAAATTTCTATGAAAATAGAGTATCGTCCACAGGATTGATTGATATTAAAATATTGAAAATAAGTATACCTTAATTCTAATTGAGAATGATGAAAAGTTGGGATTTTTGAATGAAAATTTGAACTAAAAAGATTAATACTTGATAAGGAGAAATAATTTAAATATGATTAGTTAAAAGCTCTAGGATTTTCGATTTCACCAAACTAAACATGCTCTAAATTCCAAAACTCAATCAGTCAATGTTTATCAAATTATTGACAGTAAATTTCTATTATTTAATTATCAATCTTTCTCACGTATTGATAACAATCAAAAATACTAATCTCACATCTCTGTCAAGATTAAATAATTGAAACTCATGAAGCATAAGAAATTATAATTGCTACACTAGATCCATAATTATTTCTAACTTATAAAATTCTAATGGTGTTATAAACAAAGAACAAATTTAATAATCATTTTTCAGTCTCAGAATTAAATCTGAAATCATGCAATAGTTGTCCAAACAATCACAAGCATTAAGAACGGATTAACACTCAATAATACTGAATAAACATCGATTGAATTAAAATTCAAAATATATGAACAATCATGGTTTGGCTACGTCATAGCCCTAGATAAGAAATTTAGAACATACTAGAATAAGAAAACATCCTAATAATATTCATGAACATAGAGTAAAAGAGAAGAAAAAACTATATTTGAGAATGAATTGAAGTTGATATCCGTCTCCCGATTAGATCCGTCTCCCGATTAGATCCGTCTTTGTTTCTTTTCCCAAAAACTTTCTCCTCTGCGTCTCACGTCCCAAGAAGTCCTCCAAGAATCCTAAGATATTATATTTATACACTAGGGTTCGTCAAGGATTGGATTGGATTGAAAAAATCACAGAAAAAATCTAAAATCGTGTCAGCATCGCGACTCTGGTAAATCTATCACGTGCCAGCGTCGTGGCGCTGACTTACTGTTTCATGTGGTTGCTCCCATCATCGCGGCTGCGGAAACTAGCGACGTGACGCTGGCCATTCTACCAGATCCATCTTTTTCTCGTTGTATCTTCATTTATTCCCTCTAAATCTTTCAAAATCAACCAAAATACATTTGAATAACTAACCTACAAGATGAAAACAAAAACAAACATAAATCAAAAGATAAAACTCAAATAAACAATAAAATTAAAGTTAAGATTATCTAAAATATGAGTGTGAAACACACTTATCACTGACTAGACATGGAATTATCCTCTCAAATGAGCAATGTCCTAAGACACCTCAGGAGGAAGAGGATATGAGAAACGTTCCTTATGCTTCAGCTGTTGGTAGTCTCATATATGCCATGTTGTGTACAAGACCATACATCTGTTATGTGGTAAGAATTTTCAGTCGTTATCAATCAAACTCTGGTTTGGAACATTGGATTGCAGTAAAGCACATTCTCAAGTATCTTTGGAAAACGAAGAACTATATACTTATTTATTCAGGTGGAGACATGAATCTCACTCGATATACTAATTTTGATTTTCAATCAGATAAGGATAGCCAAAAGTCAACATCTGGATCAGCATTCACCCTAGGTGGAGGAGCTATAGTATGGAGATGTATTAAACAATCCAGTATTGCAGATTCCACTATGGAAGCTGAATATATAGCGGCTTGCAAAGCTACAAAAAGAAGCGCTATGGCTCAGAAAGTTCTATACTGATCTGTAAGTAGTTCCAGATATGGACAAGCCACTGGTCCTGTACTGTGATAACAGTGATCGGTAGCTAATTCTAAAGAAATGAGGAGTCATAAGAGGGGCAAGCACATAAAAAGGAAATATCATCTTATAAGTGAGACTGTGCATCAAGGAGGTGTGACTGTTATGAAAATAGCGTCAGATTAGTACGTGGCTGATCATTTTACCAAGACACTTCCTGCGAAATCTTTGAGGGTCATGTGCAAAACATGGGGTTGAGAGAGATGCCACATTTGCTTTGAGCAAGTGAGAGATTGTTGGGCGTAGTGCCCTCAAAGCATGTGTTTTGACATTTTAATATGAAATTTAATGTAATTATATTTTTCTTGTAATTGTCCTTTTAAATTATTGTTGATTAATTTATGTAAATATCTGAAAATTTTATATTCATTAATAAGACTATGATCTTGTATAAGTACGAGAGGATTGAGGTCATAGATAATGAATAAAATTGTCAGCAACATATTCAAGTATAAAATCTTTAATGAATGGTTACTAGTATGGTTCACCAAGCATTATGAATACATGTGATCTAGATCATGATCATTGATGTAGATAGACATCTTAGTGAATGTATTTTATATAATACGATTATATTTTATAGGACCGATGTGGATTAGTATCTTACATGTCTATTGAATCTTTTGATTCACTCGTTAAGATTTATTTGTAAAACAGGCTAGTGACTTTCATTTTGGAGATTCAGTGATATGGATGGCTGGAAACATGATTTTATACGATTTTGAATTTCAAGCTTTCCTAATGGATCATATAATGGTTTTCTTAAGTGTTTATCTAGAACTGAATGATTATTGAGCTCAAATTAGTCATTCACTAGTGAGTTAATGGTACTTAAGGATCAAGAGTTAATTAGAAGGATAAAATGATAATTTTGACCAGCTCTAATTATGAACCAATAATTGGAGGACAGAACTACATGAAATGATTATATCAATGGACTACACGAGAATACTCTGTACATATATTATGTAATCTCTAAGAGTGCAATTCCATATTATAGTGGAGTAATAATGGAATTGATAAATAAGATTATTTAATTAAATAGTTTAATTAATAATCTTCTTTATTAGAGCTTAGGATTACGGGTCTATGATTCCCAAGACACCTCTGTACTACACAGTTTAGGGTGTAAATATTTCAGGATATGAGAAAAGGATTGACTTGTAAAAAGAATTATATTTCTAGGGTAAGTATATAATTATGTATGATTAATTAATCAAATTATTTAATGTAATTTTTGGAAATTATCGTTAAATAATAATATCGATTGATTTTGTATTAATCGATAAGTGAGATAAAATATCTAATTTAAGAAATTAGATAATGTTTAATTAGTATGAGATAATAATTTAAATTTTGAATCAATTAAATTTGTTGTTTGAACTAAATGATAATCTAGTTGATATGGATGATCAGATAAGTTACTTTTTTTATTTAACTAATACGTAGACATTTATCTGATTAAAATAAATAATAATTTTATAAAAATTATCACATGTCATTTGGACTATCAAATGTCAATCACTGATTTTGAATCAGAGATTGACAGGAACTATTGTAGTCCCATGTGGCACTACAGTAGGGTGTGGCACACTGTAGTGCCTCACGGCACTACATTGGTTCCATGAAACTACACTGCTGTGAGGTATTGTGACACCTCACGACACATTACAGTACCGTGTGGCACTATAGTGTTGTACAACTGTAGTGGATCCCACTTCAATTGCACATTTGTGATTAATTTTATTATTTTATGTAAATCCTTAAAAAATCTGATATGCCATTATCTAAAAAATATATTGATATTATTCTATTGGCTTTAGTGTGCTAATAACACAGTTGCAATCAATGATGAAACTCTTTGAGATTAAAAGTTAATCAAAAAGTTATGTGAAAGAACTTTTAATTGTTTTCTTATCAGAATTTTGTCTCATAAATTAATCATTCTCTAAAATCCCTAGATCTCATGTGATGAATAGATCTAGAGACAAAAAAGTGTTATTGATATATTCTACATGTCCACACACGTCTTAGTGTGTTTGAGGATTGACTTAAAAGATTGTGGTATGGATCTCAAAATCTATCATTTGTGGGATAGCAAGATCGTTGTATTGAAAAGGCTATTGATTAGACTACAAGGGGTATATTTATATCAATGTATGTCTTTGATTTAATATATAAATATATAATGGATCCTGATCTGAAAAGTTGTGTTTTAATTAAGAAGTTTTCATCTTTGGGATCTGCAATGACACGATCATTTATCGTTTATCATTTTATATATTTTTTTAAAACACCACCACACCTTCTACCGCGCGTCGCTGGGGATTCCAACATGTCTCTCTCGATATTCCAAGTTCGTTGAGCTCCTTTAACCTCATTGAGTTGGATGTAAAGGTCTCTCCTCCTTTACCTCATGGTTGCCCTAAGGAGGAAGCCCTTCCACCGCCGCTTGACTCAATTGAGGCTATTGGTCTAACCGAAACTCGTATGGCTCCTGTTACTGATGTTGCCGAAGCTTCCACATGCCCCGTTTTTTGACTTGTTATGTTTTTTGCGGCTTGTAATTTTCCTTTTCCTTTCTTGTGTATATATATATTTTTTCTAAGTACCTTTGTAAAACTTTGTCTCCTCTTTTAACTTAGTATTGAATTTTGATTTCTTCGATCTTGTCATTTCACTGTCTTTGATCTGACCTCAAGTGCCTTTATTAATATTCATCTATCCTGAGTGGCGAGGAATCCATGACCCTTACGGCTGGCTTTTACCATAACTTATGATTTTTCTTCTAGGTGGGTTGCCCCGTTTTCTATACCCAGGGGGTCCCATTGCCCCCTACGGTGGGTCTGTTAGAGTAGGCCTGTTCTAAACTCTTCTCGGCGTTCAGATGGGCACCTCTGCTTTAGTTGAGGTACTTTTTTCTTTTGTCCGGTGAAGGAACGAGCGTGGTTTCCCTTCCTTTACTATTTGACTGGGCGTTCTTGCTCGGGCAGGTCGAGACAAATCATACCACTCCTTCTTTTATCGTTTTATCCTAGCTTTTCTGCTCGGTAGAGAGCCCTCTAATTCCTTAGGCGTTCGATCGGCCATTCTCTACTCAAGTCAGTGCTTTTCCTTTTTCTTACTGGAGTTTAATAGGGTATTTCTGCATTTATTTGGAGCTCCTTCTCGTATGACGAGCTAGTATGCTCGACAAACGTTACTTTTTTATCCCAACTGACGGGGTAGAGCACCGCGCCTTTTTGTTTTGTGGAGTCTAGTCAGGCATTTCTGCTCTGAATAGAGCTCATTTCCCATCTGACGAGCTGATATGCTCAACATACATAACTTTTTATCCAGACTGGTGGGTTTAGAGTACCGCGTCAGTCATCACTTTTTAATCCCAGTTGGCGAGCTAGAACACCACGCCATCCATCACTTTTTATTTTCTGGAGTCTGGTTAGACATTCCTGCTCTGACCAGAGCTTCTTTCTCGTCTGACGAGCTGGTATGCTCGGTAAACATCATTTTTTTTATCCCAACTGACAGGTTAAAGCACCGTGTCAATCATCACTTTGTAATCCCGAATGGCAAGCTAGAACACCGTGCCAGTCATCAGTTTTTATTTGTGGAGTCTAGTCAAGCATTTCTACTCTGACCAGAGCTAATTTCCCGTATGAAGAGCTGGTATGCTCGACATACCTCACTTTTTTATCCTGGTTGGTGGATTAGAGCACCGCGCCAGTCATCACTTTTTAATCCCGACTGGTGAGCTAGAACACAGTACCGGTCATTACTTTTTAATCCTGATTGACGGCCTAGAACATCACGCCAGTCATCACTTTTTAATCCTGACTGGCAGGCTAGAACGCTGCGTCAGTCATCAATTTTTGTTTTATGGAGTTTATTCAGACATTTATGCTCTGAGCATAGCTCATTTCCCATCTGACGAGCTGGTTTGCTCGGCACATATCACTTTTTAATCTCGAGTCGCGAGTTAGAGCATCGCGTCAGTCCTTTCTTTTGTCTTCAATCTTTCACGGAGAAACAGGCTCTTCATTTATCAAACTTCACTTAATTACATTTCTTGTTTCTGTTCCCTAAAGGAAGTGATGATTTTGCTTGGACTGGTTCACTTACCGACATCAACTCCTTCCTCTTAAGGGCAGTGGCATAGCATTCCCTCGACGTCTTATGGTTTCCCTTCACTGATCTCACACTTGCGTGGATGGGGAACTTCATTACCCCGTGATACGTGGAGAGGACCACTTTGAAGTTATAGATGGTGGGCATGCCAAGGATGGTGTTGCAAACTTTGCTGCATCTTGCCACCGTGAGTTCGACTAGTTTGGTGGTGAGCCGTGGGGTTGTACTGGGGGTCACGAGGAGCTCAATCATTCCTTTAGGGATAATCTCATGTCTGCCGAATCCTACTAAGCAGGCCGAGTAAGGGTAGAGCTTCTTAGGGTCTAGCCATATCTGCATGAAGGCCAAGTAGTTCAGGACATCAATTGAGCTCCCGTCGCCAACCAGGGTCTGCATCAGCGTGCGGCTAATGAATCTGATGTGCCTCCTCCTTGGTAAATATGATTGCCTCCTCTACTTTGGCTTGAGGTAGTCATGGGAGGACACTAAAAACCGCTACATGCCCTGCCTCTCGAGCAAATTCCTTCCGCTTCCAGTTGGAGTCTGAAGCGCTTGGACCCCAAATATCATCTTGACTTCCCACATGGGGCTGCGAGGTCGATCAACTCTCTGCTCGGGTTTCCTCTTCACCCTTCTCTCTTGTCTAGGGAGCTGTTGTCCCCAGGGTTTCTACGACCGGCCACGAATTCCTTGAAATACCCCTTCTGGATCAAAGCCTCAATCTGTTCACGGAGGTCAAAGCATCCTTTCGTGTTGTACCCCAAATCCTTATGATACCTGCAGTACTTAGTGGTATCCTTCTTTTCCTCAGGCGTTCGTATCCCTGAGGGATGCTTCAATAGGCTTTTGTCCCTAATGACGTTGAAAATTTCTTTCAGAGGGTCTATAAGGATGTGTTCGTTTATCCTCTCACAAGTCCTTCCCCTTCTAGGATTTCCCAACGTCCTGCTCCACCAGTTCCTTCTCGAATAAGATCACCTCATTAGCACTTACATACGTTGGGATCCTAGTTTTGAGCTCAGCAATGGAAACAGGGTCGTGTTTGGCCATTGACCACCTCATCTTGGAATAAGGGATTCGATTCCTCAGTGCGGCCACCATCATATACTAATTGGATTAGGATTCCAGGTTGAGAAGGTTCATTAGTCCTTCAACAACTCACCAGGTCGATATTTCACTATCATCAGGTGGGAGAGCTCGACAAACAAATGAATAGAGTTCGGCTTAACCTACCCTATCCACTTTTAGGCAGGCCCGCTGAGTGTCAAGCGGAACAGGTTGCACATCAAGGGCTCCGGGATATGATGCACGTTCATCCAGACCTTGAAGATTTCTAGGTGCGCAAAAGGGTCCTTGTTCCCATCGTAAAAGGCGATCAAGGGCATTTTGAACTTTGGGGGGAATTTTTCCCATTGTATTTCCACTAAGATATTCTTGACAGACGCCTGATAGTTTGCCATGTTCCCTTCTTAGCTCCTCTACCTTCAACTAGAGCTTTTGTATCTCTGTCCATGGTCTTAAGCTCTCGTTGGTCTGGTTTTTCACCTCCGTGTCCCTGGCGGTTTTGGTAGAATGATCCCCCCTACCTTTGGTTCATTCTTTCACATCGGGGGTCGCCTTGCCCTTTCCGAAGCGGTCATCCTCCTTGTTTTCCCTATCGTGGGATGACTCGGCTGGCGATTCCTTTTGCTTGTGAGGGGTAGTCTTTGTGGGTAACTGGGAAGGGCCTTGCTGGCAAGAGGTTACGACAACATTGGTGAGGGTCATCACTTCTCTCCTTATTTTCCTGACCGCCCTAGAGAGGGAACTTACCGACTATTTCTTCTTCCGCGGCGTGGTGGGAGGTTCTACCCTCGGTGAAGAGGAAGGTGGGTTCGCCTTCTCCATCTCTCGACCCATCATGAATTTCATCGGAGTGGGATGAGGATGCCAGGCTCATTAGGCTTTTGCAGAGTAAGCTACTTCAAGTGTTTGAGGGGGGATGGGGCTTCATTGTCGTTCCCTCAGGCGGTGCTAACTGTTGTTATCGAAAATTTTCACCATGAGGTGGCGTGCAATCTTTCCTCCATATAGGGATCCTCTCGGCCTGAAATATGCACAACAAAAATGAAGAACTCTAAAGACGAAGAGAACCAGAGGTGGTTTTCTCGTCAAAGAGCCTCCGATGCCTAATTCAATATCCTAGAAAAAATTTGGTAGAGTTTTCCTTAGGAGAGAGTGTATTAAATGTCTTTGTCCCCCGAACTGACATGAAGGAACGTGCATTTATTGTTGATTTGTCTTTAATCCTACGAGACGTGGTGGATGCGACAGTTTGGTGGATGTGACAGTTTGGTGGCTGACTCGATGCTTTATTATGGCGACTGAAGTTGACAAACACCCATCGCAAACGGGAAGACGTCACGTGAAGCGCTACTTTTGGCGAACAATGATGATGTCGAACACAGGACTATCTGAGCCCTGCATCAGACCCTCCTCTCGAAGCCTCTTAATTTATGTTGATCGGTGTCGCCCGAACTTTTTTGGAGGTCGATCTGATCAGGTCAGTTCCTTCCCATTTAGGAGTTCAATTTTCTAAGTTCACTTCCTGAAATTTGAGTATAGGCACATGCCGTGGCATGTCCCGTGGTGTCGTGCCATCAGTAGCTCGAGAATATCCATAACAAATGGTATGGAGGAATATTAGGCTTGAGGTGAGAGTATATAGTAGCTAATGGGGATTTCGCAATTTTAATCGTCACAACAATCTCCATTTCTCCGCCTCTTCCCCTGTCTTCTCCACTACTCCTCTACGGAGAAAACATTCAGCAACGGAAGAAATTTGAGTACAAATTCGAGTCACGGACTCAATTGTTATAGCTCTGCTATGGACTTTGGTACAACATTTTTAGATCTCTTCATTGATTGAATTCATTACAAGCGATTCATCAGTACAGCTTTATTTTTAACATGTCGGCGGCATTAGTAAGGGACGCCTAGCTGGATCGGGAAGTACTCAGAGGAGCTGGGCGTGGTCGAACTTGGGAAGCTGGGAGCCGTTGAGCTTGGGATGTGTGGCAACTGGCAAGGTTCCGCAGGTGTTTTCACCAGAAGTGTGAACTGGGTAATGGAGTATTTTCTTTTCTTTTTTTCTTTTTTTCGTCAGATGGTAGTTACGTATAAAGTGAGCGGTATTTTTGTATTTAAATAAAGGGTAAAATATAAAAATTATACCGCTAAATTTTTTTTTATATTTTTACATCCCATATAGTTCTAAAAATTATATATCACACCATTATGTGATGATTTTCTGTCAAAATTGATGGAAAATTAACTCTTGTTTTTAAACCTTCTTATTCCCTTCCAAAAGAGAGAGGAGAAATCATGGAGGAAGAAGGGATTATGAGAAGAATGGTTAAAATCTTCGGAAATTGGCAGAAAAAGATGAGTTTTAAGAGTGGTGTTAAATAAATGGCCGTTAAAAATGGTCAAATTTTTAAAAATGGTTGAATGTGATTTACCATTTGGTAAGTTGTTTTTGGCCATTTTTGTTAATTTTTAATTTTCGACCATTTATTTAATTCTACCTTAAAAACCCGTCATTATTGTATTTCTCCATAAAATCATAGTATCAATTCTAGCAACAGCCTCAATGATTTGTGGATCATCAGGTCCAACTTGGTGACCCTGATGATCTGGGTCCTCAAAATATAATGTCACAAATACAGGAATTTTCTCACTAGGCAGATCAAAGTAGTTCAAAATTGTATCTACCCATTCCTCAAATGGAACTGAGCCGTTATAATGCTTACAGGAATTTACAGGGCAATTCCAAGCGCCTTTATTTACCTCAGAGCCAGGCTAGAAATAAGTTGCAATTTTTAATCCATGATTGGACACTACGAACTGTCACAACAATGGCAAAACGATCTAAAACGGGTTAAAGAATCATGAAGGAAATATTGGGATCAACGTTTCATCGTTACTATCCCGAAGAACCGCTGTGAAGCTGCCACAATCATCGACAAGCCTCGAATCGCTGCAGAGCGGCCACCATCGTCAACTTCAGCTGTACGGTCCGCGGCCGAAAACACCCACGGCTTCGCCGCTTCAGTCCTTGTCAAAGCCAAGAACCATAGTGAAAGCCGAGGAGAAAGAATCTCCTCCATTACCAAATGTGTAACCCAGATCTACAACAAAGGAAAAGCTAAATTTTTGCTTCAGATGTACGCAAAACGAAAGACTTTCAAGATCAAAACCGCCAACGACGAAAGAAGATCTTCTCCATTGCTGAACTTTAAATCTCAGATCTACATCAAGTGAAATGTTTCCAGACTCCAAAATATTCATAAAAGGGTTTAGACGAAGTTTTCTGGCCGACTTAAGCCATTTTTGGTCAAAAAAGGCTGTAGGCGACATCCTCACGCGCCACTGGCGATGGCGGTCTCCTTCTCTACTTGTTTCCAGCTTTTCGGGTTGACCTAACTGGTCCATACCCAACTGGCCCACGCACAAAGCCCACGAGAGCTCCAGTCTGCGCCCATGCCTAACCTGCAGGTCCCAATCTCCGTGCAGAACCTTTCCAGCGGCTATTAGGCCCAACTACATAAGCCCAACTTCCGCCCATGTAAAGATCCCGAGAGAGCTCACAGAGAGGGTCCAGCGGTTGGGTGCAACCCAGACCCACAATCCGACACGACCCAAGTCTTCCCTCCAACAGGCCCAATGCATCAAATGCTCCTCACAGGCCCAACGGATCCTATGCTCCAACAAGCCCAACGCCTCAAATGGTCCTCACAGGCCCAACGGCTCCTATGCTCCTCACAGGCCAAACGCCTCCTCCCTCCTCCGAATGGCCCACGTTAGCTCCTCAAATCCAATATTGCCAAGTACTGAATGAACAAAAAAGGCGTATGCACAATAACAGTAAATATAAATATTTGTTTTATTATTAAGCAATTTATTTACTTATTATTTATTGTAAAATTCTTTTTAATTAATTTATATTATTTGATGTGCTATTAATATCAGGAGAATAATGTAATTATCTGTATCATTATTATTTAATATTATTAGATAAGAGTAAGTTTCAAGATTCAGATGCAGACCACAAAATTCGGATATGTATTATTTTTGTTTTATTCTTCCAAAATTAAGAATCAAATCGATGATCTTCATTGAATTTTTGAGGTGCGTTATTTATTTTTTATGCTCAAATTTACTATTCTTTTCAAGAATACTTTTTAAAGCACTTTAATTCAGTATGATATTAAGCATAAACGTATTACAAGCAACGAGATCTTATGACATAATAAAAAGTCTCAAAATCTTTGAATTTTATTACTACGACGCCTAACACAAGGTCTATAAATCGTTTTGGTCCGCTCAGTAGGGGATAAGAAAATAGAAATAGAAATACAATGTAAATTTCCTAGGAATATATAAGTGCAGTTAAAACTAGGAAAACGCTCACACGAGAGAGCATGTATGATTGCAAAGACCTAAGAGGTCATAAATTGCACAAATACTCCCACGAGAGAGAAAATATGATTGTCAAGACCCGAGATGTCACGGATTACGCAGAAGCTCTCACGAGAGAGCAAACATAATTATCAAGACATGAGATATCACAAAATACGCAAACGCTCAATGACCCGAATAAACATGCCGAAAGGACAACTTCCCTCTTCCAAAAATTAATTAATCGATGGACGCTACAACGGGGCATGAGATGCTTAGTCTCATGGATGCCTTCTCCGGGTACAATCAGATATTCATGCATGCATGAGACCCAAAGAAGATGACCTTTGTGATTGAGAGGAGTTATTGCTACAAATCATACCGCTCAGAGTGAGGAATGCATGAATCGTCTATCAGTGTTTAGCCAACAAAATGTTCCAAGAGTACACGAAAGATGATAGAAGCGTTGGGAGAGTTCGACATAAGATACGAACCTCAAACTGAAATCAACGCTCAGGTACTCATTGACTTTTTGATGGAGATGACACCATTTCAAGGGAATGAAGGATTAGACAATATCGAAGATATCACAGAAGATGACATGATGGATAAAGGCACGAGGTCATAGAACTCTTGAACGAAAGACCTCAACCAAGGCGACGGCCTAGTGAGGCTTCCTTATCACTTGAGATGATTTGGAGAAAGACCTTACATAGGGTAAAATGACCGCGAGAATATGTCGTGGCATCCGAGGACATTGATCCTTTGGATGGAAGACCTAATCCTAGACCATGGATAGATGAGGCCTCCTTATTACTAAGATGATTTGGATTAAGACCCCATATAGGGCGCCCGAGGTCATGGAACCCTCGGATGGAAGCCCTCACCACGGCTTGGTGAGGCTCTTTTTTACCAAAGATGATTAGGAGAAAGACCGTACATCGGGGAAAAGGATCACGAAAATATTTCATGGCGCCTGAGGACGTTGATCCCTCAGATGAAAGACCTCACCCAAGACCATGGCTAAAGATGCACCCTTATCACATAAGATGATCTGGAAAAGACCTTATATAAGGCAAAAAGACCTCACCCAATGCTACGACCTAACGAGACATCCTTATCACATAAGATGATATGGAAAAAGATCCTATGTAGGGCAAAAAGACCTCACCCAAAGCGACAGACAAACGAGGAACCCTTATCACATAAGATGATATGGAAAAAGACCCACCTAGGGTAAAAGACCACGATAATATTTCTTGGCGCGAAGTACACGAGATGCTAGGACGAAGACTTTAAAAAAGGCCACAGTAACTGAGGCCTCCTACATAAGGTAAAAGGACCACTATGATATTCCATGGTACCTGAAGTCACCAGATGACTATGACGGTCACATAGATTATTATGATACTCCAAGTCACACAGATGACTAAGGCACACAAAGTCACCTAGATGACTATATGGGATCCAAAGACACGCATATGATTATAACACCCAACGTCACCCAGAGGACTATGGGACTCGAATTCACACAAATGACTATTATACACTAAGTCATATAGATGACTAAGGTACCCAAGTCACCTAGATGACTACATAACTCGAAGTCACACATATGACTATTATACCCCAAGTCACACATATGACTAAGGTATCCAAAATCACCCAGATGACTATATAACTCTACATCATATAGATTGTTAAAGTACTTGAAGTTACCTAGATAACTATGATACCCAGAATCATAATTATGAAAATGGAACTCAAGCCATACTGATGACTAGGGTATCGAGATTAAATAAAATCTCACAACTCACAGAAAATCTTGGTACTCCGCTGGAGATGACTTTAAAGGACCTCTCTATTAAGGACTCGTCAAACATGAATTGAAAAAATGAGACAAATACAGCTCAGAAACCTTCTGCTAGGAAGAGAAAGCATTGATGAATTACATGCTCAGACACATAAGCACATAGAGATGCAACGACAAGCTTTGCAGAACAAGTAATTCTTTTTCAATCAAGGATGACAACGACAAGACTGAATACAAACCCATTACTCAATGGGATACAATTATTTGATACATTAGGGGCATATAAGCCAAAGACCTTTCTATAACTCCAAAATATTGTCAAACAGAAAACACGACGATGAGGAATCACTTCATAGATACTCAAAAGTCATTTGTTTCCCCAAGAGAAGAATCATTCAATTTTCTTTAAGGCTAGCTCAGAGACACTCATTGTGCAAAGTTTCGCTACAAAATCACTATAAATCTCAGACAAAGAAAGAGATGACTTAAACAATCGAATCACAGACCAATAAACTCAGGCAGTGAGTTACAAGAAAGAGTCAACAACTAAAGCATCAAAACTTTCGGTTCCCAACCACAGCTTAGTCTCTGAAAATGTAACTATACATGACAAGAAGGACCCTCGGGAAGCACGCCATTGAGTGCAATAACTCCATCATCTGCCACGAGACATGAGATGCCAAAGTAATGTACCAGATACATAGTCAAGTATAGATCAACACGAGAATGCAACGCGGGATTTTAGAAAAAATCTTATCCTTATGAAGACCCAATAATGTCACAGTGTGAAGTCGGCCTCATAGTGAAGCAATCCCAACAGAATGACGTCTTACTACCTTCCTAGATTAAAGGAATTCAATCTTAACACCAGTCCTCACCATACGCTTAGACGAGGGTGTAAAAATTTTATTGTTATGGCTACCGATCCAACTCAAGCCGCCTGACTACCAGATGAAAATCATAAGGACTAGATCCCAATAATTACATGAAGAAGTCCAACATTAATGAATATGACAGTCGTTTTACCAAGAGTTAATTGACAAATATGAAGAAAGCTCATCTCAGTCACAAGATGCTCTGAGACGCCATCATGAACCCGCAACAAATACTTAGATATTTTGACATAAACTCTACTATTTGACGATCTCAACGCCAACATATTCTTAACACTCAATTAAGTGCAAAGATAGAGTCTTGGGTAAAAGCTCATGGCTCCTTCCACAACATATTTCCCGACTCAATCGCTATGCTCCTAACTCAAGAAGTGGGGGCAAACTGTAGGGGAGAAAAAACACCAGGCTAAAGCCCATTAATAATATTTTTAAACAAGGCTCAATACCCCTATTTCTCGGGTAGGGCCCATATTAAGTCCAAACTGAGGACTCCTCCGTGACCGAAGTCACTATGATGACTGAGTCACCCTCCACGACTAGATCGATGGGCACGACCCCACCTATACTTAAACTACCGAGGTCACACAAATGATAAGGTAATCTCATACATAGGATCATGGCTACTCGAGATAGCCAATATCATTTTTCTATCACAATAAGATATAATAATCAGTCATACAAGGAAAGGCTAGTACACATCAAATATATTAGGCAATCCCAATGGTTGTTAAAGAGGATAAGATGATAACCAAAATATCTTGATCAGAGGATATTCTCCAAGAATATCTTCATTCCTTATTAGAATAAGGAAGAAAAAACACTGAACCTGGATGTTTAACTGATATAGAAAATCATTATAAATATATGATGATCCTCATTTAATGGTAAAAAATTCTCCACACGGCTACTTTTCTCTAAATATTCTACTAACTTGATCGTCGAAGTGCATTAGGTGGGGCACCACCTCGGTGCCCTGCCTATTGGTTTTCATGATCGTTCTTGATTTTTTTAGACTCCTGATGAACCACTGAACGACACGTGGCGGACTCCTCGACAGTCGATGCAAGCATATTTTTCGCATCAATAGTGTTTTACATGATCTTTTCTCTCTGTTGAATGTCCTCCTCTTCCTGGGTGGGTCTCCTCGTGACATCGACATCTGTAAAACATAGAAAAAACCCTCAAGGAAGGGAATCGAGGGGTGTTTGCCCCGCCTAAGGGCCACCGATGTCTAAAGTTTGTGTCCTTCAGAAATTTTGGCATAGTTTCCTTAGGGGAGAGAAGGCATACCTTGTACCGTTTGTAGAGGAGGTACTTATACCAGAAGCCTTGGAGGAAGAAGCGTGTCGAAGAATAAGCTTTATGAGACACAAAGCCTGTCTTGACTGTTGTTGATTGGACAAAATGGAGGTGACCTTGACATAAAGTGATAATCATTTATGGTTGATGTGCTTTTGAGGCAATGGTTCAGAGGCTGATCTGGCATTCAGTCACGGTGATTGGACATGTTGGATGCTACTTTTGGTAGGCAATAAACGCATTTCGCTCAAGGTTTCAACCTAGCTCTCTTTTCATGAGCTCTTATTCTTGATGTCTTGCATGTACCCGTGTCAGCGCAGCCTGAGCTCTCTTAGGACCAGCCAGGCAAGACCGACCATTTTCCTTAGAGACTTCCTTTCATTAGGACTCCCAAGTGTGTTGCAACACGTGTCGTCGCATCATTAGTGGTCGGGAAAACACCCATAATAGTCACAATGTCTAGAATAGCATATTATAACTTTTAAAAAGAAAATAATAGAATAAAGTATACAGATAAAATAAATAGATGAGTAGGCAAATAAAAATCACACCACATATATGTTGTCAAACAAGGCAGTTTAAGATTAATAAAAAACCATATGGACAAATTCACTACTACTTAAAAATGAGGCTTAGGGGATAAAATAATTTTTGGACACAAATTACCCTTACTATTATATTGAATTCCAAATTGATAAGTTTTTTTTATATTTTCTCTACCAAAATTAAATGCATCATGTCAATTATTAAAAATATATGGTTGATAAATTCTCGATCCGGATCATATGATGTTATGCTTTTACGATCATGTCTAATCCCCATGACTGATTCATAGGTAGAATCTTAAATTGGTAGGATTTTACAATCCTATTATATTTTTTGTCTTGAATTGGTAGGATCTTACGATCCTACTAACCATAATTTGTAAGGTACATGTAAGAAAACAATCATTAATATGTTCAATTTTTAAGTTATTATTTATTTATTAAAATTACACATTGTAAAATAGTGAACTTTACAATTGATTAATTAGCTATATTCAAGATTCTTAACATGTAGTTTGATAAATTGTGTATTTTCATAATGTTACTAGTATATAGTAAGATCTTACGATTCCTGATTCGATCCTACGATCTGATTTGCGAGGCATTTCCAAGGTCTTTAATAGGATCACGATTCTGACAACCTTGTAAGTGAATAATTTGATATTGAAATTAATACTTCAAATGTTTTTTACCCTTTTTAAGTCATAAATGGGACTAAGAGAGAAAAGCATTTTTTGACACATGCCTTCACTATTATATGGCATTTAAAATTGATACATCTTCTTATATTCTCTCTACCAAAATCACATTTACTAGTCTACTTATTAAAAATATATGATTTGTAAAACATTCAAAGATAAATTTATTCAAATAAATCGAATTACATCAAAACATTATATAAGTGAATAATTTTATATTGAAATTAATAGTTCAAATCATTTTTACCTTTTTGAAAGAAAAAAATCCATCAACAAAATAACAACAAGAAAATTAATTAACAAGAGTCAATATACGTACTAAATTAAAACACTAGAAGGAATCACATTAAGTTAAATACAGCAATGAACCTAAGTAGATGTCAGCTTCACAATACGATCAACTACCAAATTGCAGTACCTAGGAACATGTCAAATTGAGATATTACTTAAAAAAAATTTAACTCTCGATACCAACACCAAATCTTAAATAAAAATATCATCAACATTTAATAGATTAAATTATTAGTATTTGACATAACAAATTAGATAACAACATATATGTGTGTGTGCGCGCGCGCGCACACACATATATATACATACATACAGACACAGACACACACACGCAACACGTGCACCCACTCACACATACACATACATACATACATATATATATATATATATATTTGTATACACCAAATTTTTAGGATTTTGCCAAGGTCAAATTCTTCTATTCAATCATATATTATTTTATTTTTCTTTTCTTTTCTCTTTCTTCTTCTTTTCTTTTCTCTTTCTTCTTCTTTTCTTTCCTCTACTCTTCTTTTCTTTTCTTTTCTTTTTATTTATTTATTTATTTATTTATTTATCATCACCGAGATGGATGTCATCAAATGGATCTTGAGATTCGTGAAATACATCATAGGCCCATTATGGTAGGATGCGACCCTTCTGTGTATTCTGATCCTTCAATTGTTGAGGGGTAGCCTTTCTAGATGATTGGGCTTTTGGATATTTGCTTTAATTAGGTGACTTGACTCTACAGATGATTCAGAGTCAGAATTTTTATTGTCTTCCAAAAGGAGAAGCATTATTTAAATTAATTCTTGCTTCAGTTTGGATTTAGGCTTTGTGACTTTTGATTTACCCTTTGAAATGGGTTTGGATTCTTTGGATGATTTGGACTTGATGGCTTGATTTGTGGATCTGGGTTAATGGCCTCATTGATTTTTAATGGAGCCTGGGTTAAAGGATTTGTTATTCTCATATTAGGGTGGATACTTAAAAATTCGTGATTGATGGATGCAATAATTTTTGGGGTATTGAATTTATCCAACCATTTAACATAATACTGTCTGGTGAGGATTCCATCTTCAATTGAGTATTGTCATTTCAAGATCCAGGGTATTTTGTATTTATTTGAAAAATAAAGTATTTGGGGAAAAGAATCCTTAATTGATGAGGATTTGTTTATTTTCATAAATAAATTAAAACCTTGTTGAAAATTGATTGGAAATAATTCTAAGACAGCGCCATTCATGGACCATCATCTTAAGAGCCAATTTGAAAAATTAATTTTGAAATTATTATCAAAATTTAAAAACCAAGAGTGAGAATTATCACTATTTTGATGTAGAAAAATTATGTACAGAGCATCAATATAGTCAAATAATTATATTATTTTTTAATTAAAAGTATTTTGTGAGCTGAATGATGGATATTTCAATCCTCCATGATTATAGAGGATCCTTCCTTTAGAATTTTGTTGGGCTACTATTAATGAATTTTGTTTCCAAGAAAATATCTCTGTAGAATTTGATATTCTTGTCCTTGTGGCCAGGGACAAAGTGGTAATAAAAAATGTACTTTTGCAATTTTAGGAGGATCCTTCAAATAAGAAAATGGAGGTTCAATATGAAAGAGATTTTTGCAGGGCATTTTTCAAAAATAAGAAGATGATTTTTTATATTTTGTAATTGGTTGATTGAATGATTGGGCATTAAAAGATTGAGTAATTGAGAAATGATCAAATTGGTTGACTAGGGATGATTGGTAATTGGGACTGGTGGAGCCAAGAATTATTAATTGGGCTTGGTTCGAAGTAGAAGACTCCTATTTAATTTGGGCCTTGAGGGCCAATTATTGAGACGAAGGCTCTTCTATATTTGAACCATTCAATAATCTTACATAATTGCTGAAAGTGATACTGATTCTTTTAGTTAAGGATTTCACCGCATGCTTTTGACCTTTTTGAAATCCGTCAGGTAAGATGAAAAAAGTTCCTTCCAGTATAAAAATTCATTGACTGCTTTGTCTTAAAATTCAATTTTAAAAATTGCTTGTCCCAATAGGTTCATAGTTAAAAAATTTATATCATCATAACAAATTTTATTATATTTGTAAAAACCTATTTTTTCACATTTCTCACACCATTGAATTAAAGCTGCGTTGAAGTCGTGCTCCAACCCCACTTCTTCCAAAATTTTATCAAATTTGTCAATCCATGCATTTCTTGGATATTCAAATCCATCATCACCATAATTAATGAATGAGAATTTTGAGTAAAAGGCAGTTGCTTGACCATTTAAATTTTTTATTTTAAATGAATATTCTAGGCTTTACCTTCCCATATTCTAGTGGGTCAGAATTTTCAAATTCTATCATGGTCGTATCTTGAAATGATTTTCTGCATAAATTTATCAATAAGGAAGTCATAAATTGAACCATTAATGCCTTGAATAAATTCAATATTGAAATCAAAATCGTTACAAATAGACTGTTACCAGGTAAAATTTTGTTTGGAAGCAATGTCCTTACATCTTTTTTCAAAACATGTTTTATAGATTTACAAATAATTTTTAAAGGAAATTCTAATTCTTGATTTAATAGGGTAAATTGTAAATTTTGATTAATTGCTAAATATCTAGTCTTAGATTGAAACAATTTGATTTTTCTTGCAGAGATAACTAAACTATTTTATTTTATTATATTGGCAAACAGTTTAAGATGTTTCTAATGTTGATCAATTCTAAAGAAATTGGAGACATCGTCAATGTAAACAATTGATAAATAAGTAAATTAGTTGAAATTTTTTATTTATTATATTCTGAAATTCACTTGGAGTATTATTAAGTCCAAAAGACATTGCATTCCATTTGTAATGACCAAATATAGTTATAAATGCAGTTTTCTCATTCTTATTTATCTGGATTTGCCTAAATTAAGATTTCATGTCAAACTTAAAGAATACAATAACATCTCCAAGTTTATTGATTAAGCCCTTTTTATTTGTATAGGATATTTTATCCCTTCCAAAACAATATTAAGGGGTTTGTAATAAATAACTAATCAAGGAATTCCTCGTTTAAAGATCTTATTTTATTTTTGAAGAGCAGGATTTTGAAGTTGTTCTTCAATTCTTTGAATTTTATTTCATCTTGCAGAAAAATAATTATTTTTCTTTACAAGAAATTAAATTCACAGTTTTGCAAAATAATTTTATTTTAAATTTTTCATTTTTCATTGCCAGGAAAAGAAAAAAATTTGAATTTAACATATTTATTCATTGGATAAGTAATGATCGCATCATGTTCTATTGTAAAAAGATACAACAGATAAATGAATGGTAAACCCAAAATAATTTTGTTTTTCATATTTTTCACTAAAACAAATGATGTTTTAAAACATACATTGTCTTAGCAAATATGAATTTTAGGGATTTTATAATTGATATGCATTCTAGTACCATTGACAAGGAACAAATATTCTTTTGTCTTCTTCAAATACTTGGCAGGAATGAATCATTCTTGCATACAAGTCAAATCAACTCCTGAATCAATCAGAGCCATCAAGGTGAAATCAAAATCTTAGATTATTATTCTGACCATTATGTGACATTTTTTTATTTTGAAATGATTAAGGATTTAAACCATCATCTTGGATTTTGACAACAGGTTCCTCATCATCAGAAATTGGGGATTTACTAGTATCTCCTAGTTCGTTGGATTCATAGTATTTAATTAAATTTTTTATTTTTAAAAGATTTAATTCTTTTATTATTTCCGTGTTTGAATCTTTTAATTCTTTTATTTCACTTTCAATAATTTAATTTCTTTTTGTAGTTCTTGTAAAGTAACTTCTCTTTCATTTCCTTTAACTTTGTTGAATTTTTCAAGAGTTTATGAAAGGCTTGCAGTATTATTACTAGACTTAATATTTTCTTTTCTTTTTTGAATTATCTTCCTAAGTCTTTCATAACATTCTTGTTTTAATTCATGATTATTTTCAACTTTACTAATTAAATCTAATAAAAGATTTTCTTGTTCTTCATTTTTATTTACAACAATAACAATTTTCTAACAACAACTATCTCTGCACCCCATTGAGATGTTAGGAGAATAACTGTCAGAACTTGAAGAATTTGATTCATCAGATTCAGGAGATTCAAATTCTCCTAAATCTTCATCAATAATTTCATAATAATTTATGGTTTCTATAATTCTAAACAATTCTTGTTTATCTACTTCTGAGATTTTTAATTGATTAGTTTGATTTTTGACTTGACAAGTAATGGAAAAATGACCATTCTGGCCACACTTGAAACACTTGATTTTACTTTTCTCAACAAATTGTTTATTAAATTTTCTTTTTGAATAATTTTTACTCTTAAAAAAGTATTTATCAAATTTTTATTTTCTGTTTGTGGTATTTTTTCCTATAAGTTTTGTAAACTCTTCTAGGATTTAGATGGAAAATTTTCCTATTCTTTTAGGAAGGAGCAATAGCAGGTAATCTGTATTCCTCAAAGAAACTACGTAATTCATATTTGGCAATTTTCTTCTCTTCTTTAATTTGTTCGTTAATTTTCATATCAATACACATTCTTAAACCTGCCTTTTGTATTGTAGTGATAATTGTACAATAGGTAAGACTATTGTAGTCTATATGTCTTAGGTCATCATTAAGGACTGTTCTAATTTATGGGCAAACAAATTAAGTAAACCATTTATAAATTTTCTTTCCAAAATGCTGATTGTTGTCATCCCTGGACATTACTGTGGACAAACATACATTTTTGTACAGTCAAAGTCACTTAGGGTAGGACACCTAAGATTGGTTAATTGGTCATGGATACGCGAAGTAACGTTATTTGGTGTCCTAATAAAATATTCAATTATTGTGTAGAATAGTGTATTAATGGCATCAAGCATTATTCCCTAATCTTCTACAAGAATTGGGGTTCATTCAACATCAATATGCATTGCTATAAGGATGGTATTTTTAGATTCTTTTGTGAGATGTTTCTCCCACCAAGAATGAAGCATTCATGTGAATCTTGTAACTAAAAATTTCATTACCTCATTGTGGGGTAAATTATGTGTGGTAATGTAATTGTTGGCTACCATAGTCATGTGATGTAATTTGTTGAGAACTTCTTGTCCTAAAAGTCCATCAATATCCCATTCATATAATTTTTCTACAGAAACAGAAAATTGATTAACTAAAGATGATTCAGTAATTTAGATGTTTGGAGAAATAGGCTTTTTATGCCACTTCATTTCTTGTTTATTAATTTCTATATTTTTAAATGTTTCTTCAATATTATGAATGTTTGAAGATTAATGAATTACCTATGGCTTTCTGATTTAGAACTATTGTCTTGGTTAACAGAAGAAGATGACTCAACATATTTATTCTTCAATTCTTGAAGCCTTTTATCAATTTTTTTATTGAGGGGAACAATATTTAGAGTGATTTTGTCTGAAAGATTTATTAAAAATATTTCTTTCAGGAATTCATTAGGTTTAGCCTCGTGAAGATCATCAATTTTATTCTCAATTTCATCTAATTATTTTCCTATTGCTATTGAACTTTGATCAATGTAATTAAGTTGTTCAACAAATTTTTATTGAGTTCTTCATCCTTTGAAATCTTAAAAGAAGAAGCAGTGTTTAAAGAATTTGTATGCTCAATTATAACTTTTTCAGATAGGGGATGGCTAGCAGTCATCCAACTAGAATCTTATTTGCCCATTTGATCTTAGAAATAATTTTGATATTCTTTTCATAAATATCCTCAATATAACCAACGAAAAACATGTCAATTCTAAATTCTTGCATGAACGTCTTCCATTCAGCAATGATAATTTTTTATCTATATTATATGTTTCTCTTAACATATTGCGCCTATTGAGATTGGTTGAATCATTCATGTGTTGAATTAAACCCTCTCAAACCGACTTGTATTCTTGGCTCAAGGTGCCTAAATTCAAGATAAAAGTTTAGGATCAACAAGAGGTAAAGCTCATTGAAAATCAGAGCCAGTTGGTGATTATTGAGGGGAACAATATTTAGAGTGGTTTTGTCTGAAAGATTTATTAAAGGTGTTTTTTTTAAGGATTCATTATGTTTAGACTCATGAAGATCATCAATCTTATTCTCAGTATTATCTAATTAGTTTTCTATTGTTATTAAACTTTGATTAGTGTAATTAAGTTGTTCAAACAAATTTTTATTGGGTTCTTCATCATTTGAAATATTAAAAGAAGAAGTAGTGTTTAAAGAATTTTTATGCTCAAGGATAACTTTTTCAGATAAGGGATGGCTAGCAGTCACACAACTGGAATTTTCTTTGACCCATTTGATCTTAGAAATAATTTTGATATTCTTTTCATAAATATCATTGATATAATCAAGGAAAAATATGTCAATTCAAAATTCTTGCATGAACGTCTTCCATTCAGCAAGGATAATTTTGTTTTTATCCATATTATATGTTTCTCTAAATTTATTGCGTCTATTGAGATTGGTTGGATCATTCATGTGTTGAGTTAAACCCTCCCAAACAGGCTTGTATTCTAGGCTCAAGGAGCCTAAATTCAAGATAAGAGTTTAGGATCAACAAGTGGTAAAGCCCTTGAAAATCAGAGGCAGTTGGTGATTATTAAGGGGAACAATATTTAGAGTCGTTTTGTCTGAAAGATTTATTAAAGGTGTTTCTTTTAGGGATTCATTAGGTTTAGAATCATGAAGATCATCAATCTTATTCTCAGTTTTATCTAATTATTTTCCTATTGTTATTAAACTTTGATTAGTGTAATCAAGTTTTTCAACGAATTTTTATTGGGTTCTTCATCCTTTGAAATCTTAACAGAAGAAGCAGTGTTTAAAGAATTTTTATGCTCAATTATAACTTTTTCAGATAGGGGATGGCTAGCAGTCACCCAACTGGAATCTTCTTTAACCCATTTGATCTTAGAAATAATTTTGATAATCTTTTCATAAATATCCTCGATATAACCAAGGAAAAACATGTCAATTCAAAATTCTCGCATGAACATTTTCCATTCAACAAGGATAATTTTTTTATCCATATTATACGTTTCTCTGAACCTATTGCATCTATTAAGATTGGTTGAATCATTCATCTGTTGAGTTAAACCCTCCCAAACAGGCTTGTACTCTTGACTCAAGGTGCCTAAATTCAAGACTAAGAGTTTAGGATCAATAAGAGGTAAAGCTCCTTGAAAATCAGAGGCAGTTGGTGATTCAGATTCGTCAGATTGTTCAGTCTTATTATCAAAGATTGGTTGACTGACTTGAGAATTTGGCCATGCCTTTAAGTTTTAAATTTATTATTTTTAATTATTTTTAATTATTGTTCTAATAGTTGGATTCTAAGATCTTGATTAATATTGACTGTGGATTCAAAAAAAGAATTTCTAGGAGTGCTAGACTGGCTAAACTCCCTAATTTAAGGATTGGATTGGAAATAAATTTTAACAGTGCCATCTATATACAACTGAATATAGTCAATATCATCAATTGATCATTGAATTGGAGTGGGTTGACTTTCACTTGTTAAAAGCCAATTTGAAGGGAAAGTAATTTCGGACCACCGAATTGTTTTAGAGATTCTAATATTAACATTATTTTGACTTGATTGAATCAACAGAATTTGAATTTTTGGACTTCTATTAATGGCATGGATATTCATATTGGTTTTGGTACTTTGTAATGTATTCTAAAAATCAAAGTAAGGGGCTAGACACCTTCATGGATTTGATAACCACTAGTTTTGATATTTAAAGACAATGCTTTAAGAATGTGGGGGTCTGTTAGACTAACAGACAATTCTGGAATGCAATCATAATGTATTGGACCGTTACAAATGGAATATTCGATTGATCCTAAAATACTATCATTGAAACTTATAAATCTCGCATCACGCAAAGCTAACAAGACAGAGGTATTTAGACATCTTCTTGTGAGTGGTTTTACTCCAATCTGGACTAAACCAAAATGAAAAAAGTTGTATCATTCTTCAATGTGGTGTTTACTTGCATTAGAAGAGAATGATTGACTTTTTTTTCCAAGAGCATATATTTTTTTAATTGTTTTATCATAATGTTGAGACTTGAAGGAAGTAACAGACTATGTTGATTTACAAATTTCTTTACTAGACATTTTGCTATATTCCATACCCTATGATCTATATGATCTTTAATTATGTCTTGGATTGTATTCATTGTAACCTACTGCTACAAGATGAATTACTTCTAAATAACCTACTTGTTGCTTAAGATAACTAAATTATTTTTATGATTAGAAATTTCAACATGTATTTGATTATCAAACCTGCTATGACTTCTACAACATCCTATGAAGCCTCTTCTCCCTTTTGCCTTTATAGCTACCATACCCTCAGAATTCGAGCGGATGGTCAGATTAAATAGAAATAATTAAGCAAGTAAGAAACAATGATAATAATAACCATCCAATTGGGTGGTGAAAAATAATAATTAAGTTGATATTAAACAAATATTAAACAGTGAAATACTCTACCAGATTTGGAGTAATACCAAAAGATGTGAAATTGTTTATAATTTAAGAGTAATTTAAAGAGAGGATATAAAAGAAAGAATTCAAACGATTATAATTGAAGGAAAATAAAACTTACAAGTATTCAAATTATTTTACAACAATTAATTAGTGGTCTCGCTCACTAATTAACGTTGAAGAAGAAGAAGAAAGATTACAAAAGAGGAGGAATAAGAAAGCTTTGTTTTCAAAACAAGGTTTTCTTACAAAATCAGTATGAGTAAAAAATAAGTTATGAGGAACAAATGGGATAGGGCAGTATATTTATAGGTAAGGAAAGTAAAGTTCATCAGGAACTCATCATTTACCTGCACTATTCTTTTCTACAAAAGTAAAAACATTTTATATTTCTACTTTTGACTAATTAAAGGAGAAAATGACAATTAGTTATCATAATTATTAGACAACCAGTACAATAATTTTACAATGAGACAAAATAAAAAGATTCTTGATAATTGCTATGTTGAATTGTGACTTAATCATTACTTCATGTTGGAGAATTCATAATTGCATGTCTTGAAAATCATCACGACTGGTGCATTATGCTGGAGATTCATCATGATATTTGAAATTACTATTTCTTCAAATTTCTCTATTTCTTGATAAATCTATTATTGGCATTTTGCCACAAATCTATTTATCTATTTATACAATTGACATTTTGCCAAGGATAAATTTCTCTATCTCACTAGTTCAATCTTTGATCAATCTGAAGTTTGACGATTTTGCCAAAATATTTTTTTTAATTTCAATATTGGCATTTTTTTAATGACAAATTATTTGAATTATTCGTCATCATTCAGATTAATTCTATTCAAATAGTTCTTGAGAGTCCTGAAATGTGTCATAGGCCCATTGTGGTAGGGCGCGACCCTTTTGTGTATTTTGGTCCTTCAACTACTAAGGGGTAGCCTTTATAGATTATTGAGATTTTTTTATATTTGGTTTGATTGGGGGAATTGATCTCTATAGATGATGCAGAGTCAGAATTATTTTTGTATTACAAAAGGAGAAGCAATTTTTGGATTAATTCTTGCTTCAACTTGGATTTAGGCTTTGTGACTTTTGATTTACCATTTGAAGTGGGTTTGGATTCTTTAGATGAATTTGGACTTGATGGTTTGATTTGTGGACCTGGGTTAATTGGGTTCACTAATTTTTAATGGAGCCTTGGTAAAAGAATTTGCTAATCTCCTATTAGGGTAGATACTTTCAAATTCCTGATTAATAGATGCAATAATTTTCTGGATATTGAATTTATCTTACCATTTAAATTAATACTGTCTAGTGAGGATTTCATTTTCAATTGAGTATTTTCCATTTTAAGATCCAAGGTATTTTGTATTTATTTGAAAAATAAAGTATTTAGGGAAAATAAGCCTCATTTGATGAGGGTTTGTATATTTTCATAAATAAATTAAAACCTTATTGAAAATTGATTGAAAATAATTCTAAGACAAGGTCACGAAAGGACCACCATCTTAAGAACTAGTTTTAAAAACTTATTTTGAAATTCTTATCAAAATTTAAAAACCACAAGTGAGAAAAATCACTATTTTGATGTATGAAAATCATGTGCCAAGCATCAATATAGTTAAATTAATTATATTTATTTAAAAATATTTTGAAAGCTGAAGGTTGAACTTTCCAATATTCTATGGTTATTATTTTGAGAATGTGGACGGAATGATAAAGGATCCTTCCTTCAGAATTTTGTATTGGGATATTATTAATGGATTTTATTTTCAAGAGAATGTCTCTGTAGAAATTAAGATTCTTATCCTTGTGGCTAGGGACAAAGTAGAAATAGGAAGAAAATGGGATTTTACAATTTCAGCAGGATCCTTCAAATGAGCAAATGGAGGCTCAATATGAAAGTGATTTTTGCTGGCATTTTTTTAGAAATAAGAAGATGATATTTAAAGGGTCAAATTGGTTGACCGGGGGTTGATTGGTAATTGGGACTGATGGACCTAAGAATTGTTAATTAGGATTGGTCGGAGTAAAAGACTCCTCTTTAATTTGGGCCTTGAGAGCCAATTGTTGAGTAAAAAACTCTTCTATATTTAAACCATTCATTAATCTTACATGATTTTTTATAGTGATACTGATTCTTTTAGTTAAGGACTTCACCGCATGCTATGACTTTTTTGAAATCCGTTAGGCATGACGAAAAAAGTTCCTTCGAGTATAAAAAATTCTTTTGATTGTTTTGTCTGAAAATTCAATTTTAATTGTTCCATCAGGTTTACAGTTAAATTTTTCTGTCATCATAACAAATTTTATTATCTTTGTGAAAATCTATATTCGGATTTACATACCATTGAATTACATATGCGTTGAAGTCATGCTTCGACCCCACTTCTTCCAAAATTTTATTAATTCATCAATCCATGTGTTTTTTGGATACTCAAATCCATTATTACCATAATTAATTAATGAAAAAAATTGAGTAAAAGGTAGTTGCTCTACCATTGAGCTTTTTTATTTTAAATGAATTTTGATTGAGTATTTTGGGCTTTACTTTCCCATATTCTAATAGGTCAGAATTTTCAAATTATGTCATGGCAGGATCTTGAAGTGATTTCCTGCATATATTTATGAATAAAGAAGTGAGGAATTGAACCATTATGCCTTGAATATTTATCTGGATTTATAACTCCATTTCGTCATTACAAATGGAATGTAATGCCTTTTGTACGTAAGAATACTCCAAGTGAATTTTATAATATAATAAATGAAATTTTCAACCAAATTAGTGATTTCTCAATTGTTTACATTGATGATGTCTTCATTTTCTCTAGAATTGATCAACATTGGAAACATTTTAAATTGTCTATCAAGATAATAAAATAAAATAGTTTAATTATCTCTGCAAGAAAAATCAAATTGTTTCAATCTAAGATTAGAATTCTAGCAAGTAATCAAAATTTACAATTTGCCCTATTAAAGCAAGGATTAAAAATTTCTTTACAAATTGATTGCAAATCTGTAAAATATGTTTTGGAAAAAGATATATGACATTGGTTCCAAACAAAAATTTTCCTGTAACAGTCTATTTTTAGCGATTTTGATTTCAATATTGAATTTACTCAAGACATTAATGGTTCAATTCCTGACTTCCTTACTCGTAAATTTATGCTAGAAATCATTTCAAGATTCTGCCATGACAGAATTTAAAAATTCTGACCTACTAGAATATGTGAAGGTAAAGCCTATAATACTCAATCAAAATTCATTTAAAATCAAAAGGTTCGATGGTAGAGCAACTGCGTTTTGCTCAAAATTCACATTCATTAATTATGGTCATAATGGATTTGAATATCCAAGAAATGCATGCATTGATGAATTGGATAAAGTTTTGGAAGAAGTGAGGTTGAAGCATGACTTCAACGCAACTTTAATATGGTATGAGAAATGTGGGAAAATAGGTTTTCACAAAGATAATGAAATTTGTTATGATGATAGAAAAATTTTAACTGTGAACCTATTGGGACGAGCAATTTTCAAAATTGAATTTTCACCATAACAGTCAAAGAATATTTTGATACTGGAAGGAACTTTTCACATCATCCCTGATAGATTTCAAAACAATCATAGGTATGCGGTTGAGTCCTTAACTAAAAGAATCAGTCTCACTTTCATAAATCATGCAACATTAATGAATGGTTCAATATAAAAGAGTCTTCGACTCAACAATTGACCCTCAATGCCCAAATTGAAGAGGAGTTTTCTACTCCGAACCAAACCCAATTAATAATTCTTGGGCCTATCAGACCCAATTATCAATTAACCTTGATCAACCAATTTGACAATTTCTCAATTACTCAACATTTTAATGTCCAATCATTCAATAAACCAATTACAAGTTTTAAAATATCATCTTCTTATTTCTGAAAAATGCTCAGTAAAAATCTCTTTCATATTGAGCCTTTATTTGCTCATTTGAAAAATCCTACTGAAATTGTAAAAGCTCATCTTCTTCCTGATTGCACTTTGTCTCTCGCCACAAGGACAAGAATCTCAGTTTCTACAGAGATATTCTCTTGGGAATAAAAAACCATTAATATAAGCTCAGTCAAAAATTTCGAAGGAAAGATCCTCTATCATTCCTTCCACATCCTCAAAATCACAACCATGGAAGATTGAAAAGCTCATCCTTCAGCTTTCAAAATACTTTTAAATAAAAAATAATATAATTATTTTGACTATGTTGGTGCTTGGCACATGATTTTTCTGCATCAAAATAATGATTTTTCTCACTTGTGGTTTTTGAATTTTGATAAGAATTTGAAAATTAGTTTTCCAAATTTGTTCTTGAGATAGTGGTCCATTCATGGCCCTGTCTTAGAATTATTTCCAATCGATTTTCAACAAGGTTTTAACATATTTCTGAAAATATACAAACATTCATCAACTGAGACTTCTTTTCTCCAAATACTTTATTTTTCAAATAAATAAAAAATATCTTAGATCTCAAAATGGAAATACTCAGTTGAAGATGAAATTCTCCCCAGACAGTATTATGTTAAATGGTGGTATAAATTCAATACCTAAAAAATTATTGCATCCATCAATAACGAATTTGCAAGTATCCACCCTAATTTGAGATTACAAATTGTTTTACCATGCTCCATTAAAAATTAATGAGCCCATTAACCCAAATCCACAAATCAAACCATCCGGCCTAAATTCATCCAAAGAATCCAAACCCACTTCAAAGGATAAATCAAAAGTCACAACCTACAAATTGAAGCAAGAATTAACCCAAAAATGCTTCTTTTTTTGGAAAACAATAATAAATCTGACTCTGAATCATATATAGAGCCAAGTCCCCCAATTAAACCAAATATCCGTCCAATCATCTAGAAAGGCTACCCCTTAACAATTGAAGGATCAAAATACACAGAAAGGTCGCATCCTACCACAATGGGCCTATGACGCATTTCAAGACTCTCAAGATCCATTTGATGACATCAATCTTAGTGATGATGAATAAATAAATAAATAAATAAAAGAAGAGAAGAGAAAAGAAATTTAACCTTGGTAAAATGCCAAAAATTCTAACAAATTGGTTGAATATATCCTTGGCAAAATACCAAAGAAGAAATAAAAAAGTTTGTAGAATAACAATTTCAAATATCATGATAACTCTCCAACGTACAAACAAGAAAGCAGTAGTCATGGTGGTTTTCAAGACAATCAATTATGACTTTTCCAACATGAAATAATAATCAAGATAGCAATTATCAAAGGAATCATTGTAGTTTGTCTTCTTTTAGAATTATTATACTCGTTGTCAAATAATTATACAACTATTTGTCATTTTTACTATTTTTAGTCAAAAGTTATACATAAAATGTTTTTATTTTAGTAGAAAAGACTAGTGCAGGTAAGTGATGTGTTCCCAATGAACTGCACTCTCCTTACCTATAAATAGGTTGCCCTCTCTCATTTATTCCTTAAAACTTTTTTTCACTCTTAACAATTTTGAGAGAAAAACTTGTTTTGAAAATAAAATATTCTTCTTCCTTCTCTTCTGTAATCTTTTTTCTTATTTCTCAACATCAATTAATGAGTGAGAACACTAATTAATTGTTATAAAATAATTTGAATACCTAGACCTATTGTCCAATATTCATTGGTTGTCTAAGTCCACTACCCTTCGGATTTTGTTTTTTCCTCGTCGCAATGCGATATTCAAGTGGAAGAATTTACTATTCTTGTCTCCTTTCCCAGTCCATATAATTGCATCTTTTTTCTCAACAAAAAGCATTTTCCTCAACTACTACAATCTTCATTTTTCTTTCCACTTCTCTAATGTATCGCAAATTAGTGTTCATTTGGAAATAACATGTGTTTAACTCCACGGACAACTTGTCTATAAGCTTTTTCGAGTTTGCTACATCTATGTTTTTCTCCAATTAATAATGGGTTTTATATAGAAATAACAACATTATAGAATGTTGATACAAAAATACACAACAAATTTCATAAACATGAAATATAGCCATATTTTATGGTTTACCTAATAGAAGCTCTTCTCTTCCTACTATACTCTTCTGCATAATATTTAGTGATTATTTTTATAATATTTTGAAAACCCCATAAACCGTTTCATCATTCATCTGAAATATCTCTTTTTCTCCCCCCCAATCTCTCTCTCTCTCTCTCAATCTCTCTATCTCTCTTGAAACTATTTGTATAGAATATATATTTTATATATGATACATTTATAAACAATATAAATAAATGATATACAAATATATATGTTATTTAGGTTATTTATATGTTATATATAATATATAACACATATTGTTTATGAGTGTCTATAACGTGTGCGGGTATATATATATATATATATATATATATATGATATCCTTAAACAGATATCCTTAAAAATTGTTTAAAAATTATTGATTAAGTCCCTTTTGTTTGGTATAGAAAATATTTTAATTGATAAGATATCATATACCAAACAAAAGGGACTTAATCAACAGACTTGAAGTTGTTGTTATATTCTCTAAGTTTGACATGAAATCTGAATTTTGGTAATGCCAGATAAATAATCAAGCATCTCCAAATCTGGATTTTGACAAATCTAAAGGTTATAGAGAAATAATTAAGCATAAAAATAACCAGCCACTTGGGCGGAGAGTCAGATAAAATAGAAATAATTAAGCAAGTGAGCAAGTAAGAAACAATGGCAACAATAACCAGCCACTTAGGCGGTGAAGAACAATAATTAAGCTGGTATTAAACAGTATATTACCCTATCACGTTTGGCTCTGATATCAAATAAGGTGAAATTGCGTATAATTTAACTGTAATTTAAAGACTGCGTATAGAAGCAAGAATTCTTTTGATAATTGAATAAAAAATTGTTTATTGAAGAAAATGAAACTTACAAGTATTCAAATTATTTTGTAATAATTAAGTAGTGCTCCCGCTCGCTAATTAACGTTGAGGAAGAAGAAGAAAGATTACAAAAGAAGAGGAAGGAGAATGCTTTATTTTCAAAACAAGGTTTTCTCAAAAAAATTGCTATGAGTGAAAAACAAGTTCTGATGAACAAATGCGAGAGGGAAACCTATTTATAGGCAAGGAAAGTGAAGTTCACCGAGAACTCATCACTTGCCTGAATTATTATTTTCTACTAAAGTAAAAATATTTTACATTACAACTTTTGACTGATTAAAGGAGAAAAGGACAAATGGTTGTCTCAATTATTAGACAACCAGTACAATAATTTTCCAATAAGATAAAATAAAAAGATTCTTAATAATCACTATCTTGAAAATCATGTAATGATTATTGCTTCATGTTGAAGAAGTCAAAATTGCTTGTCTTGAAAATCATCATGACCGTTACATTATGTTGGAGAGTCATCATGATATTTGAAATTACTATTTCTTCAAATTTCTCGATTTCTTGATAAATCTATTTCTTCAAAAATGCTAAGAATAGATTGCCATCTAGCAAAATTTTGTTTTGAAGTAATATTTTTACATCTTCTTCCAAAACATGTTTTGTAGACTTACAGTCAATTTTTAAAACAAAACTTTGATTTAATAAATCATTTTGAATTTTTAAATACATAAAACAACAACTAAATGTTTTTAATAGTACTATAATTAATTTGGGATTGGGTCCAAGTTCCGGATGTAAACCTACTAATTTGTTCAGGTGCTTCTGAAGAGATTTTTTGTAATAAAATACCTCCATATCCAAGTTAAGAGGCATCAAATTGGACAATTTTAGAAAAATTCTTAGTAAGGATGCCAAGACAAGTGTCTTAACATGAATTTTAATTTTCTTAATTAGATTGGTATACAGTTGTCCATGGAGAGAGATTTTTCTTAAACATTTCAAAGAGAGGCTTGTAATCAAATNTCTTCCAAAACATGTTTTGCAGACTTACAATCAATTTTTAAAACAAAACTTTGATTTAATAAATCATTTTGAATTTTTAAATACATAAATACCTCCATATCCAAGTTAAGAGGCATCAAATTGGACAATTTTAGAAAAATTCTTAGTAAGGATGCCAAGACAAGTGTCTTAACATGAATTTTAATTTTCTTAATTAGATTGGTATACAGTTGTCCATGGAGAGAGATTTTTCTTAAACCTTTCAAAGAGAGGCTTGTAATCAAATCTCTAATTATTATAAAAAAATCAGGTATGTAATTTAAAGATCCTAGAAATGTTTGCAATTGAGTTTTGTCAAGAATTTCATCAGAAAATATATCAGTAAATTGTATGACTCAGTCAGTTAGTTTAATAATGGAATGATAGATTTCAAATACTAGAAATCTAATCTTAGACTGAAACAAATTGATTTTACTTGCAGATATAACTAAACAATTTTACTTTATTATCTTAGCAAATAATTCAAGATGTCTCCAATGATGATCTATTGATTGAGAAATCAGTAAAGTGGTTGAAAATTTCATTCATTAAATTTTAGAATTCACTAGGAGCATTTTTAAGACCAAAAGGCATTACATTCCATTCGTAATAAACAAATGGAGTTACAAATGCAGTTTTGTATTTATCATTCTCATTTATCTGGATTTGCCAAAATTCAGATTCCATGTCAAACTTAAAGAATTCAACAGCATCTCCAAGTTTGTTGATTAAGTCCCTTTTATTTGGTATAGGATATCTTATCCATTCTAAAATATTGTTAAGGGGCCTGTAATTAATTACTAATCGAGGAACTCCTCGTTAAATTTTCGCTTACCTTTTGGACATAAATGGCTGAGCAGGACGAAGGAGATTTGCTTCCCCTAATAATATTTTATTGAGAAGTTCAGTAATTTCAATCTTATAGAACTCAAGTATCTCAGAATACATATGAATTGGTCGTGCCTTGGTAGGAATATTTTTCTCATTGAATCTCGTAATGTAAAGTAGACTAACAATATGTTGTTGCCTATGTCAAAATGCATTAGGAATGTCAGCACATAATTCTTTATAAATTTTATCCTAAAAGATTTTAATTTGTTTTTTAAGAGTAAGATTTTGAAGTTGTTCTTCAATTCTTTTTAACTTTGTTTCATCTTGCAGAAAATATAATTATTTTTCTTTATAAGAAATTAAATTCATAGTTTATAAACATAATTTTATTTTAAAGTTTTCAATTTCTCATTATGAGAAAAAGAAACAAATTTAAATTTGACATATTTATCCATGAGATAAGTAATGATCTCATCATACTGTGTTGTAAAATGATACAGCAGAGGAATGAATGGAAACCCAAAATAATTTTATTTGTCATATTTTTTACTAAGACAAATGATGTTTTAAAACATACATTGTCTTGATAAATATGAACTTTGAAGATTTCATAATTGATATATTTTCTACCACCACTGGTAGTGGACAAAGATTCTTTTATCTTCTTAAAGTACTTGGTAAGAACAAATTCTTCTTACATATAATTCAAATCAACTGTTGAATTAATAATAGTCATTGAACTGAAATCAAAACCTTGAATTATTATTTTCACCATTATGTACCATTTTTTCAATTTAACGTGCTTAAGAGTTTAAAGGAAGTTGTCATCATCTTGTATGTTGACAATACGTTCTTCAATCTCATTATCAGAAATTGAGGATTTACTGGATTCATGGCTTTTAATTAAATTTTTTATTCTAAAAAGATTTACTTTTGTTATTTTTTTGTTTGAATCATTTAATTCTTTTATTTTATTTTTAATATTTTTTATTTCTTTTGAAGTTCTTGAAGAGTAACTTATTTTTTCTTTCCGTTAATTTTGTTGAATTCTTCAAGAGTTTGTGAAAGGCTTGCAGTATTATTATTAGACTTAGTATTTTCTTTCTTTTAAATTATTTTCCTAAGCCTTTCAAGATATTATTGTTTTAATTCTATATTTTCAATTTTAGTAATTAAATCTAATAAAATATTTTCTTGTTCTTCATTTTTATTTAAAACATTAATAATTTTCTGACAAAAGCTATTCTTACATCTCATAGAGATGTTTGGAGAATCACTGTTAGAGTTTGAAAAGTTTAATTCATCAGATTCAGAGGATTCAATTCTTCTAAATCTTTATTACTACTTTCATATTAATTTATGGATTCTATGATTCTAAATAAATGTTGTTGTTCTTCATCAGAGATTTTTAATTAATTAATTTTACTTTTTGCTTGGCAAGTGTTGAAAAATGACCATTTTGGCCACACTTGATTTTCCTTTTATCAACAAATTGTGTATTAAATTTTCTTTTTGAATAATTTTTATTCTTACAAAGTATCTGTCAAAATTTTTATTTTTCTGTCTGTGAAATTTTTTCTTATAAGGTTTATAAAATTTTCTATTATTAAGTTGGGAATTTTTCTTATTCTTTTGCGAAGTAGCAATAGCAGGTAATTCGTATTGCTCACAAAAATAGTCAAACAAATATTTGGCAGTCTTCTTCTCTTTTTAATTTGTTTATTAATTTTCATATCAATGTATATTCTCAAACCTTCCTTTTGTATTGTGGTAATGGTGGTACCATAACTGAGACTATTATAGTCTATATTTCGTAGGTCATCACTAAGGACGGTTCTAATTTTACGGGCAAACAGATTCGGTAAGCCATTTATGAATTTTTCTTTCCAAAATGGTTGATTAGTATCATTCCTAGACATTACTTTGAATAAAAAAATATTTTTGTACCAATCAAAGTGACTAAGGGTAGGACACCTAAGATTGATTAATTGGTCATGGATATACAAAGTAACATTACTTAGTGTCCCAATGAAATGTTCAATTATTATGTAGAAGAGTGTATTAATGGCATCATGCATTATTTTTTATCCTCTCCAAGAATTGGGGCTTCTTCAGGATCAATCTTTATTGCTGTAAGGATGATATTTTTAGATTCTTTAGTGACATGTTTCTCCCACTAAGAATGAAGCATTCATGTGAATCTTGTTACTAAAAGCTTTATAAACTCATTTTGGGGAAATTATGTGTGGTAATGTAACTGTTGGCTACCATAGCCATGTGCTGTAACTTGTTGAGTACTTCCTGTTCTGAAAGTCCATCAATATTTCATTCATATAATTTTTATATAGAAACAAAAAATTGATTAACTAAAGATGATTCAATGATTTGAATATCTAAAGGAATAAGCTTTTTATGCCACTTCTTTCCGAGTTTATTAATTTCTAAACTTTTAAAAGTTTCTTCAATATTGTGAATCTTTGAAGATTCATGAATTACGAATGATTCATAGGTCGAGTCTAACCTATGGCTTTCTGATTCAGAACTATTGTCTTGGTTAATTACCTTAACATAAGAAGATGACTAAATAGATTTATTCTTCAATTCTTAAAGCATTTTATCAATCTTTTTATTGAGGGAAAAATATTTAGAGTGACTTTATCTGAAAGATTTATCAAAGATGTTCCTTTCAGGGATTCATTAGGTATAGACTCATGAAGATCATCAACCTTATTCTCAATTTTATCAAATTATTTTCCAATATTTTTTAAAATTTGATTAGGGTACTTTAGTTATTCAACAACTTTTTATTGGGTTCTTCTTACTTTGAAATCTTAAAAGGAAAATTAGTGATTAAAGAATTTTTATGATTAATTATATTTTTTCAGATGAGGGATGGCCAACAGTCACCAACTGGAATCTTATTTGACCCATTTAGTCTTAGAAATAGCTTTGATATTCTTTTCATATTTATCCTCAAGATAATCAAGGAAACATATGTCAATTCTAAATTATTGCATGAACGTCTTCCATTCTACAATGTTAATTTTTCTTTGATCCATATTATAGGTTTCTCTAAACCTATTGCATCTATTGAGATTGGTTGAGTCATTCATGTGTTGGGTTAAACCCTCCCAATCAGGCTTGTATTCTTTGTTTAAGGTACTTAAATTTAGAACTAAGAGTTGAGGATTAACAAGAGGTAAAGCTCCTTGAAAATCAGAGGCAGCTGGTGATTCAAATTCATTAGATTGTTCAGTCTTATTATCAAAGATTGGCTGACCGATTTCAAAATTTTTGGCTATTCCTTTAAAGTCTTAAATTTTTTATTTATTTATCTTTTTAATATTTGTTCTAATTGTTGGATTCTAAGATCTTGATTAATATTAACTGCGGATTCAGAAAAGGAATTCTCTAGAGTACTAGACTAGCTAAAAATTCCTAATTTAAAGATTGGATTGGAAACTAATTTTAGTTGTACCATCCATGTACTGCTGAATATAATCAATATCTTCAATTGGTCCTTGAATTGGAGTGGGTAGGCTTTCACTTGTTAAAACCTACAGTACATGTTTTAAAGATTTTAATATTAGCATTACTTTGACTAGATTGATGACTTGAAAATTAATATTAGTTTTAGTTACTTTATAATGAATTCTAAAAATCAAAGCTACAGGGTGGACACCTTCATTATTTGATAACCACTAATTTTTATGTTCAAAGTTAAGACTATAAGAATATGGGGATCTGTTAAACTAACAGATAAATCTGGAAAGCAATCAAAATGAATTGGACCATTATAAATGAAAGATTCAATTAATTCTAAAATACTATCATTAAAATATATAAATCTTGCATCACACAAGGCTAACAAGAAAGAGGTATTTAAGCATCTCCTTATGAGTGGTTTTACTCTAATCTGGACTAAATCAAAATGGAGAAAATTGTATCCTTCTTCAATGTGATGTTTAATTGTATTAGAAGAAAGTAATAGACAAGTTCCATGATCTTTCCCACGAGTATATATTTTTTCAATTTTTTAAACATGATGCTGAGGTTTGAAGAAAACAACAGACTATGTTGATTTATAAATTACTTTACTAAAGATTTTGGATATATTCTATGCCCTGTGATCTACATGACCTTCATTAATTATGTCTAGAATTGTATTCATTGTACACTTACTACTACAAGAGGAATTACTTCTAAATAACCTACCCATTGTTCAAGATAACTAATTATTCTTATGATTAAGAATTTCATCATGTATTTTGATTATCAAACCTGTAATGACTTCTACAACCTCCTATTAAATTTAACTCTGCTCCCCTATGCCTCTTACAGCTACCCTACCCTCGCGAATTACGCCTCCAAAAAGGTCTTATCGTGGTGCCTGAAATAAACATAATAGAAAGTGATACATTAGATTCACATATTAGAAAATCAAAGATTATAAAGAAATAGTCAAGCATAAAAATAATCAACCACTTAGGCGGAGAGTTATATTGAATAGAAATAATTAAGCAAGTAAGCAAGTAAGAAACAATGATAACAATAACAAGTCACTTGGACGGTGAAGAATAATAATTAAGCAGGTATTAAACAGTAAAATACCCTACCAGGTTTGGCTCTGATATCAAAAGAGAAAACATTGCATATAATTTAATAGTAATTTAAAGACTGGGTATAGAAGCAAGAATTCTTTTGATAATTGAATCAAACAATTTGAATACTTGTAAGTTTTATTTTCTTCAATAAAAAGTTTTTTATTCAATTATCAAAAGTATTATTGCTTTTATACCCAGTCTTTAAATTACTATTAAATTATACACAATTCTGCTTCTTTTGGTATCAGAACCAAACTTGGTAGGGTATTTTACTCTTTAATACCTGCTTAATTATTGTTCTTCACTGCCCAAGTGACTGGTTAATGTTATCATTGTTTCTTACTTGCTTAATTATTTTTATTTAATCTAACTCTCCGCCCAAGTGACTGATTATTTATGCTTGATTATATCTCTATAATATTTTATTTTCTAATCTATGAATCTGGCGTATCAGTTTTTATTAGATTTGCTTAAAGCACCCCAATAAGACCTTTTGAGAGGAATAATTCTCGAGGGTAGGGTAGATGTAAGAAGCAATGGGGAGAAGAGATAAACTTCATAGGAGGTTGCAGAAGTCATAGTAGGTTTGATAATCAAAATACGTTATGAAATTCTTAATTATAAGAATAATTTAGTTAGTTATCTTAAGCAATGAGTAGGTTATTTAGAAGTAATTCGTCTTGTAGTAGTAGGTCTACAATGAATACAATCCCAGACATAATTACTGTGGAACATTTTGAATATTTAACAGAGATCAAGTAGATCATAGGGTATGAAATATTCCCAAAATCCTTAGTAAAGACATTTATAAATCAACATGGTCTGTTACTTCCTTCAAATCTTAGCATCATGTTAAAACAATTGAAAAAATATATACTCTTGGAAAAGAGTATGAAACTTCTCAATTACTTTCTTCTTATTCAATTAAACATCACATTGAAGAATGATACAATTTTTTTCATTTTGGTTTAGTCTAGATTGGAGTAAAACCACTCACAATGAGAGGCCTTAATACCTCTGTTTTGTTAGCCTTGCGTGATGGAAGATGTATAAATTTTAATGATAGTAGTTTAGGATTAATTGAATCCTCCCTTTGTGATGGCCCAATCTATTTTAACTGCTTTCCTGATTTGTCTGTTAGTTTAACAGATCCTTATATTCTTAAAGCCTTAACTTTGAATATAAAAACTAGTGGTTATCAAATCTTTGAAGGTGTCTAGCCCTTAGATTTATTTTTTAGAATTCATTACAAAGTAACCAAAACCAATATGAATTTTCAAGCCATCAATAGAAGTCCAAAAAATCAAACTTTATTCATTCAATCTAGTCGAAGTAATGCTAATATTAGAATCCATAAAATAATTAGGTGGTTTGATATTACTTTGCCTACAAATTGGCTTTTAACAAATGAAAGCCAACCCACTCCAATTCAAAGATCAATTGAAGATATTGATTATATTCAGCAGTACATGGATGGTACTATTAAAACTAGCTTCCAATATAATCCTTAAATTAGGGAGTTTAAACAGTCTAATACTACTAATAATTCCTTTTCTGAATCCACAGTTAATATTAATCAAGATCTTAGAATCCAACAATTAAAACAAGAATTAAAAAATTTAAGACTTAAAGGTATAACCATAAATTTCCAAGTCAGTAAGCCGATCTTTGATAATAAGACTGAATATTATGAAGAATCTAAATCACCAATTGTCTCTGATTTTCAAAGAGTTTACCTCTTGTTAATCATTAACTCTTAGTTCTAAATTTATGTAACTTAAACCAATAATACAAGCCTGATTGAAAGGGTTTAACCAAACACAAGAATGACTCAGCTAATTTCAATAGACACAATAAGTTTATAAAAACCTACAATATATATCAAAGGAAAATTATGTTCTGTAATAAGGAAATTACAGAACTTTTCAATAAAAATATTATTAGGAGAAGCAAATCTCTTTGTCCCTACTCGGCATTTTGTGTCCAAAAGGCAATCGATATTGAATGAGGAGTTCCTCGATTAGTAATTAATGACAAGACCATTAACAACATTTTGGAATGGATAAGATATCATATACAAAACAAAAGGGACCTAATCAATAGTCTTGGAGATGCTGTTGCATTCTTTAAGTTTGACATGGAATCTAGATTTTAGCAAATCCAGATAAATGATAATGATAAATACAAACTTGTATTTATAACTCCATTTGGTCATTACGAATGGAATGTAATACCTTTTGGACTTAAAAATACTCCTAGTGAATTTCATAATATAATGAATAAAATTTTCAACTAATTTACTGATTTCTCAGTTATATACATTGATGATGTTCTTATTTTCTCTAAATCAATATATCGGCATTCAAAACATCTTGAATTGTTTGCTAAGATCATAAAGTAATATGGTTTAGTTATCTCTACAAGTACAATCAATTTGTTTCAATCTAAAATTAGATTTTTATGATTTGAAATCTAGCATGCCATTATTAAACTAATTGATCGAGTCATACAGTTTACTGATAAATTTCTTGATGAAATTCTTGACAAAACTCAATTGTAAAACATGTTTTGAAAATTGACTGTGAGTCGGCAAAACATGTTTTGAAAAAAGACATAAAAAATATTACTTCCAAACAAAATTTTACAAGATGACAGTCTATTCTTAGCATTTTTTAATTTGATATTAAATTTATTCTAGGCATCAATATTTTAATTTTTGACTTCCTTACACGTTAATTTTTTGCAGGGTCGTCAAGATGAGGCCACTCCCCAGGTCTCAAAAAACATAATCAAATGGGAGTTTAGACTCCACAAACGGCCCTTAAGGCCCAAATTAAAAATGAGTTTCCTACTCCTAACCAAGCCTAGTTAATAATACTTGGGTCTATCAGACCCAATTACCAATCAGCCCTGGTCAACCAATTTGACCCTTTCTCAATTACTCGACCCTTTGATGCCTAATCGCGTAACCAACCAATTATAAAATATAAAAAATCATCCTCTTATTTTTTAAAAATACCCAACAAAAATCTCTTTCATATTGAGCTTCTATTTGCTCATTTAAAGGATCCAGCTCAAATTACCAAAGCCCATTTTATTTCTTACTTTCACTATGTCCCTGGACACAATGACAAGATTATCAGTTTCTATAAAGACATTCTTTTAAAAACAAAATCCATCAATATTAGCTCAATCAAAAGCTCAGAAGGAAGGATTCTCTATCATTTCTTCTACATTCTCAAAATCATAACCATACAGGATTGGAAAGTCCATCTTTGAACTTTTAAAAAGCTTTTAAATAAAAAATAATATAATTATTTTGATTATATTAATGTTTGGCATATAATTTTTTTACATTAAAATAATGATTTTTCTCACTCATGGTTTGTAAATTTTGATAAAATTTTCAAAATTAATTTTCTAAAATAGTTCTTAAGATAATGGTCGCATGGTCATGTCTTAGAATTATTCTGAATTGATTTTTAATAATGTTTCAATTTATTCTTAAAGGTATACAAGCCCCACCAATTGAGGCATTTTCCACGGATACTTTGCTTTTCAAATAAATTTAAAATACACTGGATCTTAAAGTGGCAATACTCAATTGAATATGAAATCTTCACCAGATAGTATTATATTAAATTACGGGATAAATTCAATACCAAAAAGTTTATTGCATCCATCAACCACGAATTTACAAATTTCCATCCTAATCTAAGATTGGCAAACAAACCCCTTTGCCCAGGCTCCATTAAAAATTAATTTACTCATTAACCTAAATCCACAATATGAACCATCCAGTTCAAATTTATCCTAAGAATCCAAACCTGAATCAAAATACACTTCAAAGGAAAAAACAAAAGACATAAAGCCTAAATCCAAATTGAAGTAAGAATTAATCCAAAAAATACTTCTCCTTTTGGAAGACAATACTACTTCTGACTCTGAATTATCTGTAAATCAAGTCACTCAATTAAACCAAATATCCAAAATGGTCAACTATCCCGAAAGTCTATCCCTCAATAATTGAAAAACCAAAATACACAGAAGGGTCGCATCCTACCACAATGGGCCTATAACGCATTTTATAACTCTCAAGATCCATTTGTTGACATCACCTCAGTGATGATGAATAAATAAATAAAAGAATAAAAAGAAAAGAAAATAATCTTTTTGGAAAAATATCTAAATCTTCAGATTTATCAATGATTGAACTAGTAAGATAGAGAAATTTATTCTTGGCAAAATGTCAATTAAATAGATGAATATATTCTTGGTGAAATGCCAATAATAAATTTAGCAAGAGAATTGAGAAATTTGAAGAAATAGTAATTTTAAATATCAAAATGACTCTCCAGCATAATGCAATGGTCATGATGATTTTCAAGACAAACAATTATGACTTATCTAATATGAAGTAATAATCAAGACACGATTTTCAATATAGCAATTATCTATAATCTTTTTATTTTGTCTTATTATAAAATTATTATATTGATTGTCAAATAATTAAGATAACTATATGTCATTTTCCCTTTAATTAGTCAAAAGTTGTAATGTAATGTATTTTTATTTTAGAAGAAAAGAATAATGCAGGTAAGTGATGGGTTTCCGGCGAATTTCACTATTCTTGCCTATATGTAGACTACCATCTCTCATTTGTTTTGAAAATAAAGCGTTCTTCTTTCTCTTCTTTTGCAATCTTTCTTCTTCTTCCTCAACGTTAATTAATGAGCGGGAGCACTAATTAATTGTTGTAAAATAATTTGAATACTTCTAAGTTTTTATTTTCTTCAATAAACAGTTTTTTGCTCAATTATCAAAAGAATTCTTGCTTCTATGCCTAGTCTTCAAATTATTATTAAATTATACGTAATTATGCCTCTTTTAGTATCAGAACCAAACCTGGTAGAGTATTTAACTATTTAATACCTGATTAATTATTATTATTCACCACTCAAGTAATTGGTTATTGTTATCATTGTTTCTTACTTGCTACTTGCTTAATTATTTCTATTTAATCTGACTCTTCACCGAGTGGCTAGTTATTTTTATGCATAATTATTTCTCTGCAATCTTTAGATTTGTCAAAATTCAGATTTAGAGAATACAACAACATCTCTAAGTCTGTTGATTGAGTCCCTTTTGTTTGGTGTGTGTGTGTGTGTGTGTGTATTATCAATAAAAAAATTGTATACCAAACAAAAGGGACTTAATCTACAGATTTTAAGGATATCATATATATTTGTATATCATTTTTTTATATTATTTATAAATGTATCATATATAACATATACATTTTCTACAGATAGTTTCGAGAGAGAGTGAGATTCAGAGAGAGAGAGAGAAAGAGAGATATTTTAGGAGAGAGAGATGAAAGGGTTTATGGGGTTTTGAAATTTTATAAAAATAATCATTAAATATCATATAGAAGGGTATAATCGGAAGAGAAGTTCTTTTAGTAGGTAAACCATAAAATATGATTATATTTGATGTTTATGAAAATTGTTGTGCATTTTTGTATTAACATTTTTTAATGTTGCTGTTTCTGTATAAAACACATTATTAATGGAGAAAAACATAGATGTAGCAAACTCGAAAAAGCTTATGGACAAGTTGTCCGTGGAGTTAAACAAGAAAGAAATGGAAACATTTCTTAATTACGCATAGTTGTCCGTGGAAACTTTTTATTTCTTAATTCCGCATGAGATTGTGCATTCTTTTCAAACAAGAAAGAAATGGAAACATTTACATATTCCCATTAAAATGGATATGTCTAAAGCACACGATCAAGTGGAATGGGCTTTTATTATCGAGATTCTAAATAGCTTAGCAATTTTAGATAAATGGCGTAATTGGATCCATATATATATATATATANATATATCCACGATGTCTTTTAATACTATCATCAATATGGAATTTAGTAGACTTTTCTCCTAATTGTGGGCTCAGACGGGGTGACCTATTATCTTCGCTCATGTTTCTTATTTGTGCAGAAGCTTTTTCGATCATGCTTGTGCACCGAGTGATCCAGAGAAACACTATTGTTTTTATTTTGCTCGTTGTGGCCCCATGATATTCCACTTATTCTTTGAAAATTATTCTCTCCTTTCTACAGGCCTGATAAGGCAGAACTTCTTACCATCATGAAAATTCTTGAGACATATAGTATAGCCTCAGGCCACTAGCTCAACCTGAAAAGGAGCCATATCATTTTTAGCGCTAACACTACTATCTCAATCAGACAAAATCGTGCGAATTTCTTTAGGTTACAATTGGTTGATTCAGTACCTTGGTCTTGACTGGAGACTAATTTCGGACTAAGACTCAAGTTTTTGTTGGTATTTATGACCGTATTTTATTGAGACAATTAGGCTGGTCTTGAAAATTGCTATCACCGACTGAGAAGGAGACTTTAATAAAATCTATTGCTTTCGCTCATCCGAAATATGTGTGGATAATAGTACATTGTATAGGTATAGGAGGACAATGCATCATTCAAAGAAAGGAAATGTTACCTTTTCAGGATTAGAATCCACATATCTATCTTATGACATGAGATGAAATAATATGAAAACAGCTTTAATGTTTTTGGCAGTGTGAAGTCTTAAGTATGTTATATTGTACACCAGATCAGATGTATATTTCATGGTAGGCTTAGTCAATAGATATCAGTCATATCTAGAATGAGTTCATTAGATAGTTGTCAAGCTCAAGTATCTTAAGAGAACAAGATATTATATACTTGTCTATCATGGTGAGAATCTCATTCATGTTGGGTATACATCAAATTTCAAATTGGATTACTTTAGTGGAAAACCTAGCATCTCAGATTACAAAGACTTACAAATGTTTTTGAGTCACATGTGGAGAATAGTGGTTCAGCTTTTTATAGAGGTGCTTTAGGTAAGTAAGAGATCACTAGGATTGTGCTCAAGAAGCATCAAAATTCTATGGTAATCTTAACATTGTTTTTTAATTATAATAAATGAATACTTTTAAATTACATGCAATACATTTTTGAAAAAGATTCACAAACATATTTGTACTTTGTTTATGGGTCCTACGGAGTTTAGCTCATATGGACAATGTATTTAACCAAGAGTTATTTATGACTTGCAACTTCTTATTTTTCACAGTCTAGTGAAGCTGGACACTTTACTAAAAAAGACTGTAGTGTAATAATTCTATCATGTAGGGTGATTTACTTTGAACATAGGTGGAGCACGTGGATAATGCGCTAGTGCATTTGAAACGTGTTGAGAGGATTAATGACTTAAGCTTTCAATATGAGTGCTCTTAAGATTGAGAGAGTTTCATGTTTAATGGCCCAATTATTCCAATCTAGTATAGTTGAGACTCTATGAGTCGATATATCTGTAGTTTGAATGACTGAGTTGTTAGATAGTGAGATGCATAGATTTTAAATATTAGATTATACAGACACTTTTAAGTAAGTGACATAGTTTCCCTTGATGGAATTCGTTTAGATGATGATCTGAGTACTCAATATCTCTAATGATTTAATTAGAGATTTGATCATTTTACTTGAGGCATCAAGTATGAAAATTATCATACTTGATCAATAGAATGAGATTTGAAGCTCAATGAACAAGAGATGTATATATTAGTTAGATAGTACTTAACCAAATTATACACGGTTTTATATAATAGACGACAACGCATAATGAATAATAAGTTGAGGATAATTACATTGAGTAATATAAAATATGATCAGAATTCAATTATAATTTTAATGTGAAATTAATTATAATTAATAGTAAATATGTTCGATCGTGTGTTTCATCGGTAGAGTTTATTAATTATTGAGCCTTAAGTATTTTGTATGATCCCTGAGTTAGCCAATGGATTATAAGTATTGTCCTTACCGATAATTAGTGGACACAACGTAGATACCTAGCAATCAACTAAACGGTCATATTTTAATTAAGGGGGATTATAAATTAAAGGGTTAATATCATAAGACCATTTATATTTTGCCCTAAAATCAACTTACCCCCCAAACTTTATTCCCTTCTCTATTGATCCTCCAACTTTCTTCATCCATCAAATACCCCCGACCGTCAAGTGATAATTAAATAACCACATGCACAGAATATGCCTAATTTTTTTCAATTTTACTCATTTCTTCAACTTTATAAGCTATCAATTCTCATATTTTTTTCATTCAAAAATCAGCCACATGCACTGCACATGCCTAATTTAATGATAGGAGCTTACTAAAAACCTGGTTTTTGCTTCGAGGGCTTATCAATTCATTTTGTGGCCTCAACAACGGAGCGTTGGAGGCCACTCACCCATTATGGTTGCTGCAATCTGACACTTCTCTTGAATCCTACTTATTCCCTCATAATCATCAGTCTTCAAGCGCTGCCAATAAAAACCAATGAACTTTTAGAGCAATCTGAAGTGACTTGGAGCAGGTATCAATAACAAACTTATCCAAAAGCGTGGCTTGTGCACCATCATGTAACATATCTAAAACAAATAGCTCTCGATACCCGACAATGGAAGAGTATACACTCTATTACAGAGGTAATCACATGGTAAGTTACTCGAAGAGGACTGCTCAACTCATAAATCTCCTTAAAGAAGGACGTAAGGACTGATCATGGCACTTCACTGATCGGAAGAGTGTCAAAGAGCTTTTGAGGATACCCATGCGTGAACATGCTTGTAAAGGTAAGCAACGCCAATCCTCTCACATAAAAATGATGAGTCGAAGAAGCGAATAGAGTACTTGAGTGTTAATCCTGTCACTTGATCTTTGTTTCTTCAATTGTCAACTCAAAATCAAATCAAACTCTACCTTCTCACAATCCAATAGTTTTTTCTTTTTTCTTTTTTGAAACTCAAAATCCAAAACTTGCTGAGGTTTTTTCAAAAGTAAAATACTAAAAATGAAAATCCAACAAAGTTAAAATAGAAAAAAAGTAAAAAAGAAGAACAAACTGAAAATGCATAGCATGTAGTATGAGTATAAATATCAGCCTTTCTTTTTTCTAAAAACTTCCCTCTGTTCCCGTACTTGGTTACTTTATATATATATATATATATATATAACCTACGCGCACCCATCAAGTGAGGGGGCTAAACACTGCAGGTATAGTCAATTCATGTAACAAAATAACTCACACTGAGCATGTCTGTCAACGTTTTACAAGGGTCAGCAGTCCTAACACAATCTCTACTCAACGGACATTACCCAGACGCGACTTAGGTGACGTCCCACTTAGTGTTCATTGATTATTTTCTGGACTTACTGTAGTCTACAGTGAGTGCTTCCTCAGCTTTAACAGTTACACATTAGTGCCTTCGAGTTAGCAATAGGATCATGACTAGTAGAGTTTATAGTCATGGTTATATGCAGTTTACATTAGTACATACATGGTCTCATGAACAGCTACTGTAAAAATTAAAATTAAAACTTACGGTCAGGGAGCACTGGAGCTCCTGATAACAATAACGCTATTTACTTGCAGATGTGAACAGGAAGTTAATGGAGGTAAGATTAGGAGAGAGAGAATTTAGAGAGAGTGTGTATAGGTAAATGAGAACATTTATTAAGTCTCAGCACATGAGCGCCTTATTACACACTAAGGGAAATATGTGATCTGTCTCAACAAGGGTGAAATGCCCTTTTATAATACAAAAAAGTAAGTAAACTTAACTCGAATACAGAAAGTAACTAGAGTATATTGAAAAGTAACTAGGGTACAAGTACAATTATTACAATTATTATACAACTAGTGTGGTTGCATGAGAAACGTCCACTTGTGCGGTTGAGGAATCTACTGTGACAAAAGTAGATGTGTGGCTGCATGAGAAACGTCCACTTATGCGGTTGAGAAATCTAGTATGACAAAAGTAGATTTGATTGCTTCTGATGTTGCATGACAGCTGCCTACAATTATGGTTTGGTCGTTATCAGATCAGATTTCCTTTTCCTTTATTATCTTTGTCCATTTGTTCAGAAATGATAGAGGTCAAGGATTCCCAAAAGTCAACAATGGTTGGCTCTGGTGGGTCTGCTTCTGGTGATACATCTGGCAGATCATTATTCGAGTCTTGACTTTCACCAGCAATGATGCTGAAGGCATTATGTTGGGTGATGTCAAGGCTGAGATCAGTAGTAGGCAAAGCACTAGGAGATGATGGTGATTACCTTTGTGGACTCGAGTTTGCACTTGATGTAGCTATGGAGGAGGTGTCGGATCCAAAAACATGTAGGAATTGATGTTTCACAAAGTCTATGGTTTTAACCACCAATTCTTTTTCACTGATCTATGGAAACAATTGCTTAATGATATGTTGAGCATTCAAAAATGGATTGCTTGTCGATGCTGGTAATGGTTTAGGAACTGCTTCATAGCAGGCTTGTCCATGGGTTTTAATCATCTTGATTAATTCAGTTAAGTGGGGGTTCATACCTTTATCCCACCATTTAGTGAAGAAAATTCATTTTAGTACGTGTATGTCATTCTGGTATTCACATTTAAGATCTCTTTTCCAAATCCATGGGATATTGAATCGGATAATAAAATGTACCCATGCTTTGGATACGGTAATATTTTTATTGAGAAGGGAATATTGTAAATGCCATTCCTTGAATTCAGTTTGAAGTATTTTGGGTAGAGTATCAAACGTGAGACCAAACTTATCCGACCAAAGGAGGAACCAATTTAGTAAACTTTTGTCTAATATTTCAGGACATAAACGGATAAACCATGTATGGTTACATATCGGATTTTGATAATAAAACATATTTGTAAAGGATTCCGTGTAATCTCAATAACTGTATTTTATGGTTTTTTGATGTATCTCTATAGTTCTGGTAGTATGGGGGTGCAGACCCCATTGATTGATGAAGATGAAGTTTCAGATTACAGCCTTACTAAAAGTAATATGGTTGATATTTCGGTTAGAGTCATGGAATGTATCTATAGTGTTCGAATCTGGTTGGATATTGTTGTGCGGAGAGATAACGGGTCTTTATCTCCCTCGGATCTTCCATCCATTTTTCATCATTCGGTTCAATAATGAGGATTGTTTCCTCATATATTCGGATAGGAACATACTGTTCTGGTATCAAGAGGACCTCTTTAGTACTCTTTCAAGTAACCTCTTATACATTGGGGAATTCTGATGGCCAGAAGATCTCATCATTCAGATATTGCAGATTTGTTCTGCCACGTCCGCGCCCACGAGAGCTACGGCCTCTTCCTCAATTACTCATCATTGGAGTTTTGTCTCTGTAGATATTCACGGGTTAGAAAATCAGAAAGAAAATTTTGTTCACCTTTCATATACTCAATATCAAAATCAAATACGGATAAGATACTCTGCCATGATGCAAATATTTGTTTCGATGCAAGATTATATACATCTTTTTTGAAAATCTGTTTTGCAGCAGAGCAGTCAACACTGATAAGAAAATGTTGATTTAACAGATCATCTTGAAATTTTAATACACATTTTACAATTGCTAAACATTCCTGTTTAATCGTCGGATAATTATTTGCTGGTCCTTTCCAAGTACCAGAGATGAATCTTAATAATTCTTCTTTCTGATTATGAGGATTTACCTGTTTGAGAATACCTTCATAACCTATAATTAGAGGCATCGGTTTCTACAATTTTATGTCAAATAGGATGTGGTAAAGCTAAATAGTGTAATTATTTTATTTTAGCTTTAATGTTCTTAACTGCTAATGTCAGACCTGAGCTAATTGTGGATAAAAATCATGGATATAATTCAGACTCCTTAAGAATCTTTGTAATTGTATTTTACCCTTAATCTTATCTGGAAATTTAGATGCAAAATCTATACTGCGATTAATCGGAATAATAGTGTCATTAGAAATGTTATGGTCTAAGAATCTGACAATTGTTTGAAATAATTTCATTTTAGTGGCAGATAATACTAAACCATTTCGGATAATAACATTCTTAAGAATATTAAGATGTTTAAAATGTTGATCTATAGATTATGAGAATATTAAAACATCATCAATATAACAGATAATAAATGTAGTATAAGTATTAAAAATATCATTCATGATATGCTGGAATTGAGATGGACCATTTTTTACACCAAATGGTAAAACATTTAATTCATAATGGCTAAATGGTACAGTAAAGGTAGTTTTAAACCTATCTTGTTCAGCTATTTAGATTTGCCAAAATCCTAATTTCAGATCAAGTAAATCTTTTTTATTCGAGATTGGATATCTGATCCACTGTAAGGCATCATTCAATGGTTTATAATTGATCATTAATCTAGGTGATCCTCTTTCTATCTCAGCATTTTTATTAACATAGAAACAGTACAACTCCAAGGAGATTTAGTGGGCCTAATTAATTTCTTCTGTAACAGGGATTCAATGTAAGTTTTGCAGAGTTTTAAATATTCATTTTTCATTTGGCTGGGCCTAGATTTGGTAGGAATATTCTTTTCAAGGAATATCACTACAGATTTCAGATTGGAATTCATGGAGAATTATTTTAATTTTATTATGTATTCCTTGGTGTTGTATTCGTTGATCAATTATCAGAAAGTGTATTTCTTTTGTAACAGATTTAACTTATTTGTCTTATTATCAATCAAATGTTTGATGATATCTACTTCCTTAGTATAAGGTTTGGTGATAAATTCAAAAGTAATATCAACAGTGTCAATTATGGTATAGATACCAGAGGTATCAATTCTGGTGATAGGTATAAACGAATTAAGAAAAGAATTGCCTAAGATAATGTTTTGTGTCATATTCTTTATGAGCACAAATGAAGCAGGTATGCAAACTTCGTGTTTGCAGATAAGCGCTTCTGGTATCTTATACTAAATTCTCATGGAATTCCCACTGGCACTTGTGAGAGATTGAGTGGTTTTATGAAAGTATTTCAGGGGGATTAATCCTTCATGTATGCAGTTCATATCTACACCACTATCAACTAAGACAATGGCGTCGGTAATGATAAAATCAGGTTTGATTACTAAGGTAGTCTTAGTGTACCATTTTTGAAAGGTGGCCTAGTTCAGTAGGAATAAATACGGATTATTTTCCTTTGCTGATCTGGTGAGATCTAACGAGGCTGATCTGGTGAGGTCAAAGTCTGACTTTGACTTTGACTAGGAGATGGCTGATCTGGTGAAGTCAAAGGTTCACCTTGACTTTGACTTGGCTGATCTGGTGAAGACAGATCTGGGAAGTCTACAGTGATTTTTCCTTTGGCTGTAGACTGTTTTAGGAGATTCAGATCTTAAGACATACGTTGATGCATAGTCTTAAGCTGTTGAATTTCTGATTTAATCATATTAATTCTCATTTTCATATCAGAAATGGTTACAGCTTTATTAGTATATAATCATATTGAATACGATTTAACAGTTCTTTCATACTATAATTTTCTGTAGGTCTGATCTCAGGAGTGGAATATTCCTTATAACAAGTTTCCAAGAACTTGAGTTTCATCTCTGGATCAGTGATTTGATCAGTTGTGGTGAGAAGAGATCGTTGAGTATCAGTTAAGACATTTAGACCTGGTCTATTCAGATCTAAACCATTCATCTCAACTATTTCCTTCCAATAGTTGGTTTCTGTTACGGCATTGTAGGTTTTAGAGCTGCAGGAAGGGTGATCAGGTTGTTCAGATGTGGCAGATGAGTCAGACTCAGATGCAGAAATATATGCAACGTCATCATCTGAACTGGCAGCAGAACTGTCTTCAAAGAGGCAATTCGGGATTTTCTGTTGCGTTTCTTCATCGAGAGCTAACTCGTGAAGTTTCTTTTTGAATTTGGATCGGCATTTGTTGGCAAAATGTGTTGTTGAGCCACACTTGTAGCAGAAGGCTTTGACTTTGCTATTATGAGGTTTCTAGTGTGGTTAAGATCTATGTTTGGATTCTTTATGTCTGGATTTATTTTTCAAAAAGTATTTCTTATGCAGCTTAGAGGGCTTAGAGGAAGTCCTAAGCAGTTTGGATGAAGAAGTTGGATACTGAATTTTAGTATTGTAGGCAAATTGATTACAAAATTCACCTAATTCTTTTCTGTTTCAAGATTCTGACTTTTCATCATATGTTGTAGTTTCATATCATTGCATAGTCCGAGTCCTTCTTCTATGACTAGGGCAATGAGATGTCCATAAGTATATTGATCATAAAGAATATCCATTTGATCATGTTTATCTCAGAGTTTTCGTCTTACTCTTTAGTAAAAAGACTTGGGAGGTCATCAATAAACTTCGCCTTCTAGTGTTCACTGTTTGCATCATTTCTCTGCATGACTTTCATCATAAATACGTCCTTATACCACCTGAAGTGGGTAAGAGATGGGCATCTCAGATTTTAGAGAAGTTCTCTATGCCTATCAGTATTGACAATTCCTAGGCCAAGAAAATGGTGGATAATGGATTGGGTCAGGGTGTAACAAGCATCTTCTGTTCTGGTATGGGTACCAGTAATCAGATCAATGTTAATAGTTTAAGATTTCTTGGCGTTGACTTTCAGTGAGACAGTTGTCCCACCGGCCTTTCAGAATTCCTGTGAATCCATTGACCAGGAACCTGCAGATATGGTGATCTGTATTCTCATTTTGTTTACAAATAGCCGAATACGTGATCATTTGATGAATGATCTCAAAAACCTGATATTCAGTTTTGCCATCTATGTTCCATTCATAGATGGTTTTACCATGGTAAGATTTCTGAGAATGAAGAAAATATTCTTCATACAAGATATCTTTGGGAGTAGGTCTGAGGTAATAATACCTACTTGGTTCGGTTAAAGCCATACGAGTAGTAGATCTCTTAGAATAACCAGAAGAGAGTTTATTGATGGAATCATCAAAACTCTTCTGAATGTCTAAGATTTGAGACAAAAAATATTCTTCTGGTGCTTCATGAGGAGTTGAATCATCCTAATTTATCATATTTAGTTGTCCACTGTATGTAAGTGTAATTGGTTTTTGAGATCTACTGATCTAGCACCGAAAATTGCATATATTCCGGGAAATTCGTGGTGGGATTTCTTGATGCCTAAGAAAAATCTCCTGTCTGATGAGATTTCAAGGGTGTCCCATATTATTAGCCTCATTTTAGCGTCTCTATTTCATCTTCCTCTTCTTTATAAGAACATTGTTTTCCCTCTAGAATGCAAAATACACTCATTCAAACAAGTTGAAAAAAAATTGTTCTTAATTTTTAAGATTTTTGAAGAGTTTATTTGGGGGAAATAGATGTTTGTAGCCTCTGAAACCATATAAAACATGGGGGGAATCTTATAGATAACAATTGGTTTTGAGGGAATCCAGATTGAAGAGTCCTTACAAAAACTCTCTGAAAATGAAATCCTCCCTTCAAAGTTGAATTCAAAGCGAAACAAAGAACAAATGCCTTTCCGCCAGGATTTTACAACACTTGGAGATCAGAGGAACGCAAAATTCTGCTGCTAAATCGAATCAGGTGGGCAAAACAAATACCGACGGAATTTCGGGTTTAGGGTTTGAAGAAAATGAAGAAGGAAGAGAAAGGGAGAAGGAGAAGGGGTGATGGGGAAGAAATTAGCTTCATTTTTGTTGTGAATCTGCGACGAAATTGCTAGGAAAGGAGAAGGAGAAGGCTTAACCGCGAGGGAGAAGGACTGAAAAATCGCGAGGGAGAGATGGAGGACTCCACCTGCTTCGCGCGTGTTGGGAGAAAGGGGAAGGGGTGAGTTTTTAGGGGGGTTTTAGAGAAGCATACCTCTTATATTTTGAATTTAAGAAATATATCCCAAAGAGTAATATGTGTTTTCTCTAATCTATCGTTCACCTTCTTTCACCTTTTTCAATTTTTTTCATCAAAGCCCTTCAAACACCGTGTCCAATCAAATATTAAATTTAATTCTCACTCAACATTCTACCTCCCTATCCACTTCATTTTTTATTTCTCCTCCTTCATTTTTCATTTCTCCTCCTTCTTCATCATTTCTTCTTCTTCTTCTTCTTCATTTGTAAAATCAGTTTGCTTTCATCGTCTTCTTCGTATTCAAGGAAAGCAACTCCATCTTTAATGAAGGCTTGCAGGTATGAGTTTTGTATATTTTTTGGAAAGCTTGAGGTTTCATGGGTTTTTTTTCATGAGTTTCCTGACATTTTTATTCGAACAACATCATGCAGGATGTTGTTTAAAGTTCATGTAGTGTACATGATGACTACAAGATGATTATGTAGTGTATTAAAGGACTACACGTGTACTACACGGTCCTCTTGTACCCATCATGTACACTTCACGCAATGTACACGCTCCTCGTGTAGACCTCGTGTACACTACATGATCTTCTTGTAGTACATTTGAAACTTCTCTTGTAGTCCATGATGTATTATAAAAGCATCGTGTAGCATCTTGTACACTACGAGATGACTACACGATGATCGTGTAGTGTTATCGTGTACTATACAGGATGACACACAAGATGGCCGTGTAGTCCTCGTGTGCACTACATGATAGCACTACAAGATGCTCGTATAATCATCGTGTACACTACACGATAACACTACATGATTATCGTGCAGTCCTCATGTAGTTCACTACAAGAGCATTGTGTAGTGTACACGAGCACTACAAGATGCTCGTGTAGTGCCATCGTGTAGTGTACACAAGGACTACACGATCAACATGTGGTCATTATGTATACTACACGATGGTCGTGTGGTTCTCGTGTACACTACACGATGATTGTGTAGTCATCGTGTACACTACATGATGACTACACGATCATCATGTAGGCCTCGTGTACACTACACGACCATCCAGTAATATTTCATTTCATTTTGTAGTCTTCTTCTACTGGTTTCCTTCATTGATGTATATGCAGATATGTCTGAAGTTTGAATTTTTATAATCCATGATGCAGATTGAGTGAAAAATGGTTCAACATAGTCTTTTCCATAGAGAATACTAAATTATTGGAGGCATCAAAAACTACACTTACCACGAGCTATTAAATATATTGTGTGAAAAACTCCATATAGACCCCTCAAAGTATGATATGTCCATTAAATTTCTTTATAGAACTCATGTCCCATGCCCTCTTGCTGAAATTTTAAATGATAAAGATCTACAATTATTTGTTAAAGAAAACGGATTGGAATCACTTAGAATCCCATTATTCCAAAACAAATTCATCTCAAAGTTGTGTTCTTTAAACCACAATGTCACAACAATCTCGAGTTCCTGAAACTACTGAATTTTATCAAAGTTGGGTTCCTGAAACCACAACACCACAGCAACCTTTGCATGAAAGCATTCTCACTTTGGGAGTGATTATCATTTTGAAATGAACTATCATTGTAATGATGTTTTTGGTGATGTCCTTGGTGACGATAATGATGATTTCAAGGATGAGGATGTTGATGTTGATGATGATGATGAGTTTGATCATAAGGCGTATGATCACGCCAACCGTGTAGATGACCATGATGAAGCCATCTGTTGAGACGACCATACAACAATTCCAGACTTAAATACTGGTTCACAACCCGAGATCACATGTCATTTGCCATCACGAGCTGATTTGAATGAACGTCTCGGGTCCAGTGAGAAACGGGCTGATTTGAATCAGCTTGTATCAGATACAATAAATACGGATGAGTTGTATAGTGATAAAATCGAGGTGGTTGCGATTTGTCGCATGATGTCCATCTGGAGAAATTTTAAGTTTCGGATCTTGAAGTCATCACCTTCATTGTTGGTATTTATATGTGTCGAGAAAACATGCATATAGAGGTTACGAGCCATAAAACTAAAAAAGTGTTCATTCTTCAAAGTTACAAAGTTCATCAATATACATACATGCACATTTAAAGTATTGATATATGAACATCATCAGGCTACATCCACATAGGGCATGAGGTCTAAATACATGGATGTTGGACGTGTATATAGGCCAAAAGACATAATTGAAGATGTTCGGATTGATCTTGGTGTCAACATAGGTTACTATAAGACATGGAGGGCTAGGCAGGATGCTTGGGAATTAGTTTGAGGGTCGGCTGAAGACAACTATAGGATGCTCACAGCATATTCTCACATGTCAGAATTGGAAAATCCAAGTATTTTATTTTATTGCCATCATAAGGTCTACACGATAATTGTGTAGGTTACAAGCTAATTACACGATAATTACATCATGTACACGAGGGGTACACTGACCTCGTGTAACTATGTGTGATGTACCCATCATGTACTAACTTCATATAGTTTTCTTGTACAAATGGTTACACGATGACAGTGTAACTATCCTATAGTGTAGACGATGGCTACGCATACCTCATGTATCCATCGTGTAGTATACACAATTGGTACACTGTCCCTCGTGTATCCGTCGTGTAGACCATGTACTCTGTCTATTTTAATACAACAATATTACATATTTTACAGGTACAACAATACACATAGAGACTGATGAGCATGATCATTTTAAAATTTTTTTATATCTCTTGGACCCTCTATTCGTGGATTTCCCACTGTATACAACATATCATTGTTGTTGATGCAACCACCTTAAAAACCAAATACAAAGGTGTATTATTTATTGCAACAGAAAAGGATAAGAACAACCAAATCTATCCCATTACATTCGGCATTGTAGATTCAGAAAATAATGATTCATGGGAATGGTTCTTCAGTAAACTTCATGGTGTAATCGATGATCTGACAGACTTGATGTTTATATATGATATGCATACAAGTATATTGAATGCTATAGAGATTGTCTTTCCCAACGCGCTTCATGGAGCTTGCATCTTACACTTCGGCCAAAATATCAAATCAATTTATAAACAAGAAGATGCGGTCGCGTTATTTTTTAAAGTTGCAAAGGAATACCGTCGATCAGAAGTCAATCAGTTGATGACTCATTTTACACATGCATTTTTAGATATCTCACAATACGTGTCGGTGGGGGGAGTTGAGAGGTCGCCTCGTTCGTGTTTTGATGGAAGGCGATACAACATAATGACTACAAAAATTTTAGAATATTGAAATGGGATTTTGAAAGATGCTAGAAAACTTCCCATTACAAGCCTTATAGAACATATACGTGACATGTTACAAAGGTGGTTCTATGAACGACGAACGGTCGCATGTCAAGTCACCTCACAGCTAACAGATTGGGTTGAGATGGAGCTTAATAAGAAGTATCTTGCTTCACGTACACTATCATTGTTTCCTTCCGATATCCACGAGTTTTGTGTCGCGGGTGGTGGTAGGGAAGCAGTGGTAAACTTGAATCTTACGATGTGTACGTGCTGAAAATTTGATCTATATCAAATTCCATGCAAGCATGTGTTGGCTTCATGTCGATAGTGCAATATTTCCACATACATTATGTGTTCGATGCACTATAAAATGAGGCTTTAATTAATGTGTATGTGGAAACAATACATCCTATCGGAGATAGAGCGGCTTGGATCATCAGCCAGAACGTTCAAGAAAAGGTTGTATTGCCACCTATAATGAGACGGCAAAGTGGAAGACCTAGGACAGTTAAAATTTTATCTAGAGGTGAGGAAGTAGTAAGAAGAAAGTGTGCACGTTGTGGGCATATTGGCCACAGCCGACAAATGTGTAGAAATCTAATTCCTCTCTCCAAACGGAATGACCAAGCTACTTAACAAATGCTGTCCCTTGTACTTTTTTTATATTAATATGAAAGAAGATTATGGTACTGTGATGTAGACTACACATTTTGTACACGATGGGTACACTGACCTCGTGTACCCATCATGTAGTCCACCCATTCTGTACTTCATTGAGTCTTCATGTAGACTACATGATGGGTATACTAACCTCGTGTACCCATCATGTAGTCTCCCCATTCTATACTTACTCCATTGAGTCTTCTTATACACTACCCAATGGGTACAGTATGACCATGTAACAATCATGTAATCTACACGATAGGTACACTAACCTCATCTACCCATCGTGTAGTGTACGGGAAGACTCAATGAAGTAAGTACATAATGGGCAGACTACACGATGGGTACACTGACCTTGTGTACCCATCGTGTAGTCTACCCATTCTGTACTTACTTCATTTAGTCTTCCCGTACATTCACGATGGGTACAGTATGACTGTGTAACAATTGTGTAGTCTACCCATTCTGTACTTACTTCATTGAGTCTTCCTGTATGCTACACGATGGGTACACAAGGTCAGTGTATCTATTGTGTAGACTAAACATTGTGTAACTTCATTGAGTCTTCTTGTACACTACACGATGTGTACATGAGGATCGTGTAGCCTACATGATGGGTACACTGACCTCAATTACCCGTCGTGTAGTCTACCATTCTGTACTTACTTCATTAAGTATTCATGTACACTACATGATGGATACACGAGGTCAGTATAGACATTGTGTAGCCTTCAAAAAGCCTACACAAGAACCAAAACCAAGCATTCAACGGTAATACCAAGAATTCAACGGTATATAAAAAATTGGGCATTAAAAATCATATAGGAAAAAACCATAAAATCAGTATAAATAATACATATCCAATTTATACATCAAAAAATTATAATGGCTTGACTTTTCCCCGTGTAAATAATTAAATTACAATACGTTTACGGTATTCTGACATTTTCTTTTGAGTTATTTCCTGGAGATCAATCCCATATGTTAGGACTTCGACAAATTTTAGGAAGAATACCTCACAATCAAAGCTACAAAACACAATGCAAAAAACATAATTAAATAATATGTATGAAATTCTAAGTACATAGAAGACTTTAAAAAATATGTACATTTCACTTACTCATTCTCTTATTGTGGACAAGGCATTGACTTATATTTACATTCATATTTTGGTTGAACCCACGTTCTTTTTTTATAAAATATTCATAATTTGAAGTAAACAAGGGACAATCTTCGTAAAATGCTTCATAAGTTCAAGATACTAAAACTTTTGATATGGCGTGTTCAAGGCATTATAAATATTAACACATTTGCCATTCAAAATCTAGCTCTACTGCAAACCAATGACTATTGCCACATTCATGGGGAATATAACCTATACATATTGATATATGAATAAATATTGGCTTTTATAAGTAAAGAAAATATTTACTACCTTATAAGTAAAAAAATACATACCATATCAGAATCTTCCTAGTCCCTTTCAAAGGTTGCCTGTAAGCCAAGGATTTGGTACCGGAGAGTATCATCAATGTCAACATCCTAGGCCGCAGGATCATTCTCAAACTCTTATACACATATCATCAAGTTTTCTTGTAATGTCACAGCTAAACATTGTATATCAATAATATATATATGAAGTCTACACGCTACCCATGAAGGTCTCGTGTAGCTATATGAAGTCTACACGATGCCCATGAAGGCCTCGTGTAAACTAAAATAAGTCTACACGATGCCCATGAAGGTCTCGTGTCGACTACATGAATTCTACATGATGCCTATGATGGCCTCGTGTAGACTGCATAAAATATTTTACTTACTTCCAGATGCAAATCACCAATAGTAACTCTGATATGCGGGTTGTAGTCCCGCAAATCCCTCATCATTACCTTCATATATGCATCTATATGTTGTAATGTAAAACAGATTACATAAGATATTTATATTTATTTTAAATACCAAAATAGGGAGAGTTGAGGAGTTGTCAGCTTCATCTTGATAACATCTATCACGTCTGTATTGCACTTTGCATTTGCCCTGATCTTAGGAATTCTTGTAACGTCATGGACGTATCGCAGTTTCGTTGATGAAGCCATAACAATTGATGATAAAGCTATAACCTGTAGAAAATTCAAGGAAGACGTAAGCTTATAGAATTAAAGTGTACACGATACTCGTGTAGCTATCGTGTAATGTACAGGATGGATACACGACGACCGTGTATCCTCTTGTACACTACACGATGACTACGTGTTGGTCGTGTACCTGTAATGTACACTACATGATGACTACAATCGGGTTAGAGAAGAAAACAGAGAACCCCATATAAACCCTAGAGAAACTACCAAGAAACCCATAAACCTACAAAAAATAGATACTCAGAAATCCAGAAGAAAAAAATAAGAAACCTAGAAGAAACATACCTTGTTGTGATTCTTTGTTGTGGGAGACGAACACTAAAAGATTTTCAGAGAGAGATGTTTTGACTTCGAGAGAGAGATAGTAAATGTAAGAGAGAAAAATGAAGTAAATACAATAGGAGAGTTTGAAATGGTGAAGAGATACACAAAGGGGTGGGTTTCGTGTGGGGGTGAGTTTCAAATATGTGTCATAAACAAGTAGAGTTGTTTATGACTACTTGAATCCTTCATGTAGTTATTTTATTTTGCCAGTAAGTAATTGGGTAATTACTTGAGCCTTTTTCTCCACCCCAAAAAATAGGAGAATGGGAACGTTAAATACTTAAAGGGTTCAAGTAGTTTTCTTTATGACCATTTGAATCATTCAAATAGTTGTTATTGTTTTGTCAGTCAGTAACTCAGACATCAGGTGACTACTTAAAGGGTTCAAGTAGATTTTTATGAATACTTGCAATCCTTCAAGTACTTATTTTTTTAGTCAGCAATCCAAACATCAAGTAACTAATTAAAGGGTTCAAGTAGTTGTTTATAACTACTTGAACCCTTCAAGTAATTATTTTTATTCTATCAGTAAATAATCGGGTAATTACTTGCCCATTTGTTGCGTTAAAAAAATAGGAGAATGAGAACATTGAGTATTTGAAGGGTTAAAATAGTTTGTATGACTACTTGAACCCCTCACGTAGTTGTTTTTTTCAGTCAATAACCCAGACACCAAGTGACTACTTAAAGGGTTCAAGCAGTTGTTTATAACTATTTGAACCCTTCAAACAGTTATTTTTATTCTGCTAGTAAGCAATCGGGTAATTACTTGAAACCTTTTCTACGTCCAAAAAAATAGGAGAATGGGCTCGTCTTGCTGAAGAAGAAAAATGAGTTTCACTGAATAAGAAAAAGAATGGGTCTCGTTGAAGAAGAAGAAGAATGGGTCACCGTCTCACTAAAGAATCATATGGTCTCACTGAAGAAGAAGAAGACGAAGAAGAAGACGAAGAAGAAGACAAAGAAGAAGAAGAAGAAGACAAAGAAGAAGAAGAAGAAGAAGAAGAAGAAGAAGAAGAAGAAGAAGAAGAATAAGAAGAAGAATAAGAAGAAGAAGAGAAGGAGGAGGAGGAGGAGGAGGAAGAGGAATTAAAAGAAGAAGAGGAAGAAGAGGAAGAAGAAGAAGAAGAAGAGGAAGAGGAGGAAGAGGAGGAGGAAGAAGAGGAAGAAGAAGAAGAAGAAGAAGAAGAAGAAGAAGAAGAAGAAGAAGAAGAAGAAGAAGAAGAAGAAGAAGAAGAAGAAGAAGAAGAGGAAGAAGAGGAAGACGAAGAAGAGGAAGAAGAAGAAGAGGAAGAAAAAGAGGAAGAAGAAGAAGAAGAAAAAGAAGAAGAGGAAGAGGAGGAGGAGGAGGAGGAGGAGGAGGAGGAAAAAGAGGAGCAGAAGAAGAGGATGGGGAGGAGGAGGATGAGGAGGAGGAGGAGAGGGGGGATGAGGAGGAGGAGGAGGAGGGGGATGAGGAGATGAAGAAGAAGAAGAAGAGGAAGAAGAAGAAGAGGAATAAGAATAAGAGGAATAAGAATAAGGAGATTAAGAATAAGGAGATTAAGAATAAGAGATTAAGAATAAGAGATTATTAGATTGATTTGGTATGTGCATGCATTGGGAATGAAAGAGAGAAAATACATTAGTTTATTTGTTTGGTGAGCAAGAGCTAGACTTTTCCTATATTTAAGAAAATCGTATATTTTTCCAAGACAAATTTGGAAAGAGTATAGATTTAAAAATAACCATTTTTAGAGGGGTAAAATGGGTATTCCATTGATCACGTGCAAGGCACGTGATCAATCAAATGATGTTTAGGCCAAAATTTCGAGTCAAGTGGGTAATTTGATGGATAGAGAAAGTTAAAAGGCCAATAGGGTAGGGAATAAATTTTAAGGGGTAAGTTGATTTTGGAGCAAAGTACAGGGAAGTACTGTGATATTAACCTTAAATTAAAATTAACTTGATTAATTTTAGTTAAATAGATAATTCTAGGATAGAGTTTATCTCTCAATCTTAACGGGTAGACATTATTACAAAGAGTAAGCTTTTCTCTAAGATTAAGCTCAAGCCTTTTGACACCATTAGTTAAGATTTGAGAGAAGAACAAATCCTAGAGTGACACACTCTCTAGCTGAAAATTTGAGTGAAGAATAGAGAGATATTTTCTCGAGTACCCGCACTCATTGACATTTGACAATTTAAAGAATATCGTAAGGTATTGGATACACACAAGGTGGTAAGGGTGGACAAGACAGCGGCGTAAAATGGTCAACAATTTCTCAAGTTTTTGGCGTGTGGATTGAGGCATTAGTTTGCGTGCATTGAGAATCGAATCATGACATGAAAAAAGCTTAGATTTTTTTAATCATGTGTCAAAGGCATACTCTCTATATTCATTCTTAGCATAGGCTAGGTTGATTAACAAATAAAATTTTACGGTGAGGACAATTTTCAGTATACTAAATCCCTTCACAACAATCAGTACATTGATGCTCTTAATCATATGTTCACATAGATTTTACTCATAAAGATCTAAGTCATTTTCATCACTTCCTTTGCATTGAAGTTTCAAGAGCTTCTGCTAGTTTTCATCTCACATAGATCAAATACATCTATGACTTGCTGCACAAAGCCCACATGCATGACTCCAAGCCATGCATAACACTTGTCAGTGCCTCAGTCAAACTCACTCAATCATGGGTGATCTTCTTATTGATCATACTCCATCCAGAAGTCTGATAGGCTTCTCCAATAAGTAACCCTCACTAGACAAGACAATGCTACATTTTAACAAACTCAGCAAGGCAGGTTTGTAAAAGGTTACTATGGTATCTAAAAGGGACCACTCATAAAGTACTTCTACTTAAACAAGCCCCTATTCTTTGGATGCTGATTAGGATAGTTCCCTAAATGATAAGAAGTCTACAAGTGGATATGTCGTATATCTTGGCCACTCCCTGATCACCTAGTCATCTAAGATACAACATGTAGTTGCTAGGTCTAACACAGAAAGTGTATATACAGGTCCTTAGCCGATACTAACTCAAAGATTTGTTGGTTTGAGCCTCTCTACAGGAAATGAATATCACGTACTTGTACTGCCAAACCAATCATCTGGTGTGACAATATGATGGTTGTCTCCCTAGCTTCTAATCATGTTTCTTATGCTAAAAACAAACATATAAAAAGTTATGCACATTTTGTGCGAGACGAAGTTCTAGCCAACTTTTTACACATCTGATACATTTTCGTCAAGGAACAAATAGCTAGCATTCTTACAAAATCTCTCTCGGATCCCCCATTCTAATATCTTAGACCAAGCTCAATGAGGAACTCTCCCCTCTAGCTTGAGGGGACGTAGGAATACAGCCACATGCTACCTCAATATCGTGGTAGCCACTTCAGCAGTACCTCGACAATCAAAATCAGCAGCTACGTCCTCAATTCATTTAGCTGACACACTAGCTATTCATCACAACAACTCTAGCAGATAAGTTCAGTTAAGGTCCTCACACTATCAGCAAGGAAATAGTAGTGACCCAAACCGCGTGTATAGGATAAAAGATTCAGTGCAATTATGCTCTTTAAACAGTCCTAATAGCAGCTATATGTAAAGATTCAAGCAAGGAAAGGATTTACATAACCTTTTTATCATCTCTCAATTTCCTAAGTTTGAACATGTACAGAAAATCAAAATGGTGATTTCAATTATTATCATAAAAAAGATCACTAGTTTGTTATTACTAATCTTATCAAATTTTCTCTTCAAAAAAACCACCATCAAAAGTTTTACGATTAGTTAATTAAGTTCATGTGTTAATTTGGAGAATATAAAAAACAGGATAATATACAAATTATCTCATAATAAGTTTACATCGATGTCATTCCGGTCGCTAATACTTTTCTTGTCTTCTTAATCCGTAAACTTTCATAGTCTTCTTAATTGAGTCAATCCTCAATTGTCAATAAGCTTTTGTCATTTGGTAAATCAGCCATATGGGTGTTGAATAATTATGTCTCGTTAATTAGTCTCCATTAGGAAAGTATCATAAGACATTAGATCATTACGTGCGTGGTAAAAATCCTTAAGGGAATATTAATTATTTGGCTAAATAAACCGGTAGAGGATCAAATTTGTGAATTAAGAAAATTTAGTACCAAACTGTCAAATGTCCAAAATTTTGTTTTAAGCTACATTTTTTTCTTTTTATTTATGCGTTTTAAGTTACATTTAACAAAAAGAGATAAGAAAAATCAAATTTTCAACTCAAACTATAAAATGATCCGAAAACTTAATGATTGAAAATTACTGAAGTAAATATTTTATTTATAAAAATGACGCAAATGTAAATAAGATGTTTACATTATTTTGACCGTTTTTGGGAAAAGAATGTGTATTTTTAGAATTTGAGGTGAAAAGTTGATATTTTTGTAATTCTTCCCGCGTTTAAATGAAGCAAGGAAATTAGCAGCCACTGAAATAGGACAGACAAACCGCGTGGGTCCTACTGATGACTAAAAATCCTTTGTCCGTGGACTTTTGAGTGCATGGCTGCTGCTCCTTGTGGGGCACCCTTAAGACAGCAAAAATCTCACGCGATCTCTTCACGACTAATGTATACTGTATGGGATTAACTTTCTACAAGATGCTTCCACGTGTTCTTTGTTGAATGTGAGGGTTGAGATGGGAGAGCTCCCACCGGTGTACGACGCACGGAAAACAGGAGATTGAATCAAGTCTGAGGAGCAGTTGAAGGAAGAAGTTGGGTGGGGACAGAGGGACCCATTTCAGAAACTGCCTTGCTGAATTGCCAGAAAATGCTCAGAGCTTCTGACAAAGATTTGTTATACAAAAGAACAATAAAGGAAACATTTTTTTTAGACCATGTCTTATGGTTGGAGGAAAACATGACTACACAAATTTTCAACACTCCTACGTTTTTTTTGTAAATATGATAGGATAAATATTTCTAAGACTTTTGTAATTTGTCTATATGTTACACACTTGTTTTGTATAAAAATTAATAAATAAATATATTCTATCAAAAAGTTATTAGTTTATATTCGAGGAGATATTATTATCTTTATAATCAATCTTATCCAATCAATTTTCTAAATTGAAATATAAGTCAACTCTAAGTTTTTTCAGTTTAAATAAAATTCTAGTCGAGTATTATATGAAATTGGTTTAACATTTTCAAAATGAAGAATAAAACAAGAGATGATTTTAGAATTACGAATATTAAATAAAAATAATGTTAGTTTGAAATTTAACGGTTTTAAATTTTATAGTAAAACTCAAATGAAAAGATATCTGTGTCTTTCTTAAACTAGAAGAGTGTACATATTATTTAACTAAACTACATAAAATGTCATGGGAATTTTCTCAATATAATATATTATTCAACCTCTTGAGAAAGAATAAACGTGTACTTAAAATTAAAAAGAAATGTAAATATGTCCGCAAATAATAAGAAGAATCACATGATTTTAGGTGTTACATAAGTATCAAAAGTTAAAATTTCAAGGTATAGTATATGGTTCTGTAAGATAAATCGAAATGTGTGTAAAATAACCATGATTTCGATCTAATTAAATTAAACTAAAAAATTTATTTATTTTTTAACTTGCATCAATATGAAGTTCGGGTTCAGCTTTTACCTGTTTAGCCGTTCCGAAAATGGAAAAATTAAATGAATTATTTAATAAAATATTTTATAGTTCTAAATAATGTATTTTTTATCAAATAAGGGAAATAAATATTATATATAAACATATCGTTAGTGTAAAGGATTTTTTCTCCCTTACACTAAAAATAATAGAAAGCTTGAGAGAATAAAAATGATAAATAATGGAATTACGTAGTTTGTATTTTATTTTCAATGAATCAACGAATGTTACAATTGGCATTTATCTATAGGTTTCTACATAATCTGATATCACATATTTAGTAATGGAATTGCTATGAAAATGGTGAGGAATATTCCCCTATCTAAGAATTTTCGGTTCGATATTGGGAGATATTCTCGTTTTAGGGAAGATTCAGCTTCGTTTTGGGGATAGCTCAATATTCCTCAAATTATGTGAATCTGTTTGAGTTTTTGGAGTAAATCTGTCCGTTGGATGATCTTGATTAACGCTCGTCCGGCTTGCTGTATTGGCTTGCGATGTGTCTTGATTAATTTTCTTCTCGCAATCGTCTAAACTGATCTTATGGCCACGGTATGTTGTCTCTTTCTAGTTGAACCTATTGTTCAGATCTTACCACGCGTACTGTGATATTTAATCCTGTTCATTTTCTCCCATTACACTCAACAAAATTCTATTTGTTGACGTGTAATGATTATTGTCCGTTTCTCAAGAAGATATGATGTGATTCTGCTACTTTTTTTGCACCATTTTCTCAGACCTGCAATTATTAACGCCACAAAAGGTAACAGTAAAAAAAGTATAAGTAGAAGTACGCACGTGTGAGCCGCGACGCTTCATTTCTCGTTCTCACTGACACTTCTCTCGGACCTTCCACCTGCATCCCCCATGCCTCGCCTTTCAAAACTATAAGTTATGTCTTACCGTCGTTACATCTTCCCATTGTCAGCTTCCCTTTCTTGAAAAGGAGAGTTTAGAGGATATCATTTTCCCTTACTGTCAACTGCGCTTCCTCATTTGCCCGTACTCGCATCAGTTCGGTTCTCGCGCCCATCAGTCATGACTATTTTTTCAACCTCTTCCTTTTTTAATTAGGCATTTTTGACATCTTTTCGAAGTCCGCCGTCTATTAAAGCGGAATTATTCCATTTCATTTTCTTCTTACTTACAACCTCTATTCGCGTGAGTGTTTTTTTCCCATTTCTCTTCTTCTTCTTCGATCCCTCTTTTTTTTCTCCTTCTTCCATTGAGGAAAGAATTGTTTTAAGACTTAGTGTCCCCCTAGTCAGATCCCAAGAGGAAATCGACCATTTCATAGCCTCTCACCGGGATGCTTTTTCGCCAGATGTCATTTGCGAGTTAGGAGAGAGCAACGCCATTAGAGTACCATGTTCTCCTCCTTACCAGATAACGCTAATCCCAATGTGCATAACCTTAGGACTCAAACTCCATTTCTCCCCTTTCTTATAGGAGTTTTTTTCCATATTGTAGGTTTAGCTCCTTCCCAATTTACCCTTAGTTTGCATATGATTCTATTAGGTTTTTAAGCCTTGAGTAGGAGGCACAATTTAGACTTAGGAGTAGATGAACTCTGTCACTGTTATATAGGAGTAGATGAACTCAGTCATGGTCAAAGGTTTGACTTTTGACAAATCCTCGAAGAGGGGTGAGTTCGGGTCTAGCCCTCGTCTGAAGGTCGGCCTAGCGACTCGGTCATCGCAATTTTCCACCTTGGTCATTTTTTCCTTAAACATGTGGGTGTATTCGAGCAGAGATTCGCCTTTCTTGGCATATATAATCAAAGATATTCTGAATCTTCTATCACCGTCTGGTACGTGGAGTACTGTTTAAAAAAACAGTAATCATGACAGTAAAGTTAGTAATTGAATGAGTGGGAAGGGAATGATACAATTTTAGAGTCGTCCCGTCTAGGCTAGTGGGGGAACATTCGGCACATCAACGCATCTTCATGTTGATGCAACGCCGTGACTTGTTTGAATCACCTAAGACGGTCCACGTGATCAGACTTCTCCTCATAGCACTTGAACTTTGGCGTCATAAACTTCCTTGGTACCAGGGCCATTAGGACTTTCGGACTGAGTGGAATACGAATGAGTGACTCAAGGTCAGCCTTTCTCGCACTCCCCAGGTTCCTTAAGTCATGACCCTTCGGGGGGCGTGGTTCTCCCGTTATCCCTCTTATGTGAAGTTGAGACTGGATTTTCACGTCCTTATCTCGCACATTCCTATGGTTTCTCATTATAGTCTCGTATGGTTTCTCACCCGGTTTTCTCATAATGGATCTCCCGTTCCTCGTGATTAGTTCACTGACTCACCTCCGCTCTTGCCTACGCAACTTCCCGTTGTAGAGCATTAAATTGGTCTTGTATGGTCTGTCACGCCGTGCGTAGTGCTTCAGCGTTCCTCTGCTTTATCTCCTGCATCCCGTTCAGGATCGTTTAGAGCATCTCCGTCGGTGGAATGGGTTGATTGATATTCTCATCCCTGAACCCGGTTCTGTTTCCCTCGTTGAGGGCAGTGTTCGATCTATTTCTAGGCATCGTTCAATTTTTTAGAGATTATTTTCTTGAGGTTTTCTCTTAACTCTCAATGGAAGCACCAAAATGTAAATGATTTTTTCTCCGTTACACGAAAAATAATAGAAAGCTTGAGAGAATAAAGACGATGAACAATGAAATTACGTAGTTTGTATTTTATTTTCAACGAATCAATGAATATTATAATTGACCTCTATTTATAGGCTTTTACAGAATTACTATGGAAGTTGTGGGGAATATTCTCATATTTAATGATTTTTGGCTTGATATTGAGAGATATTCCCGTTTTAGGAAGATTCAGCTTCACTTTGGGGATAGCTCAATATTCCTCAAATTATGCGAATTTGTTTGAGTTGTTGAAGTAAATCTGTCCATTGGGTGATCTTGATTAACGCTCGTCCAACTTGTTGTATTGGTATGTCACGTGTCCTGATTAATTTTATTCTCGCAATCGTCCAAACTGATCTTATGGCCACGGTATGTTGTTCTTTCTAATTGAATCTACGATTCAGATATTGTCACGCGTACTGTCATATTTAATCAGTTAGTTTATTCATAAAATTATTTTGTAAGTTATATTTTAAAGAGATTATAAAAAAATTAAAAAAAGAATTATTAGAAGAGTCATATTTTCAAAGTTCAGAAAATTTAGGCGTCCGTTATAGACCGACTTGAATCAATGTGAAAATGAATGATTAATAGAGAAATAATTAAAGGAGACTTTCTTTAAAAAAATTAGCTAGAAAGAAAAAAAGTATTTTTTTTAAGATTTTTACAAAACCGATTAGAAAGTTGTTCTTCCAATATATAAAAATCAAATTTCCGCTTAAAACCAAGGGCTATGTTGTCGTGCAAGAAGTTGGAAGTTCAATCCCATAATTCTCTACATGATTTGGCATATGATTCATAACTAGTTAATTTCACTGCAATACAAGTAACATTATCCATATCGATGTTACATGGATACTTCAGTATTACAATTCTGAACGAAGTATATTTTGTTCCTGGAGAAAAAATTTCAAAAATATTTGGTGATGTTTTTTGATAAATCATAATGTGCATTCGTAAAGAATTTAGAATGTTTTAGTTATTCATTATAGTCTTATTTTGGTACAGTTCTTTATCTAACTATTTGGCAAAAGAGTACTTAAACTAAATTAATTAAATTGAATCTCGGACCCATAATTTAGCTTTTCCCTTTGATCTCAAAAGCCAAAAATCTTGCATCCTTTTATTATAAATCATAACATATTTAAATAAGTCATTTGGATGAATATATCTTTTTGAATCCGGCTAAAAAATTATACCTTTTTTGAAAATAAAGAATTTATATCGTTGCAATCTTGGGCGCTACTGAAAGCCTTTTTTTAGGTCGGGGGTGTAAGCCCCGAAAGCCTTTGGTACTTCGGTAGGGCGAGTAGCCCTTTAAAAAAAAAAGGTTTGGAACCCTTCCCCTATTTCTGCATTTCACCTTTTTGCCATACCTTGAATCCCATCTTTTATACGATTGGAGGTGGGGACATAGTCGCCCAATAGGCCAAGGAGCTCTCCTTTTTTTTAGTGCATTTCCGTCCCCCGAAGAGGGACGTCCACTTATTCTATGCACACAAGTGATTCAACATACCATATGGAAATAATAAAGAAAGGAGAGAAGGGTCTCGCCCAGGTGGCTCCCGCAAGGTAACGACTTCAAACTCAAACAAAGAACGTTCTGGAACGACTTACTGGATTTTATTTGTGGACAAGCCAGAGTTTGAGAAACGAAGATCTTTGGTAAGTTTCATTGTAAACATTGTAAAATAGGCTTTTTTCTTGGCCTAAGCTGCTGCAGGATTGGACGTCTATCTCACCACGCTCCCCTACTCCTATAAAGGCCGGCGGAAGAGTGTCTGGCGCTGGAAAGCCTTAGAGAGCAGCTTTGTCTTAAGCATAGAGCTGGGAAGGGCTTTATTAGGAAGCGGATCTCTTTGCTGAGGAAGGCCATACCCTAAGAAGCACTGAATTAGCCGGCGCCGGGGCCAGCGTCTATTAAGAAGGGGATAGCCGGTTTTTTTCGCTCCTAAATCCATTTAGCCTTTCTCCGGAACTACTTTAAATACCGACCTTCCCAAATCAAATGCAACTGATTCAAGAACAGCAAGAACAGCTGCTCACTCGGTCGTAGGGAAAAGAGTAAGTTATAGTCATCCATCGCCTTGAGCGGAGCCTGGTCTGGGATCGATCGAACAAGGTCGGAGGGTTTAGAACATAGAAGCTTGGGTGGGCAGGTGATGGCAGGCAGGCCTACTATATTTCTTGCTATATTTCTTGTTCGTCCAGTCATTAGTCATTAATAACATATGAGAATAAAATCTATCATATTCATACCTTCCGTTTTTTTCTTTTCCAATACACATGTTTAATCAATTTAATAATTTATTTATTTTCTTTTTATTCTTTTTTTTAAACGAATTTTTTTTAGAACTTAAAGGATTCAAGTAAATTTTTATGACTATTTGAATACTTCAAGTAATCATTTTTTATCACTCAACACACATACACTAGGTGACTACTTGAAGGGTTCAAGTAGTTGTTATTTTTTTCAGCAATTACTCATATACTAGGTGACTACTTGAAAGATTCAAATAATTTTTTATAATTATTTAAAGAATTCAAGTAACTTTTTATAACAATTTGAGTCTGTTTTTTTTTCTTTTTTAATTATGCAAAGCTACCAAATGAAATCCCCCATTTGGAGAAGTGACAATTCAACAGAATCATGGTGGTGATAAAATGTAAAATAAATTAAGAAATTGACAATGCAATTAAACGAAAATAAAAAAAAAGATTCAAAGTGAGATTATTTGCCTATTAATTGTTTGGCCTCTTCATCGTAAAGGCCAAATAGCTTGTGACAAGTGAGCACAGCTAGCCTCTACGAGAGTTACATAATTTCACTCTATATCAGGGGAAATAAAAACAAATTTCTTAGAGTATTTTCTTTCGGTACAAGAAATGTGTATGCAGATCGAGTATTCCACATATCCACTGAGAAGCATTATTGAATCTTACGTTTGTCGTGGGAAATGAAGAACATGACTAAGTTTAGCACCAATAAATAACTATTAAAATTCATTCACTTGTCGGTTAAATATTAGATACGAGATCGAATTTAACCACTGAATCAACTATTTTTTTGTAAACACTTAAGTAATTATTATTAAAAAGAATTTGGCTTGAGATTATTAGTTAAACGTATTTTTTAATGTTATATTGTCTTTGGATTATTCATCTAGTCACTTTCCGATTTTCTTTTTTGTTTTTAATTTGGACGTACAATAATAGCAAAGCAATGTTATTTTTTAAATGATATTAATTATAGGATTAGATGCTAATCTAAGGCCATAATCTATTGGGACTAGTAGATATTATTTTTTAATTAATAGTACAAGGGGTACAGAATCAAGGCTCATAATTCAAACATTGGTTTAGAATTAAAATTTAACAAACTTTCTGCTCTTTCCCCATATTATTTCTCTACTTGGGGTTGGATATTAGCTGTCAATTGAGAAATCAACCAAACACTCCCTAAATAAAAAGCATTTTTTTCTTCCTTTATAAAATCACTTTTCATACCTCTCCTTCCACCTCTCTCTCTCTCTGCTCCGAAGCTCTTTGCTTTTCCGCCATTTTTGTGTACACAAAATCGGTAGTTTCAGTGCTCGATTTTAGCTAGTTTCACTGAAATCACTTACTTGAAGTTTAGCTTTCAGCGGAAAAGAGTTCGATTGTTGCGTGAATTTCCGACTTCAACGACCTTGAAACCTGAAGAAAACCTGGAGAAGGTCCACCGGCCAACCGGGAACTAAAACCGGTGATTATTCAAGCTAGAGACCTTTTGTTAGCTTTTCCTTGAGAATATTAGGGCCTTGCAATGATCGTGAGTTTTCCATGAAATGCAAGCACTAAATTCTCGGTGAGTATCATATTTTTATATAATTATTTACATTGTTTAATAATCTAAAGGGTTTAAATGCTGTTGACTGTCTGATTAGATTACTTCTCTTTCTAAACCTTTTGTGTCCGTCTGATCATCTTGCTTCCATTTGTTAGTTTTGTTTTTTTTTTTTAATTTCGTATTGTCTTAATGAAGTTTGAACGGCGTGGATTGTGTTGGTGAGATAATTGTCTTAAATTTTTGGGAGTAAAGTAATCAATCGTAATCTAAACTGTCTGGCATTGATTAGGATATTCTTTGACATTAAATTAAAAGTGGGTAGGAAGATTGTCTACGCCAATTAGATACACTTCTCACTCATTAATTCATGCATTTTGTATCATTTTTATGTGGGTCCCACCTCTTCTAATTTAATTTATATAGATTAATCACCAATTTGTAAATATATATATATATATTAATTACATTGATAACCTAACTCATGCAAATGCAACACCTCACTTAGTAAATAAACTTGATGGAAAACTAATTTCTTAGAATTTATTCTAGTCTTATTTTATTTATGTTTTCCTTAGTGTTTGATGATAGACATCTTAGTTAAACCCAAATAAACCAATTAAATGAGCATAATATTTCGAATTAATTAATCTTTTTTAACCAATTTAGTGCATTCACTTTAAATTTTTGTTTTAAATACATCTTACACAGATTTAGCGTACATTTAATTTTACTTTTTGAAAACCATTTTAATACAAAAAAATTTCGAGGAAAACGTGGATTAGTGAATTTTTTAGATAAACTGAGCGCCTATTAGTTGCACGCCGCACATATCAAAACTTAAAGTATGAAATGTTACATGAATTTGAGTACGATGTGAGAAGCTGATCATAAATACGGTAAATAGGTTGAATAAGGAAAGTTTTACAGTGCATAGACCAAATTTGCTTTAAAAAAATAGTGCACGAGTGTGACGGCAAAACAACCTAAGTGTGAATGTGTTCACATTGAATCGTTATATTTTTTATCTTCTTTTGTCGGAAGGGATGTTTGGTGTCGTTTCACATATACCAAAACGCGGTTTAGTTCTATGATTGTATTAACGTGCTCGTTTCTTAGCATTTTCTTTGTATCTTTGTGTTTCAGACTATGAACCATTCACTCATTCTAAACAACTCAAAGCAGGTTACGGTTTGTGAACTGATTCATTCTAATTCTACAATTCTCCCCATTATTAAATTAATAATATTCTAAGGTGCTGATTGTGGTTTTCATCGGTCCATGGAAAGTTTGTCTGTTTGTAAGCCTAGAATTAATTTATTAAGATGATATCATATCCAATTTAGTAGTTGTTAATTGCAAACATAATTGATAATCTAATATTATTACAACTTTGGGTTGTTGAAAGGAAATATAATAAACCTCTGACCAAAAAACAGTGCATGTCGTTCTTCTAATACGTTACCTAATATCTGCATGATGTCGCGCTTGTTTTATTTTAAAATATGATTATTTTAAGATTTGATGAGAATGACATTAGCTTTGTCCTATCTATATATGATGCTTCTATTAATTGACATTATTAATCTCTTAATGTGGTCAAACACACTATTCATTTCATTGGATTCTGTCGTGCTTTTTTGTTTTTTTTTTTTAAATTTAGTGAAGAGATCAGATCCTTTCAGAGATTACTCGGTTAGTGGTAAATTCTAGTAACATATTCAAACATATCAGATTATAAACTCTGGATTTGGTTTCAAATTTTGAGTTAGTTTACTGTTTTGGATTGTTTAACACATTGTTTTGACTTTCCAAGGGGAAATGAATCAAATTCTTGAAAAAAAGATTTTGAATTTTCTTCGTTCAACGGTAATAAGTCTGTGTTGGCATTGGCTTCTGTTTAATTAGGAGTGAAGAAGTGATGGAGGTAGGAAGGATGATGGAACATAAAAACAGCTCTTGCTCTGTTGATGAAAGCAATTACATGTCTCTTACAAGCAAACGACACAAATCTGATTTTTCTATCTCCACGAAGGTTTCTTCTGATACTTGTTTAGTTTTCCAAATACAAATGCAATAAGCGCTTTTCAAATGATACCCCACTTATTGACCGTTGTGTTCTTGTGATAATGCATTAAAACAGATCAAAAAACCATTTTAGTAGATAGAGTTTTTCTTTTTCTCCTGCACTCTGATTAATTTGATTTAAAATGCTGAAACTTGTATGTAGGAGAGAAAGGAGAAGCTAGGGGAACGGATTGTAGCTTTGCAACAGCTTGTTTCACCATATGGAAAGGTATAAATTACAAACTGCTTTCGAAAAGCTATAACTCGAGGTCATACACATAGTCTGCAAATATAGCGGAATAGAAAATGGAAGTACGAGGCTTGTAATAAAAATTTAAAGCAGAAAACTGGTTACCCTGATCTAATTATGAAGGCTTCAAACTCTTTCTTTGCAGACGGACACCGCTTCTGTTCTTCTAGGCGCAATGGAGTATATACAATTCCTTCATGAGCAAGTTAAGGTTTGACCTTTTTCTTCCTTACCTTTGGCCTTCACAGAAGTTTTACCTCTCATGGTTGAAGAAGTCATAGACCATGGCTTTGGTGTATCAAATGTTCTATTAGGATTGAAAAAGGAAACTTTCAAAAATGATAAGGTAATTGATTTCCTTTTGCTGTACTGAATGTTTTCAGGTGTTGAGTGCACCATACCTCCAAACTACTCCAACGGCTAAGATGCAGGTGAGCATTAGCTGCTTGACCTTGAGGCGGCTGGATAGTTTAGTTCCAAGCTTATTTGCTAGAACAGAGACTAATAATATTAAGAATATTTATAGCTTATAGTTTCGTGTCTCTTTGAAGATCTGCTTCCAATTCACTAGTTACAAATTGGGAGTTTTAGTTGTCCACTTAAGAGATGAGAATAGTGAATTCTTGGAATCAACATCGTCTCTATCGTTGCACGCATAATAGAAGAGGTTATGTGTTGCAGATCTAGGTCATCAGTTTTTCGCTTTTACTTAACAAAAAATACTTTTAAATTCTTAACTATGGAAAAATGTGAGGAGCTGATATGGACCATTAAAAGCAAGATTAATGACCCAGATCAGCCCAAAAGCATCTTTCTCGTCTTATGTTAGTTTTTTTTGTGTATTTTTTTCTGTGAGGGAGGGAGGGAGAGGCAAATTATGGAGGAGTTGTGTTGATTAGTACTAAATTGATTGAATTGGTAAACTACGTTTTGACAGGAAGTAGAAGCATACAGCTTGAGAGACAGAGGATTATGTCTGGTTCCAATCACTTGCACTGTGGGGATAGCACGAAGCAACGGGGCAGATATATGGGCTCCAATAAAGACCACTACTTCCCCCAAATGTGACAAGTCTGTCGTGGAATTCCATTGACACGCTTACTTCTCAGCATTCAGAATGGCTTCAAATTACTACTATCTGTAGATGGCGGTTTTCAATGAGGTGACAACTGAACTGATGCAACTTTTCTGACTGAGATTGTCTTTCACTTGACCTTTTATTCAACCCGGGTTGAGGGACCATCTATATTCATCCACTTGTCTAACGAGAGACAATGTTCAGTTTGTAATACACCTTTCTACATCGCCAATTTTAGCCTTTCTGATAGAAGCTGAGCTTGTTTATGTGTTCAATGAGAATCCTGTATATCAAAGTATTTAATTACCTCAAATTCAAGGTTTTCTTCTAACATGATTAAGTTTTTTATATGATATTTAATACAAGAAAACGTCTCTCGATTTGTGGTTTTGAAGTTTATTAGAAAATACACTCTTCGGCTGTGGAGAAGCTGTTGTTTAAGGATGGAGAAGTGGATGAATTTTTTCCCTTTAATTGGTGTAGTATATTTTAAAGTTCCGTCGTCTCAAGTATAGTTAACAGAAACCATAAAGAACATACTCAAATAAGATGACTTGAATTTGTGCAAGTGTCATATCGTACTTTGGCATTGAAGTTTTTACAAAAAGAAAACAAGAAAGCCAAAGGGTTGGGCAACAAGAAGGAAACATAGTAGAACAATTAAACCACTCAGATTTCGGAAGTACGTTTAACTCTCTCACGCAGAAACTGCAGAATATGTTCACGCTTCCAATTGTCAATTCTGCAACAACATAGAACCAACTCAGTTAAAATAGCTACAGTTTTCCCCCATGAAGTATATGAAAAATCAATGATGCTGCTACTAAAGAAGTTCTCTACCGCAAAACTCTCTGCATTTACTTGACCGGTAAACATAGATAGCACAAGGATTATTAGGTTCAAGCAGTTAATAATATGAACATTATTATAAAAGGAAGTTACCTAATGGTTTCCTTTTGTTGGCCTGCATCATCCATCATGATTAGCTTTGGTGGAGAGTTGAAAATATATTGAATTTTAACTGAGGGGAATTTTTCCTTCTCTTCTTCGATAAAGCCAACAATTTCAGGATAGAATACCAGTTTCCGCATGCAGACCTCCAGTACAGCGCCAGAATAAGTTATCTGCAGCTTTACAAAGTTAGATCTTGCATTCTTTTTCCACATTTCATCTCTAATTTACTTATAACCAACAAATATAACTTATAATAACTTCCCGTATGGAAACAAAAAAAAAAACAGGTAAAAACCACTGATAAATCAATTCATTGGAGAAATTACATATTGGATATTTGGAGTTCTGCACAGCCACACAATCTTTTTACGACTCTTCAAAGGGACTCATTGGACATCTCAGACACACTATGGCATGTCATGGCTCAAATCACCATAGCAAATAACAGAAATCATGGATCTATCAATGGACTCCTAGAAACACCCATTCCATTTCCATGAGCTTTAATGTGTGGGGCGAGGATAGTTCATATGGAAACATTGAGTCGTGACACTACAATGTTATCAAGCGCTCAATATAACACACATACTATGGTCTCTGATTGATTGCAAAGAGTCTCACAAGTATGCAAACCTCGTTGGTCTTTGTCCTTCCTCCTACTTCTAACATGTACCACCTTTGGTTTAAAAGCTTTAATAAAAACCCCTCAAAGACCACATAGAGGGAAAGATAACTTTAGTTTTAGCCTACAGGGAAGTCCACAGCTAATTTCCAGCATCTAGAATTTCAATCATTTATAATATCTTTTTACCTTGCTCATAGCATCCTCAGAATCTTCTGTGCAACACTTCAAACATTCTGACACTAATTCTGCAACCAAAGTTTGGGTTTTAGCATATACTGCTGCATAACAGACATACTTATCAGGAATATCAGTAAAAATATTTATGTTATATTGTTAAACAATAAGCCAATCCTTGAACTTGATTCTACACCATAAAGTTCTTCAACCAAAGAGCTCAAGATACAGTTCACTACTCGTCCATTAGCTAGTGGATTGAAGATTGATGTTTAAATAAGAAAAACAGAAAGGATAAAAAACGAAAAGCAGGATATGGATTGGGCTTCATCTGTAAAACATCGATTTTGAATTTGCAAGATTAGGTTCAATGCTTGGAAAAGAATTACTTAATCCCAAGGAATGAGCAAATATTGCACTCATACTTGGAAAAGAATTACTCTTTCATGCTTGTTACATCCAAACAGATTTGTTAAGCTTTTCCCACAAGTACGCAGATACTTATAACTTTGTGGAAACTAACAATGCATTTACAACTTTAGCATATGGAAAAATATAACAGAGATTCAGAGAAGCATGAAAGAAAAGACTAAAAGAGAAAACCCAAAAACGAAAAGGCATATCACCAAACTCCTAGGACCACTGTTACAGAACTTCTGCAAATAGACACTACGAGTATATACTCGATCAATTTCGACTGTTTCCCAACATTTGTTAAACTTCCACTTCATAAATCTTCTCTACATCTTCAACCTCATTCCGCGAACTAAGGAATTCAGAAATTGAAACCAACATTCCACAAAGTAATGCTCTGGAAACAAGCACAACCCACGCGGCCACGCCGCATCAATTTTCCCTCCGCTATAACAAATTATGTTTGGAAATTCCAAAATCCAAGTCGAGCAAAACATATTTCCACCAAGATTACCCAGAGCCTACGCTATTGAGAAATTGAAGAAACAAATCGAAATCTAAGCCGAAAGATTTAAAGAGAAAAGCATACCTTGATCTTTGATATACTCGGCCAATGTGTTACAATCAGAGCAGAGAGCAAGTCCTGTGAAGCCCAGATCCTCACATTTCCTTGAACTTAGTTGCTCCTTTGACGAACCCAAAGTCAAAGGAAAACCGTATAAAACCAACGCCACCACAGTAAACTTGTAGATGTCCATGATCATCTGTTGCTCTAGAGCAGAAGAGGGGTGTCGCAACGACTCGACGATCTTAATTGGACCAACATTTGGTAGGTTGTGAGTCTTTCAGCCTTAAACGACATGTCAGTGATTCATTTAGGTCAACGATGCTGCTCATCGAGTACCAAGCCAAGAGAAGGCCCCCCAAAACCATGAGTTTAAGGGGATATGAAATTACCAAAAGGGACCCAGACTCACTTAACCACATGTCGTTCATCTGCTACCTCATAAATTTAGTATTTCATAAGAACAACACTGTTTGGTTCAACTTATGATTCATTATAAATGTATGTGAAAAAAATATATTGGTTATAATTTTTTAACTGATCAAAATGCATTAATCCATTTATATCATGTAGATTTATGATGCATCACAAGTTCTAAATTACATTTTCTATTTCAAATAAGTTTTTGGGAAAAAAGGAATTATTAAACAAACATCTATTTATTCGTTCCAACTACATGTGTAAGAAATTATTTGATACTCTCACGTATCAAACATTAGTAGTATTTCTCTATAAAATCAATAACGGGCAACATGTATTTTAAGATATAATTTTATATTCATATTTTAAGAAAGCAAAATAAATTGATTCTTAAAATTTAAATGTAAGTGTCACATTAAATAATTTAAAATACATCAAATATTTGATCAAATTGACAGAATGTTGCTGAGCCAAACTATGTAGATGAATATATGAATAAATCCCTTTCATTTTCTTCGAATTTCACTTACTTTTCTACTCATTTTTTTAAATTCAAACATACCCCTAAAGATTCTACTTCCACTTGTTGAATCTTAAGGTCTTATTTAGCTGTCAATATTGTACAGTACTATTTTGATAACGTCATGTGTTTGATTTGATAATCTGTCTGGATTAACTAATACGATAAGCCTAAATAATATTCATATCACTGTATTAACTAATACGGTCCTCATCACTGGAACTAAGAGACAAATTTTTTTTCAAATCCGGCTGTTAATAAAATTGAAAGAATATTTTACTTGTGAAATTTTAATTCAATATTCCAATACGCAGTACAATATAATCTGATAAATATAATACAGTACTATCTAATATTATCTTAATTGTCAACAAGACCTAAATGTCATTAGTTAAAAATAAAGTTGAAAAATTCCAATATCTCCAACAGGCAACCTAGTTGTTTTTTTTTGTTTTTAATATATGGATTTGATTAGCTGTTAATCATATATGTTTATAGACCTTAAATTCAGCAAGTATCTCTAAAATCATTAATAACCAACCATACGTCCTAATGCCTATTTTCTCCTTTTATTGGAAGCTCTTTCAATCCAAAGTGGACAAAATGATTTCTATGGTCTACAATGTACCAAAAAAGGAAAAGATTACTGAAATTCCATTGTTTCTTTTGACACAAAAAAGTAGAAGCCTTTTTCCCTATTTCATGTTAAATTATCCCCAATAAAACCTAATTTCTCCTGTTAATTTCACAGATTCCATTCCCGCAAGGTTTATGGTGGGGTCATCTTCATATTTAATACAAGTTGTCCAGTTATGAAAAAAAAATTATTGGGTATCTTGATACGAGTAATGTGAGTTGAGGCTCGACAACATTATTAATCACATCACTATATAAAGATGAATGTATCGTTTTAATTATATGAAAAAAACATTGGAGATGTTTTTTTATGAGTTAAATATATAAGAACATAAAAATTAACGAAGAGAAAGATGTATTCCTAAAAATCTCGCAACATAAAGAAAACAAGAACAATAAACTCTATTTTCTTGGAAGAGTCAAATTTATATCATTATCATTATCTTATACATTTTGGGAATTCCACATCCTATACCTCTAACAAGTAACACACCCTAATAGAATTGACAAATGGGCTAAATTTCTTACTTATGTGCAAATTGATTTGGATATAATATTTGAAGAGCTTTTTGACCTATAAAGAAATTTCCATAAGTTTCTCTAATCATAATGTACCTTTTGTCTTTGCAGCAGCTTTTGAGGGTGTTGGGGATATTAGACCACACCCACCCACAAGCTGAATCATGATGCCATCCATTGGCAAATTATGTATAACCAGACTATAATACACTATCGTGCCCATAAGCCTCGAGTCTTTTAGACCATTTTACCCTGCTTTTTAATTTTGGGTTCTTATCTATTTTCCAACACAAAAGAATGTAGCTTTCCAATTACATGCAATGCAAGTCTTTCTGTGAACCCACTTCAGATTTTTGAATATATGAGCACTTCAATGTATTGCTTAAAGTTTTGATCCTTGAAAACCCCCATTTCTTTGTCTGAGGGCTTTAGACAAAATTGCAGTAACGGTACTCTATGATTGTTCACTTTTGTTGTTTTGAAAAAAAAAATCCCAAAAATATAACAGGCCTCCTCATGATTAACCTGCACATATCAATATACATATAGTTGTAAGGTCGAATCATTCAACTACAATATTTATATAACTAAAATATCGTAACAAAAGGAAATCAAGCAATATATTATAATCTTTTTTTAGGCAGCAAAGCGTGTCTTAAACAGATCGATTGAGAGAAGCGGATCGAAGTTGTTCATAGTTAAAAAGATTATGATTTTAATATGAGAATTAAAAATGATTAGATGCGTCTATAATAAACACTTTTCATGCTCTAAAAAGTGATTTTAATTAAAGAAAGTATCTTTTTACATTTGGAAAAAAGAATGGAGGGAGAGGGTGTAATAGTAATTGCAGTTAAAAGCAAGAATTTTTAACTTTGCTTTTTTAAATTTGAATGTCTCTATCTGTTGTTTTCTCACTCTGAGAGAGGGGGAGATGGGGAATCAGTATGATGCCTGCCAAAGCAAAAGGGGATTGGATTGTAATAAAGAAAAGAAAAGAAAAGAGAGAGCACATTGACAACCCAATCTCACACTCCCAAAGAAAATAAACAATTTTTGAATCAAAAGCCTCTCTTGCTTCTCTCTCTCTCTCTCTCTAAGTCTCAACCCAAATGAAACATATTGCTTATGCCTATCTCTTTATTCACCTCATAATCTTCTTCCCACTTCAGCTTGGCTTTGTTCATGCAAGATCCCAAGACCTCAAACTCAAGGTATGCCACTCTTCTCTCTCTCTCTCTAAAACATGTAGCAGAATTGGTTTATATCTGTCTGTTGGTGTGTAATTAGAAAGAAATGTGAGAAATGGGTGAAAGCTGGGTGGGTAATTATCTAGAGCTTATAATACAATTTTAAGTTGTGGTTACCAAAGATAATAAAGTTCTGGTTTTGGCACTCATTGATCTGAGTTCATTGTGGAGAGGGTTATTTTTCTGGCTGAGTCTACCTAGTTAGTACCTACATATGACACGGAAAATTATAAACTACCTGCAAGTTAATGTATTGGAGAGGTACATTTATACTTATATAATATACATTGAATGTAAAATGAGATCCTACATAAAAAAATTTAAGTCATTTTTTATTGTACGTACCTCATTTATGTTCAAAATACCTGAACGGTACGATATGTTGCCAGTACCTTAAAAGGACTCACACATTACACATATATTGATTTTATTATTAAGTAGAAAACAAATAATACAATGCATGATGTGTAGGTCAATTGGTCAGGTAGTAGATTTATGCCTCACAAATAGTTAGAAATGGGGACGGTACGCCCGAACGTTATATCTCTGTACCTATGAGATTAGCCGGATACAAGTCACAGATAGATAGGTTATCCAAAAACAGAGGAGAGAATATAGTGGACCTGGGTTGGGTTGATGATTATTATGAGCTTATTTTCGTCCAACTTGTTATGGCATTGGAGTTTCAAGAGGTAGAATTGGGCTTGGGTCAGAAATTCTCAGTTTGCTTACTTGGGTTTTGTTCAAACTGATTTTCAACTATTACTAGCCCAAGTTGGAAAGAGTCAAAGGCAAAAGGCATTGCAAAAATTCCTTTTTCTTCTCTAACATTATGGCAACTTGTTCAATTGGTGAGCCCTCAATTTTGTTTGTCAGAAGTCACTAGCTTGATCTGCACTCAAGGTCACTAAAGATTTATATGGTCTTTAGCTTCAAGGTCTAGGTACTTAAATAGTCGCGTTATCAAAAATATAATCTTAGTCCAAGTTGATTTTCATACTATACCCGACAGATCCAACTACTGCAAATGTTACAAACCCATTTCATGATAGTTCGTTGGAGTGAATTTGTCTAAGTACGAGAACGAGTTAAACGCTTTTAGGTCCTCTTATATATGACCTATGAGTCAAAAATAGATTGTTTATTATACACACATAACTGCTTTCATATTTACGTGATATTAACTATGATCTATCATTTGTGATTTGGTATTAAGCAGTTGAAGTCATGTTTGTTTAGCAACAATAGCTCATTAATAAGAGGTTCTACATTTGACTTAGTCCCCAAAGTACTGTTAATGACCAAATTTAGTAACACTTTGGTTTCAAACTAATAAATTCCATTACAATGAGCTGAATTTGTCAAACATTTTTTCTAGCTTTCAACCTAAACATGGAATTCTAACATTAGAATTAGCCAAAATTAGAAATACACACACCATTCAAAATATGGGAAAATTAGAAAACCAAATAGGTACAAAAATTATTCTCACCACTTTTTAAAATGCAAAATCTTTTCTTCTTTTCTCCAAAAAAAATATAAATAATTTGTGACGATTTGCCAAGTTAAGTTATGTATGACATGAAAATCGTTTGGTACAGGAAGCCTTGGTATCAAAGAGCAATGGAAATAGCTACTCAATGGAGAACCATTTCATCAAAGTCTTCACAAATTACAACCCCAAATCCCACTCTTTGGAAAACCATCTCAAAATCCACCACAGATCATCAACTCCCAGCTGGGAATTCCAATAGGCATAAACTAAGAAAATGCACTTCTTTGAAAGTTGCAACTTCTTTCACTAGGGTTTGTCTTTGTGCACCAATCTCTTCATACCATGAGGTCTTTCAAGCTGAACTTCCACCGAGACGAAGCCAAAGTTACCCGAGATCGAAGCCGTTCCCGGCTACCCAAGATAGGGTTCCGAGCGCTAGGCTTAGCGTCGAAGGTAGGAGAGTTTTTCGTGGGAAATCGTTGACGGATGACGTTTTGATGAGAAGATTTGTGATGGAAGAAGAGGCAATGATGCAAGTTAGAAGGAGGAATCAAATGGAAGTTATAAGGAGAAGGACAATATTGAGAAGGAAGAAGCTTGGGCCTAGTCGTCTTAGCAGAATGGTAATGGCTGAGGAAGAACATATTACTAATTAGCAACACCTTCAAGTAATTCTATTTTTTGTGCCCAAAACAGTGAAATTTTGTACCTTTTTTTTGGCTTTCATGTTGTATTTTTCTCCCTTGGTGTAATTTTGCACCTTTTATGTGCATTTTTTGCTCAATTATCATCGAGAATCATATGAAAACTTTTGAGTACAAACACATTCCAAATGTTAAAAGTACTTTTAAATACAATTTCCAATTTTTTTAAGATGTTGTAAGCAAATACATTCCAAATGTTCAAGAAAAATATAAATGCGTAAATTTTTTATAATATTTTTCAAGTGATTTCGATTGTAAGATGATATTTTAATCGATAGAAAAATTTGTTACAAGCGTGTAAAAACTATATGCTTAAACTGATCTAACCTAATTAACTTTGATGGTCATATTGAACTGATCAAATAAGAAGTGAAATCTTTAAAACTCTTTTGATCACACATTTATATGTCATAATATACCATCTCAAGAGTTTCATATATTACTTTTTATCTAAACATCCAAATTATTCAAAATTAGAACAACCTCATGAAACTTAGCTTAACAACCTTTACGTGACCCCTACTTGCTCTATTATGGAATTCAATTTGCTTAAGAGCCACTCCAAAAGCAAATGCTTAATTTAAAAACTTCTTTCAGAGCAATGATAGTGGTTATCTAATCTGAATCATATAGCTTGTTTGATGGCTACTAATGTAACCTTTACACATAAAAAAAAATTCCAACTTTTCATTCCTTTTATCAACTACCAATCTTTAATTGTATTATCTTTATCTTTTATAATTTTTTAGTACTCTATACAAGAGTGGGAATCAAATTATTTAAACATTACATCAAACTTGTTGTCTCTTTAATATTTAGTTTTTTTTTTAATTTTTCCTGTTTGCATAATTTGTTTTGAGTAAAACCTTCTATGTCCCTCAACTTTTATGTTCAGACACATTTTGATCGTGAATCTTTAAAAACGGATATTTAATCATAATTTTCAGAACATACAATATTTTGTGGTATCTATTCAAAGGTTCATTAGTGTCTCTAAATAGATAAGCTCACATGTAATGTGAGACATATTAGAACAGTACTCTCTCTTAAACCAACACAAAAATACTAAATTACACGACAAACCAAACACAAGCTCAACTATACTATGATACAAAATAAAAAAACCTCATCAATAAGTTCATTCTAATCCCTCAAACCTAAATGTTAAATATAAGTGAACTAATAAGACACATTTCAACTGTCTTATCATATGAAAACTTGATCTGACAAAAATAAAACGTTAGTTTTTTAAAAACAAAATAAATGCAAAAAAAATTAAGTTATCAAGGGAACAAGTTTTCAACAAAGTGCTCTTTCTAGGATTCCAAACAAGATTTTAACTTCTTGACAATACATATTATCAAAACATTCTGGCCCACCAAATACGCTATGCAGGAAAAAATCCATGGAAATTTTGAGATGAGAATAATATATAGGCCTAAATCGGCAGCTAATTTGTAATTTATGTTAAAAGAAGAAGCTGTTGTCGTCAGAGAAAAACTAGTCACCAACCACTATAAAAAAGTGTCATCTTCTATCTTATGATACCACCATGGGTCATGGTATCTAACATTGGTGAACAACATCTTTGGTGGACCAACCATCAATTTTTTTCTTTTTATATTAAGACATGCTCTTAGATAATGGCATTAAAATTCACAATAAAAAGAAGTGAACATATATAATAAGTTAAAGAGTATATCATCAAGGGGAGAGATTGACTTTTTTCTTTTGTAATAAGTGAATGAAAACTTAGTTGAGAGTTAAATCTTTCTAAGAAGAATAACAAGATTTGTTTTTTTGGTTTTGATAGGTCTCTTTTGATGTGGTCTAATTCTGCTAGTCGGGAGATTATAAACCCTAGCTACAAGTGTTTTCTGCAGTGATCGAACTTGAGCAGAACACGGCACTCATGTAAGGGGCATTAAACACTTGCGCCACTCACTTGTGGTTGATGTGGTCTATTTTCCATTATGTCTGATCATATGGATGCAGACAGTGTTATCATGGTTCGGGGAACGAGTATGTATATTGCATATGTTCTGCAACAAGTTACCATAAATATTTGTCATATGCTTCACAGACTTCCCTAACTTTTAAGAGCTTTCTTGTTTCTTCTTTTGATCCAATGGCTGATATCACGTCTTTCTATTTGAAACCCGTGGGGGCACATTAGCACCAACAAAACCCTGACAGATCTGCAGAGTCATCAGCTTCTTTTGCAACTACTTGTAGGGACCATCTACACTGTTGAAGTAAGTTCAATCTGAAGCGATGAGTAAGATCTTGAGGGCTTATATCGACATTATATATATATATATATATATATAAACATTAAAAATTGATAGTTTGATGAGAAAGATCTAGATCGTACGGATTAGATCGGACGGTCCATTACCTTTTTTAAAAGTTAAATTCACTTTGATATTGTAAATTTTTCCTCATTTGTATTACCAGCCAAGGTTTAAATTTATTTTTCCCTTCACAGAAACCCTTCAATGTTTTTCAAGTTCTTATGTTATATTAGTTCACAACATGATATCAAACTATGACCCAATGAGATACACAAAACATAATGGGGTTTGTGTATGATATCGATTATAACTTAAATAAGATACACATAACATAAATGATGTATTTAAGATGACATACCTAATTTATTTTGCAGGCATATCATTTGGGTCATATGTATTTTAAAATGATGTATTTAACATTATGCATCTCATTTATATTACATGCATCTAATTTAAGTCATATATACCCCAAAGTGATGTACATTATTTATGTACCCCAAAATGATGTATTGTTAGGCATTGTGCCCTCAAAACATATGTTAAATATTTTTAATATGAAATTAATGAAGTTACATTTTTGTTATAATTGTTCTTTTATATTATTGTTAAATAATTTATGTAAATATCTAAAAATTCTATATTTATTAATAAGATTATGATCTTATATAAGTATGAAATGATTAAGGTCATAAATGATGAATAAAATTATCAGCAACATATTAAAGTATGAAATCTTTAATGAATGGTTGCTAGTATAGTTCACTAAGCATTATGAATGCATGTGATATAAGTCTGGATCATTGATGTAGATAAATATCTTAGTGGATGTACTTTATATAATAAGATTATATATGACATGACCGATGTGGATTAATATATTTATTAACTTGTCGTTTATCATAAAGATTTAATACACATCAATCTGATTATCATGAGTAGTCATAAACTCATATGCATGTTTACTGGATCTTTTGATTCACTCGTTAAGGATTGTCTGTGAAGTAGGCCAGTAATTTGTTTTGGAGATTCAGTGATATGGATGGTTGAGAACATGATCTTACAAGATTTAGAATCCAAGATTTATTAATGGATCGTATATTAGTTCCTTTAAGTGTTAATTTTGGAACTGAATGCTTCTTGAGCTCAAATTTATAATACGATTATAAATTAGTCATTCACTAGTGAATTAATAGTACTTTAGGATCAAGAGGTAGCAGGAAGGGTAAACTAGTAATTTTTACCAGCTCTAATTTACGAACCAATAATTGGATGATATAACTACATGAAATGATTATATCAATGGACTACATGAAAATACTATGTAAATACATTCTGTAATCTCTAATAGTACAATTCCATATTTATAGTGGAGTAATAATAGAATTAATAAATAAGATTATTTAATTAAATAATTTAATTAATAATCTAATTTATTGGAGCTTATGATTATGGGTCTATGATCCCCAAGTCACCTATGTACTAGAGCGTGAATATTCCAGGACATGAGAAAATGATTGAGTTGCAAAAAGAATTATATTTCTAGGACAAGTATATAATTATGAGATAATTATATATGATTAATTAATCAAAAATTAATTAATCAAATTATTTAATGTAATTTTAGAAATTATCATTAAATAATAATATCAATTAATTTTGTGTTGATCGATAAGTAAGAGAAACTATCTTTTATGAAATTAGATAATGTTTAATTATTATGTGATAATAATTCAAATTCTAAAATCAACTAAATCTGCTGTTTGAACTAACAAATAAACTAGTTAAGATAATCAAATAAGTTAATTTTTGAATTAACTAATATCAAAATATTTATCTGATTAAAATAAATAATAAATTTACAGAAATTGTCACGTGACATGTTGGACTATCACATGTCAATCAGTGATTTTGAATAAGAGATTGACATAGACTACTGTAGTGCCCCGTGACGCTACAGTGGGACGTGGCACACTGTAGTGCCTCACGGCACCACTGTGGTGCAGTGAAACTACAGTGCCTTGAGGCACTATGACTCCTCACGGCACACTGCGACTCCTCAGGTGCAGTGTTATACAATTATAACGGGTTCCACTTCAATTGCACATTTGTAATTAATTTATTATTTTATGTAAATCTCTACAAATCAGATATGTCATTATTTAGAAAATATATTGATATTATTCTATTGGCTTCAGTGTGCTAACAACACGATTCAGTGTGAAACTCTCTGAGATTAAAAATTAATCAAAAAACTCTGTAAATAACTTTTAATTATTTTTCGATCAGAGTTTTGTCTTACAAATCAAAACTTATCAGAAATATCTAGATCTCATGTGTTGAGTGAGTACATCTAGAGAGGAGAAAAGTATTCATGATATATTCTACGTGCTCACACACCTCTTAGTGTGTTTGATGATTGGCTTGAATGATTGTGGTGTGGATCTTGAAGTCTATCCTTTGTGAGATAGTAAGATCGTTGTATTGTAAGAACACTTGATTGGACTACAAGAAGTATACTCTATATCAATGTATGTTTTTTATTTAATAATATATAATGAATTTGATCCGAACAAATATTTTTCAATTAAAAAGTTATCATCTTTAGGATATACGACGATGCGAACGTTTATAGTTTTATAATTTTTTTTAAAACATTGTCACGACTTCCAACATGTACATGATGCATCTCTTTTAGGTCGTGTGTACTCCAAAATGATGTACATTATTTATGTTTTATGTATCTCATTGGCTACAGGTTATCTAAGATCGTGTGTATTTACAGTATGGACTGCAAGCACAATGAAATTTCCTCTATTTTTCCAAAAAAAAAAAATAGATCTCTTCAAACTTTTTAAAAAAGAAATTGAAATTGTAAGACTTGATCCCTATCATTATTTTAAACAGAAAAGAATGACGTTCTACCTCCTTTCATCCAACAAATATAGCGCATGTAAATGCATTCACAGTAAACTAAATTCCCATCACATAATTCATGAATTTATGCCTTTTGGATCTCACTATTAATCACATAATTGTGGTGGAGGGTGGGAACCATTGGTTTGGGAGATTTTTTTCAAGGTGTTAGAACATGAAGTCAAGATTTTTCACATTCACTCAAGTTATATCGTCTTGAATTCAAACTTTCTACCACTCAGCCAATCCCACCGGACTTGTTCCCATCATCTTTGGCTAATGATAGCTACTAATTAACATACCATCTTTTAAGAAACTGAAATATTGTTTTTTCTCTCTCTCTTTTGGAATATAATAGATGTTGAGAAATGATCAAGAATATGAACCGAAGGAGCAAAACTAACAGCACTGTGTAAGAACAATATTGACCAATAACAAAATATAATTTTTTATAACGTTGACTACCTTCAACAACAAATTATTATCCCCCAAAACCCTTACTGACCTTGCAATAGCTAGTCAATTAGGTTTCTTCAATTCTGATATCCAATAATAAAGCTAGGTTTCTTCAACTATGATTTTTCTTGTTAATTCAATAACATTCTGATTAACAAACATATAAAGTCAGCTTTATGGATTTGGGATTGAAAACTAGTCTTTTACTTTTGAGTTTTAAGAGACAATAAACACTTATATTAATTATATTTGTATCATGAAAATTTATATAAATTGAAGATTTACTTAACATGGACGGTTTAGATCAGATCTCACTAAAAACCAAATAACAAAAATCTAAAAATGAAAACAAGTAGAAAATAGTCATCAAACTATTTTTTGATGTTTATGCTGAAATGAAATGTGTCGTTGATATCTAAGTTTAACGGCTTAAATTTCTCAAACATTATCTACTCTTGAGAAACCCTACCGGAAAAGGATCTATATCATAAATTTGTTCAAGTACTAATACGGCAATGAAAAGAGTTATGATACAATTTGGAGAATGTTTCCATAAACTAAAAGTCGTGTGTCGTCAAAAGATTGAGTATTTATGGAATAAATTCTCTCATGTTGAGAATCTTAACAAGAGACTCTTAAATCCTAGTTGATTTGAAATTATAGACGGATAGATTAACTCGACACAAACGTGAAGATAAAATGATAATCTTAATTTTTTTTATATTTTTTAAGATAAATCAATACGGTCTATTCTTATAATGAATCATACATATTAAATAAGATTCACAAACCTTCATAGAAAATTAGAGATCCTGTTCTAGTATTCACAGCTCATCGGATACCTAACAAAAGGCTATAACACTTTTCTATGATACAGGTCTACGTCTAAAACAGACCCCAATAGAGTGCATAGGATCATAAACTCTATGTTAATATCTCAATAATCACATTGCCACTTACATAATGCCTACTCTTTTTATACTATATTCTAATGTTTACTGCTGTCTGCTTACACGTAGACGTACGTAATCTTTGTACACAAAGTCAAAAGTGTGATGTTAAATTTGATATTAATAAATGTTAATGACACATAATGTGAAAAATTGCATTAAACAATTAACAAAAACTTGTATAAAGTAATATTTATTAAAATACAAACTTTAATTGAATGAAAAAGAAACACCTACTTTTTTTTTCTTAGAATCTTACTCTGTTTGTTCAACATTTTGGTATCTATACTATTTGTTTTACACCCCAAATTATAATTTCTTTTGAATTCTTCCTCGACTAAGTATTATGTCTGCGATCTACATATAAACTAGCACGAGAGATTTGACGTCTTAGAATTCATAATTTTTATTTCAAATAACATCTGATCCGACAGTTTATATAGATCAATTGATTTCTATTTGGTAGAATATCATCCCATGATTCATGTCAATATATGATGTGAAAATGTAACTTTGGGTGGGTTAATACGGCAAGAAAAGGCAAGAAAATGGAATGATGTTATAAGTAGTTGGAAATCTGATCAGCACAAAATGTACACAAATGAGTGAAAGAGAATGATAAATAAGAATAATCAAAGGCAGAGAGAAACAAAGCAGTCCATGAGTGGTTATTTGTTACTCTTCAAAATAGTCTTACCATTTAAGTAAAGTTAGTTGAAGTTAGGGAACATTGAGTGAGAAAGTGGCCAACCCCTCTTGCCCACCTTCTGTTTCTCTCATCATTATCATCATTTAAACAACAACAAAAAACATATAAGTTCCATAAAAGGTGAAAGGTGGCAGAAACAAAAGTAAAATTCATATACCAGTAAGAACCAGATTCAAAGGTTCTAGAGAGAGAAAAAAGACAGGTTATGTAAAGGGTTTGAATTGAAGAAGCATGTGGTACAGACAAAGGGTGGGAGGCTAGAAAAAAATAGAGGGGGAAGAGAGAAACCCTCATTCTTCCTTCTTCTTCTTCCTTTGATCTGTATCAGCTTTTTGAAGGGTCTTTTGAAGATTGTAAGGTATGGTTAAGTACTTATGGTGTTAATGTTGTTTGTTTTTGGAGAAAAGCTTTAGCCAATTGTGTTTTTCCTGGTAGATTTTCTCTGTTTTGGACATTTCTTCAGTTTCTGACGGTTCTGTCGAGTGAATTGTCATGTTTTTCGAACTGTTCTAATCGTTTTTTAAGAAATCACTGCTTTTTTACCTGATATTTGAAAATTTTGAAACTTGAAACCTCTCTCTCTCTCTCTCTCTCTCTCTCTCTCTCTCTCTCTCTCTCTCTCTCTCTCTCTCCTGTTTTCTGTGGGTTTCTTTATCTTATGTTTTTCTCAAAAAGCAAGACGATCTCTGTACAAAATACTTGGAAAAAAGAAACCTTGTTAAGAACTCTTTGCTGTAGATTTTCTCTGCTTTGGACATTTCATGGGTATGCTGCATCCAGACAAATCTCTCTGACAATATGGATTTTTTTTCTTGGTTCTGCCTTAATTTTTAAGAAGCAAAGAAGTTTAATTTCCCTGTTGGTTTATACTACGAATTATACATCAATTCAAACTTCCCCTGCTTTCCCTTCTTCTGTTTTCAGCACACAGATCTGGATTGGTAAATTGGAGAGCTGTGGCCTCTGTTCCTGATAAGCATAGTGCATTCAACCTTATAATCTTGGAGCTAAATTACAGAAATAACAACAGCAAATTATAGATGTTTGGTTTTATTCCTTCAAGTGTCAAGTAATTTTATAACCTCTTTCCAAATCTTCTTCATGTGCAAGTTTTTTGTTCTTTATAAATTGGTTTAAAATCAATTAACTACACAAAAGGTTAATTTTTTGTCTGCTTCAAGAGACTTGTTTAGTACAAATTAGGATGAATTCAAAGAGTTCATAGCCTGTAATTCTTTTATCATGATTTCTTTCAGGGGGAGACAGTAATGCTAGGAACATGGGAAAGAAAGGGAGTTGGTTTTCTGCTATCAAGAGGGTTTTTACACCTCATTCAAAGGAGAAACTAGCAAATGTAAGTCCATTTTTTTTTCTTTTTCTTAGTGGCCTAATATGGAAATTGTAATGTAAGTTTAGTCCATCTGGGGCTTCTCCCATTAGGCAGAGGTTTGTTTTACTTGATGGAAATGAATGTATTAATCTTTGATCAGCTTCTATGGGATGATTTAGCTGTCGAATTATCGATACTCTTTGGGTTCTTAGTTCCCATTGTTTCGGCTTATTACGTGCAGGATTCAGAAAAGAAAAGCAAAAAGGAAAAGAAGAAGGGGATTGGAAAATTAAGGCATGGAGAATCTAACTCCTTCATTCCTCTCTTTAGAGAGCCAAGTAGTGTCGAGAAAATCTTTTGGGATTTCGAAAGAGAACAGCAACAGATATCGTATAGATCTTCTACTCCTACGCCTCCCCCCGAGCACCCAATAACACCACCCATTGTGCCTCCTAGAGATCCTTCACCAAGGGCTCCTTCCCCAAGGGCTGTGTCTCCTAGAGGAGTTTCTTCTACGGTTTCTCCTCCACGGGTGGCTTCTCCTAGAATTGCTTCTTCCCCAAGAGCTTCGGCCTCTAGAACTGTCCGCCACCATAGACCGGAACCAACTGTTAGAAACCATCATGCTTCCGCTACTAAGATTCAAGCTACTTATAGAGGCTACATGGTAAGCCTAATTGAGTTTTTATCATTCATCAATCAATCTATGGTGAAGATATTAAAGGATGTGTTTTACAGGCACGGAAGAGTTTTAGAGCGCTGAAGGGATTGGTGAGGCTACAAGGAGTAGTAAGAGGACAAAACGTGAAGCGACAGACGATGAATGCCATGAAACAGATGCAACTATTGGTACGCGTTCAATCTCAGATACAATCACGGAGAATTCAGATGTTGGAGAATCAAGCACGAGGTCAACCTCAATATATGAACGATAAGGAAACGGAGAGCGCCATGGGGAAATGGAACTTGAGCCAGGTAAGTCTCTTATGAAAATCTCAAATCCATAAACATCTGTCCTATTTCAGATTTACACAAAAACAAGAATCTGATTGTCGAATGATTTCGGTTAGTCTGAGGCAGGAGAAGATTGGGATGATAGTGTGCTTACGAAAGAGCAAGTAGATGCGAGGTTGCAGAGAAAGGTGGATGCAGTAATCAAGAGGGAGAGAGCAATGGCATATGCGTATTCTAATCAGCTGTGGAAGGCTACTCCTAAATCAGCTCAAACAGCTCTATCAGATATCCGGTCTGATAGATTTCCATGGTGGTGGAACTGGATAGAACGACAGCAGCAGCGGCTGCCGTCAAATCCCCCCGAAAACCAGACCCTAAAAAGTTTCCTACTCGCACCTCCAACTCCACAGTCAGAACAGAGGCGAACCCCACGGTTTCAATCTCAAAACAACCGGCAAACTCATTTTGGGATCTATAAGATGGATACGCCCACACCCAAATCCACAAGATCAACTATTCTCACAAATACAAAAGCAGCAAGAACTCCACCTCCGCCGCTAAGAACCCCACAAGCAAACACCTCCTGCTTCTCGAGATATTCTGAATCGCCTTTTGACATGCCGTTAAAGGATGATGACAGTCTCATAAGCTGCCCTCCTTTTTCTGTTCCACATTATATGGCTCCCACTGTTTCAGCCAAAGCCAAAGCCAGAGCTAGTAGTAACCCAAAGGAGAGGTTGCCGGAGACGCCGAGCAGCGAGTCTAAAAGAAGGCTGTCGTTTCCTTTGACGCAAGGTATTTCCTCGTTTAAGTGGAACAGAGGCTCATTGTTTTCAGCTAAGGACTCTAGCTCTCAAAGGATATTAGATAAGAATCAATCTTTACAATCTATAGGGAATTTGAGTGTGGATTCAACGGTTTCTTTGCCGGCCGGTGTTGGACGGAAACCGTTTAACCGATTTGTGTGATTTGTTTTTGGGTTTTTTAGCCTTTTTTTTCCACTCTCACAAGGTATTGTTTGTTTTCTGATTTGAGTGTATGGTAGTCGTTTGATGATTTACAACATAGTTTTTGTGTAAAAAATAAAGATACCATAGAGAATGTGATGGTTTGGAATGTTGAAAGTATTTAACGGTTTGAAATGTTTGTATAAAACTTCAAACAAACGCATGACTTTGAAAGTGTCATCTTATGGGATATGCGTTCTTCTTTGTAATTTTTGATTGATGAGAAAGATGATGGCTTTACTTGAATGCAAGGCGATGAAGAGATGAATTCAGGTTGTAAATTGACAGAAGAAGATAAGAACACATTGGTGAGATATGTAAGAAGATAGAAAATGAAATAGAATATTATCGTGTCGAATGATATATCATGGACAATCGAAACCTTGTTAAACCGATGAAGCAAACTGAGCCGCTTGGTCGATTTTCTTCTTGATTCTGGTTATGTAGCTTGATGAACTCTGGGCACTTGTAGAAACCTGAGAAAGGCCTAATCTGAGAGTTTACCTGACAATTCAAAAAGTAAAAACCGATCTCGAATTATTTATATTTAAAAGTTGTTAAATTATCTTAACTATGTATTGTATACAACAAGTTCAGAAACACAAAAACGCAGAAAAGTGCTTCTATAAATATCAGAGTATGAAAAAACAGTCCCCACGGATAATTGTACAGCCCAATAGGCTCTACAAAGTAGAAAAACTCTGCTAGTGTCTACATTTGATGTGCCTTTTGTAGAAGCCCATTAACAAAGATGGGAGAAGGATTCCAATTCTTCACTAGTTTATTATTAATCCATTCATGTCATTTAATAACACATGTACGTTTTTTAGAGTTTTACTTTCCTCAAAATTTGAGTAAAATATATATCTTTTAGACACGTGCAATTGATATGAAAAAGTAATGAAAAGTTTGGATGCTCCAACGTTAACAAAAGTAACAGAGCACTCTCTCAAAATACTGATACATTCATAAAAGATATTTTAATTAGCAAATGATGTCGTCTTAAGTATTTTGAAACATTTATGTAAGAAACATTTACTCAAGTATTTTTTAAAATACTTCCAAATACAAAGAAATGTGTTTCCTAATTCATCTAAATACTTCGTATATACAAAGATGAATAAAACATAAACTGTTTAATCAAAACAGTTGACTTCTATAGATTAAAATTTTTGTAGACACAATCACTCTGAGACAATATCTAAGATTCTCTAAAATGATGACACGTATGATAGGCCAACCTAGGGGGAAAGTAAACTTAAAAGATCTTAATTCATTAGATCAGCAGTTGAAAGAAATCAGAATTGCGAATACGATCAAATCATGACAATGAGTATTAGATGCACTCACATTTAATCTCTTATCCTTTCCCCATCTACCCTAAATTACTAAAACGAGTTGTAGGGAGATATGAGTGATTGCCTTAGAGACCAGTCAAGAATGCTCGCTCATCCAATCCATGAGAATGGTACCCCTCATCCTCCGCCAAACAATATTATCTCACTTTGGAGTTTTTGTACTCTCATTTTATACAGAAAGTCAATCATTGTTACTACTCAATTTTCTAAAGCAGCATTTTAACTATTTTCATGCCCACTAATGTTCTTTATTAAGAGGAATGAGTACAAAATATTCAATTAAAGGACATGAGAAAACAAGAAACCAAATGCACACGTAAAAGAAGAAATCCCATCACACGTAAAAGAAGAAGCCCTAATGATGACCAGAAAAAAATGAGGAATGAAAACATTCAAAGGAAATGACCACCCAATAAAAATATTGTATTTTCCCTAGACAGATGAAATGATTACCCACCGCTACCCCATTTCCCTTGGTTTTGCCAAACCTAATCATTTTACATTATTAATCCCC
>QANY01000774.1:299135-531421 GCA_003255025.1 Datisca glomerata
CCCCCCCCCCCCCTCACCTTAGCTTTAGCTCTCTCTCTATGCCATCATTGCTTCTACTTCCTGCCTTCTTTTACCAAATTTTGCCCCCACACCCTTTCCCAATTAATCCTCCCCATCATTCCTCTCTGTTCCTTTATTTCATTTGCTATCTAACTACTCTTTAATTTTCTTAATTTGCTTGACTCAAGAGTAGTTAATAACATAATCCCGTGTCACGCATTATTTTAAATATGCATAAATCTAATTTATTTAGTGGTAAAAAACTTACAAGTTTAAATATAAAATAGTATGAAATAATATGCACGATCATATGATAGGATTCTATCATTTATTCAAATGAGTTATAAAAAATTTCAATTATTCATATAGATAAACTCGTATTATATATAGATGTAAATGTTTAATTAATATATTAATTCATCTGGTGATTTCAAATCTAATTGGAAAAGCTTATTTTTTGTGTGCTTTTTGTTAGGGAACAAAAAGGGGAGGTGTGGGCGGATAGATGTTGCCGTGGCTTAAAGGCTTAAAGCAGTTGCCGATGCTCATTAGCTCTCCATGAAATTAGGTTTGGGTTTGGAGGGGCAGTAGAGCCGTGGAACTGTGACAGTTCAATGGCAACCGTTTTTTAGGTATGGGAAAGCGCACTTATTTTTAAACTTGAAAGAAACTATTTTCCTTTTAACTTCCAACTCCAACCGTTTTCATTTAAAAAAAAACTCCAACCGCAACCTAACATATGTGATGTATTCATCAACAACCTAACTTCTTAAATCTTAAAAAAAATATTTAGAATATTGAGATATTTAACACTTGAAATATGATTAATTAGACTTTTTGATATATATTTTTTGATATATATATGAGTAGTCTCTCAACACGTATACCATCACATTATAGTGATAAAGAGCACTGTGATATTGCATACTAGATTTTAAATTTTAATATCTCTTTCATTTTTGTTTTATGTATTATTTTCTAATTTTATTGATATTTTTTAATATTAATCGATTGAGTATTTTTTTTATTGTCATTTTGAGCTTCTTAATAATTAAATATTAACTAATCATTATCATCATTAAGGGTTGCCAATTGCCACCTTCCATGCCCACCTCCATGTAATGCTTCAACCTCTCTTCAAGTTTATTCCTTTTATTAATATTGAAAGGATGAATTCGTGATGCTATATGCTAATACATATGGTGTATCGTTGTAATTATTTATACGTGATTATGTTTTATATCGACTTTTTACTCTCTCTACTTTTTAATGAACATGAGGATGAAAGAACTTAACTTGTTAATCATTATAATTATGAAGTTATCAAAGTTATAGTTATATAGAGCTTCCCTATCTGTTATCAAATAATATATATCACTTAAAAATGATTGTAATACTTGAAATAACTGTTGCTTTCAAAATATGGACAGTACACGTGTCTCATGTTGATGAGTTGTTGTTTATGTATTCTGCAGATCAAAAAACCTGAAGGCAAAGGTCACTGAGAGTGATTTCCTTGCTTAAGTTAGAAATGTAGAGAAAATTATATAGAGTTTTTATATAAGGATTGAAAGTGCTTACCTCCTTTTTTTATGGTCCGGGTATTTATACATGAGGACTGTCACGACGACGCCCAGAGTAGAGGCCTGAAAAATATTCCAAAGTCTCTATATTGACTGAGATGGAATATTGAGCTTTATGTCATCTCTCCCGTGTTGACGTTAAACGACTTGATAATTATGGAATATTGAGCTTTATGTAATTACACAATAAATTTAGAGAGAGTGGTAATTATGTACTAAACAGAAGGAAAACGAAAATCTATATAATGTAATACATTATTTTAGTTTATGAAAAATAATCCAAGAGTTAAATTTTCAAAGTCATAGGCTAAATTAACTAAAAAATAATTGTATAATTACAAAACCGTCAAATTACGTGGGATGTTTTTATAATTTAACCATTTAAGTAAAACTATCGTGGAAATTTAATTAGAGAATAATTAAAAAAAGTAATGAGAAGACAAGGGGAAAAAGTTGAAAAATAAAGAAAAAGGAGGAAAAATATATTAAAAAATGAGAATAATGACCAAATACGATAATTAAGATAAGGAATGATAATGAGAAATGAGCAGAGTAGGTACTTGAAGTTCCGTAATTCTAACAAAATCATCATAAATTTGGGAATAGTGGTGGGGCCATTTTGTGTTAATTCATTCATACCGTGTGCGATGGAAGAGATATAATCACAGCCGTCAATTCTTCATGATGACCGACGGTCCAAAACAAAAGGCACTTATTTCAGTCAGACTTCTTGACCATCATATAAAGGTTTTTAGCGTTCACACGTGGAGTGCGGAACCAGCTTAATATTCCACCTTTTGCAGTTAGGTATCAAATATCCACATCGTGTGACTATTTTCCATTTTACTTTTATACCCCTCTTCTCTTTTTACTTTACAACTTGCAATACGTTACGTGTAAAATTAATTATGTAGTGAGAATTAAAAGAACTCAAGTATATAAATTTTATGAAAGTTTTTATTGCTCAATTATAATGCATATAACTTAAGCATGTTAAATGAAAAGGTTGAAAATTAAAATTGTTCATCTGATTTTTCTTATTCGAAATATATTAACATATTTTTCTAAATTCATATGATTTTTTCCTAATTATATAAAAAGGATATATGGAATTCAATTTTATAGACATTGACGTTCCGTTTAATGTTATAAATATATTTTGTCTATATAAACTATTCTAAAAGTCTAATTATGTAAATCAATTAAATAAAAAAAAGTGCAAGGACTAATTTGTACTAAATTCTAAGGGGTTTAAAAGATAAAAAATAAAATTAAAAGTTTATTCTCTTTAAACCATTTTTAATATAATATAGATGTAGATATATATATATATATATATATATATATATATAAGCTTGTTCTGTACGATTTGCAATACCGAATTTCGATAGTAAGTATTGAGTTTATTTCTTTTTAATACTTGGATCTTAAAGAATGTAAACGAGTTGTAATTTTCAACTTATTATAAAATATTTAGATTGAAAGATCATGTACTATGCATAAAAATAATATCAAAATTAGCAAGTATAAATGGTTAAACTCCTACATTTATATTATCAAAAAAATCATAAATGAATGTGAGTATTTTATTTTATCACGGTATAATTTCTAACTCTAAAAAAGTTTAATAATTATCATTATTCTTTAATGGAAGATTTTTTTTGGAGAAATTCGGTTAATGTTAGCTATTAAGTCTAACTGTTGAGTCAATTTCCTTCCATAGTTTTGAATAAATGATCAATAAAGAACGGTTTCTTCACCCAAATATTCTACTTGTGTTTAATGATTAATTTACCATATATTACTTAATTTGTTTCAATATCATAGCTAAAGTAAAGATGCTTTAACACTATATTTTTTTTCTACATGTTTTATGTATAAATGTAGAGTTTAATTATTGTGTCAAATGAGAAAACAAATCAACTTACGTTGGAGATTTATTTGAGAGGGATCTATTTGACAGATCTGAGACGTCCTCTTAGATTTGAATGACTCAGATATACCCGTTTCTCTGATAAAAAAAAAGTTGTTCCCGATTTTTTTTATTTTATCTTTTAACATTTTTTCATCTAAGTCGTTCCTTTACGATTAAGATGGAACATATTCTTCCATGTTTCCCAACAGGATAGAATCTGCCTTCATTATATGAATATTTGTTATATTATTTTGTTTATCACTTAATTGACGTATAATCAACTAACGTAACGACCTAAATTTTAGAGGAGGAAATGAAGAGGGCATTTATGGAAATAAAGTAGTAAAATTGTGAGCATGAAAAATCATGTAAATAGAAAGGGGAAGAAACGAAAAAAAAGAGGGTTGCGTGTGGGTCAGTATAATTTCCTCTCAATTTACATTTTATATGCTAACGTGGAAAGAGTAGAGTGGGTAATTGAGAAGAGATAGAGAGAGAGAGAGAGAGTTTTGCGGTCTTTTCTCTCGCTCGCGGGGGAGAGAGAGAGTTAGAGAGAGAAAGGGGGCGGGGCATGGAAGGCCCGGCCATGCTTAGGCAGCTAATCGGTCAGCTTCAGGAACTCTTGGAACTCTACGGCTCTCATCCACAACCACATCCTCCTCTTCCTCTTCTTCATAGTCATCTTCTTCAACCTATTCATCAGCTTCCTCTCACCGAGCCTCTCTCTCACCAAAGGTTTCCACCTCCTCTATCTCTTTGTGTTCATCGATCTCTCTGACTTTTGAGCTCGATATATTTGAATTCTACGCTTTTGTCCTTGAAATGTATTTTTCTTTATTCTTCTTCAGGATGTTTGTGTTAAATATTGCTTAGGTATTCTGGTATCGTCTGTTTACAGTCGTATGTTCGTTTGATTTTATTGGTTGCTTTGGTAGTTTAGGTTGTTCTGTATGTCTTACCTGAGTTCTCTTGCATAATGTGATTATTCTGTTGTGTTTTGTGAAATTCTTTTTTCTCATTTGTACTTTGAAAATTTAGTCTATGAAACTGTTCTGCTGAATCGTCTATAATTGACGATGCAGTGATTTTGAGTTCTTTATTTTTCTACTTTTTGTTTGCTTAATCTATCTAGGACGTCAATTGGTAACTTGTCGAGCTGGTTCCTACTCGCACCTTTACATTTTCCTCATTGCTTTATTAGGCATTTCTATCGTGTTTGTTGAATTGTTATGTTGGTCTATTAAGTCGCCTGAGAAAAAGAAAGGGATGCGGTGATTGCATATAGAACGTACTACAGACCTAGTCTTACGTGGGGAATAGGTTCACTGCCTCTTGGCCCTCTTCTCAACTTGTTTTTACTAATTTTATTGCTGACTTTTAATTAGAAATGTTGCAGAGGATTGGAACTCAATCATTACTAAAACCTCAAAAACTTAGCATTAGGGTGGTCAAGTTAAGGTGAGGAAGTTGATAGGGTCCAGGCAATCTAAGAAAGGAATAGAAATGGGTGGTATGGATAGCATAAACAACATCAGGATGCAAGGTTTGATCATTGATGAACTTCCTTGAAGAGTAATTTAGATTGGTTCAGTGTAAGAGAAATACAAAGATGTTGTACCTATTGACTTATTTGGAACACCATCCAATCTAACTAAATGAACAAACAGCCTTTCATCAAGCAGAAGTACTAGTGCTTTTGAGTTTCATTTTGTATATCAAAACTCATGATTATTGCAACTGCTCGTGGTAGGATTTGGGGGTTAATATTTATTCTTCTTTTTGGTTCTTTTGTTACTAATGATAAACTCTGAGGAAGATAGTGAACAACATATTTGCAGTATTGGTTGGTTGTACGTTGTTAAGTTGAAACAGAAGAATTTGAATGGTTCAATTCAGATTCCCTATTGAGGTTTCTGGGCAGTACCAACAAAAGAAAAAGGTTTCTGGGCATTAAAGTACTTATTTAGTATTCAATGTCGCAGAAGAAACTGGAAGAAATTAGTATTACCTTTGGGATTTGAATGGTCGTCTGTGATTTTGATCTGTTACTTCCCAGTGTAAAGCATTCAATCTCCTTGTATGCGTCAGTATAATGAATTATTTTGTTTTTTATGAAAGGCTAGACTTAATAATTCTCTCTAAAGTGCAGCTTGAGGTCAGAATAACCTTCATGAGACATGGCAAATCCCAGCACGCCCCAAAGAAAAATTCAAGGGATGGAGGACACATTAACTCCCACATGTGTGCTTATATATTAATATAGAAAAAAAAAAGATAAGGACACATTTTAAATTCTAATATCAATACATTTACGGTTTTTACTACCGGGCTTTAAGGACAAAGACCAAAATCGCAATCAACCAATGTGCCGAATTTGGTATACAAGGAGACCGGTAGTGACCAATGTTTCTGCATGAAGTTTAGGAAATACTGATATAACCTCTGATACAAACTGATACAAGGGGATTATGTTGGTTTAAGTATCTTATAAGTATTTGACAACTATCCGTGAAATTCAATCATGATCATCACCTGCCAATATAAATTTTTCTATAACAGACTCCTGTCTATTGCGGAGAGAAAAGAAAACGACTTGAAACTTTTGAAAGAATGATCTTTTAAGCTGATATAATATTTTCTTGAAACTCATGGAAGTTTATCTGTATTTCCCAAATAGACTCTCAAGATATTATTAATGACCAGATATGTTACTTTTCAATCTACTACATCATATTATTTTCCGAGTTTAATTTGTTAGTGAATGGTTTTCTTATCCACAATGTAATTTAGTTTTGTAAATTCACTTGTTTTGCCATGTTTCTTTCAAGCATCTTCGTAGCCCCAAGAAACTTCTCTGTTTCTTTTTGTGATGCTCTATCGGATAGTAAATGACATTTTCACATTCCAAGTAATGCTTTGTCATGACATTCACCTTCTGAGATAGCCATTTAGATTTTTTGTTGTTTAGTGGCCATACTTATGAGTTGTATTTCTTTTGTCTTGGTGATTCTTCATTGTAGTGATTCCCTATCTTGTGTAGAAGCTGGCTTCATTTTATGTCTGTTTTCCTATCCCTTTTCGTTTTATAATGTTTCTTCTCTAAGGATGCCATGGTTATTTGTAACTCTAACATAACAGCTTTCGGTAAAGTTTTTGTACTAGTTTGATTTGCTGAGTGACGACAGTAATATACTTCGCACTTCACTCATAGTTTTTGGTCCGTGGAGTGGTGGAGATTATTTCTCTTAACGATGTGAGTCAATCTAAGGAAGTTAATAAAATAGGTGGAAATATTTGATATAAGGGAATATCCGTTCCAATTTTGAATAGAAATGTTTTTTCACAGCTTATGTTTTAGGAATCACCACTAATCCAAGTTCGTGAAGAATATTTTCACTCGATGAAGTGAAAAGGTTGTGTTGTATTTCAGTAAGGTGAATTTATTGAATCTTTTGGATAGTCTACTACCATGACTATTATCTCCACCTTGTCTTGAAGTGACTTTAGCATTTTTACTGTGACTTAAGATCTTAACTTCACTGACGCTAGCACAGGCTTGCAAATGGAAAAGCAAAATCAAGTTGTAGATTCGGTGGTTCGACTCTCTTGAAAAGAATGCTTAGATAACAAATAATTATCAGGTTGAAACGAACTAGGTATACTAATATATTTAGATTGATATATTTGTCCTGTTTCCACCTTATCTTAAATCCTTCATCAGTAATGATTTTTGGTGTACATATTCTTTGTATAATTTTCTATCATATAGTTTTTGTTTATATGTATATAATCGTGTATTAAGGTGCCCTTACTGTAGGTTTATGAACTTCAACTACCTTTTGTGCAGATGGTGCTTCGCAAAAAATGATGAAGGCTCAACAGACGATTACTACAGTCTTGTAATGGCTGCCGGGAGGTCCGGAAGTTATATGATGTCAGAACCTTGCAAACCTCCTCCTTCAAAGAAATCTCGGAAGGAGAGAAACCGGGGAAAACTATCTGGAGCTGCATCTGCAAACGAGGTGATGGAACAACATATTTGGAAAGACTTTCCAGAAGATCTCTTTGAGGCCGTCATTGCGAGACTTCCAATTGCATCTTTCTTCCGCTTCCGGTCAGTTTGCCAAAAATGGAACTCCTTGCTGAACTCTCAAAGCTTCTCTCAGCACTGTGTGCAAGTCCCACGAACCAGCCCTTGGTTTTACACCATCACTCATGAAAATGTGAACTCAGGAGCCATGTATGATCCTTCCGTTAAAAAATGGCACTATCCCACCATTTCATCTCTGCCTACAAAGCTAATTGTCTTGCCGGTTGCTTCCGCAGGAGGTTTAGTGTGTTTTCTTGACATTGGTCACAGGAACTTCTATGTATGCAACCCTCTTACTCAATCTTTCAAAGAGTTGCCAGCTAGATCAGTCAAAGTCTGGTCCCGTGTGGCAGTCGGAATGACTCTGAATGGGGGTTTGGCAAATGGAGGCTACAAAATCTTGTGGGTTGGTTGTGATGGAGAATATGAAGTCTATGACTCCTTCAAGAACTCTTGGATCCGTCCTGGAAACATGCCCTCAAGCATTAAGCTCCCACTTTCCCTTAACTTCCGCTCACAGACTGTGTCGTCTGATAGCACACTTTACTTTATGCGTTCAGACCCAGAAGGTATAGTATCCTACGACATGGATTCCGGGATTTGGAAGCAATTTATCATCCCATCCCCACTGCATATGACTGATCATACACTAGCGGAGTGTGATGGCCGTATCATGCTTGTGGGGTTGTTAACAAAAAACGCTGCCACATGTGTGTGTATATGGGAGTTGCAGAAGATGACACTCTTATGGAAGGAGGTTGACAGAATGCCAAGTATATGGTGCTTAGAGTTTTATGGGAAGCACGTAAGAATGACATGCTTGGGTAACAAAGGTTTGCTCATGATGTCTTTGAGATCAAGACAAATGAATAGATTGGTTACCTATAATGTGATGAGCGGGGAATGGGTGAAGGTTCCTGGATGTATAGTGCCTCGAGGAAGAAAGCGGCAGTGGATCGCCTGTGGCACTGCCTTCTACCCATGCTTGACTTCCGTGGCGTGATCCAGCTTTTCTTGTAATTGTCTCTATGGACGTGTTGGGAATGGTAATTCCTCGATGAAAACTAGTTGTATGCTATTGCTTGACCTTATGCAAGCTTTTCCTACTACTTTGCTTCAGCCTGTATCGTTCTTATGGTATTACTACTGTACATACCTATGAACAAATAACTTCACTGTCAACGGACAAAGCTTTAGAATGATCATTTCTTACTTAGCTGAGAAGAGCTCCAATATTCTTGTTAGTTGGCATCTTTGGGTGAGATTGTGGAATAATTTCAGATTACAATTTTTTTTTTAATTCTACGTTCAATTGCTGAGGCAAATAAATGCATAAGAAATGAATGTGAGAGAAACTGAACGTATGATTTTTAACTATTTCACTGATGACAAGAATTTTCGGATTTAGCCGACTTTGGTTTACGTCATTAACCGTAGTGGTGGAGCACGTTGAGTCCAGTCTTGGGCTTGGGCATGGTGTTGCGAGGGTAGTAGTCAGGCAGTGTCGATGGAAAATAAGCTAAGTAATCGTAGAATTCAAAAAACACTGCGAAGTAAACGATGTTAAGTGCCAACTACTAAAACGAAAAGAGCACAATTGGCTTATTCTTTATGATCATGCATCACTTAATCTAGGTAGTTGCATTGCACTGGTGGTGAAAGAACCCCCGGAAAACCTTTAAATTCATTGTATCTCAGTTACAAAATTAACTATGCTCTAAGTTTGTTTCTGCAATGTTACAATTGGCTTGAATATTTCAAATGTCATGCTTAATTCATGTGGGAACTGCGAAGCATTCAACTTCAAAAGACGACCTATGTTCGCTTGTTGCTGTCCTGACGGATAATTGCACCTAAAAAGTATATAAGTAAAGAAACATAAAGGAATATTATTATTCAAGTTGCTTATAAATCTCCACAACATAATCAGTCCGCTGGTCTAGTTCGTGTATCTAAATTCATCCTAAAGGCTAACAAGAGCTGTAACAAATTGTCGCAGCTTGATGTCATCTGTGCTCCCATCCCTGAATCACGCCACGCCTCCACTTGTTGCTGTCCTGATGATCTGAAAGAGAGCTGTCACACAAACAAATCAGATTAGACAACATCAAAAACAGCAAGACAAAAAATATTAACATGCCAAAAATATAGCTGAACTTTTTGCTTGTTGAATATTCTACTATTATAATTTACCAAAATACCGATGCAAAGTTAAAGACATTGTAAAGCTTTACAATGTAGTTAAAGAACATTGCAAAGCTTCCAAACCAAGTTCAAGCAAGATAAAGCTACTTAGCACGTACATCAGATATATTTCCATTCTTTGTTATAATCACTAAAACGTTAAAACAATTCTGTGAGATCCCCATTTTGGCCGTGTAAAAAAAGGGGAAAGTTATCTCAGATGTGGAATACAGATATTCGGTATCGCATGTAAATTATTGCTCCGCTGATTAGCCAATTCGTTAGAAGGGAAGCCAGTGTTAACGACCTTGAGCAAGTAACACTGGTTATGAAGATGAAAGATGAAACTACAAAATCTGTATAGTAGATTAATAAATGAATAGAAGAGTCAACAAATAATCTTACAAGATCCGATGACAACAAATACGAAGAAGCCGAGCAGAACGGGCCCAACAGGATAATCCTTTCCCTTCTTGGTGGATGCCTCAGGCACAGCCCCTCTCTTTGTAATATTCTTCTCAAACCTCTCCACCTTCCTATCTGCAAGGCGTCTTGATGTTGTCTGTACAAGCCAAAAACAAAAGACATCCAAAACATCAACTTACACTAACATATAACCACCACTACAGTAGCAACTGCATTATATCTGAAAAATTTGACAGCCAAGAAAGCTCAAAGATACGATTAGAGGTAAATGAACTTATAGAACAAGTCTTCCACAATCTAAGGTGTTTTATAAACCAGAATTTAGCAGATTATCAGGAAAGAGGGAAGAAAACCGTTTCTTGTAAAGTTATAAGATCAAACGGTTTGCAAACAACCTCAATGCATATCAACAGACTCTAATCTGTTCCTACACTAACCAAACTAAGGTCACAAAAATACCAATTCTTGGGAAATACCAAGAAACAATTATATTAGGTAACCTCAATCTGGAACAAAACTTTAGGGCAAACAATATATCCATAAAATCAATTCTCACAAAAACGAAAACAGAGATCGGATTATTCATATTCATCGTGGTCGTTGAGGATGGAACACAAATAGAAAAAAAAGGAAGATCACATTAAAATACCGTGATCAGATCAGGAAAAAAATGATACCACACATTCAATATCAATCGATAGTGGAAGAATTAGATATTAAAATTAACAGGAAAAGGAAAAAACCAAAGAAGAATACCATGGTGGGTGGATCAAGTATCAGGAAACGATAGGAGATGGAGAACGCAGAAGAATTGTAGTTGAATCCTTCCTCTTGCGACGAGTCGTCTTCTCTTGTCGACCTCGATCGCGATCTCTCTCTCGCAAGTCCTCGCAGAAACCAGCCTTCTGTGACTTTTCCCCCTCCTTTCACGGCCTTATATATGGCTGAATGGGCTGGGTCATCAATTAAGATGACCACTATTGCGTCAGAGGCATCACTTTACTGGTTGCCATCGTTGGTCTGGCCACGCGTCATGATTTAATTGGTTTAAATCGTATGATCTTTTTTTATACAAGTTAGCACGCTTATGGGCTCATTTGATAGGCGTTATCTAAAAAAATAATTACACAAATATTTTTTTTTCAAATTTTAAATAAATAGACAAATTTTTTTATCATGTCATCGATCTCATTGTTTGACGAAAATATGATGAGATGATTTTACCCTTACTTTTTTACAGATGTCATGTTCTGATTTGGAATTAAATCCCAATAATCAATGGTTTCAAATTTGAATTTAATTTTCTTAATTTTTTTAATTAAATAAGCGAGGTAATTAATGATTGAATATCTTTCCTTAATATCAGCTAAAATCTGTTAAGGTAATATTCTATTTCCGTGGTTTTTGGCTGAACGGTTATGCTATTTAAAATTTTAAAATTTTGAGTATTAATTACTTCCTTAAATTAAGCATATTTCAAATTGATATATCATCTATATATTTCTGATATACCCGAAAAATCTGGTTGAAGCTCATAAAAATATTTCAAAAAATCTGGTTGAAGCTTCGTTATTTGATTGAAGATTTTTTCAAGAAGCTTGGTCGAAGGCGTTGTTTGTTCGTCTTCTCACGATTTTCAGGTGTTTTTTTTACCTTTTAGTTGATTGGTTGCTGGATAGGTGATGTGAGATCTTTTAACTAGGGTTAATGGCGGTTTACTCAAGTCAGCTATTTTTTGGGGGGAAATCGTTGATCGGAGGGAAGTTAATTTTTGAGCGGTTTTCGAGGAATATTTTGGGCGGGATTGATGTGCTTTAAAACTATTTAGGTGATTTTTGGTGGAGCAATTATGGTATTTAAAATTTCAAATTTTAAAGCATTAATTATCTCCTTTAATCAAACATATTTCAAATCGCTATATCATTTATATATATATATGTTGTACCCGAAAATCTATCAAACACACCATACTTTGATTAGGGTCATTTTAGTCTAAAATTATTGATAGATTAAGAAACCTGCTATTTACTTAAAATTATTAAAAAAATGCTATTTCTTAAAACATCCCCAAACTTGTCTATTATGCAAAATTTTCCTATCTAAAATTCTGTTTCTCTTCTAATACTCTTATAATTAAATTATCACGTTTGTTAAGAGTAAATTCATATAATATGCACTGATCCTAGCTTGCATAAAATCCTAGTTTACCACCTGAATAGATAATTGAATTACCTAAAAAAATATAAGTAATCTAGAATTACGATGGCAAAATAATTCTGAGGAGTCAAGTGAATTACCTCTAAATGTATTTTAAAAATTATATATATATATATATACTATATATAAAAGTGTAGAACTTGGAGAAATTTTTTTGGACACTATTACCGCAGGCATATTTGAAATTTCTTGAATTATTCTTAAACTTAAAATTAAACATGCGAAGTCATATGAAGAGTTTTTCATCTATACCATATATGGAAATGTAGAACTTGGAGAAATCTTTTTGGACGATAACCCCCAAATATATTTAATTTTTTTTTACAAATTCTTAAATCTGAAATTAAACATACAAATTAAGTCATATGAAGAGTTCTTTAATTTGTTTAAATTGTCATCTTTAAAGACATTTTCTCCTCATTTATTTACTGTGTAAAATATCAAATGACAAATCATAACCAGATGATAAATATCAAGTTAACTCAATATTTTTTTAACTAATTATTTTAGGTAACATGAATTCTAAGACTTCTTAACACTATCTTAATGCTTAATAAAAAAATGATATTAAACACATTAAGAGAATCTCTTTTCACATGAATTTTTATGAATAAATTAAAAAAACATCATAGGTTGCGAAACATACATCGCACACGATGTTTAACTAGTATTCCAAACGTGTCAATCATTATAATTGCTATCTTTTTTGTCAAAAGAAAATTTCATTAGATAATCAAACCATGAATAAGCGTCCATCTCCAAGAAAGACTCGAAAACGTGAAAGTTCCAAGAAAAACAGTACTATCTCTCACACAGCCCTCTCTAGCACAATAATGAACAAGAATATTAAAAGCTTTAGGACAAAAATGAATACCAAAACTAGAAAAATTAGAGCGCAAAACTAGGATATTATTAACAATAGGACCGATGTTAGCGGCCATGATAGTGCTATATCAGACAACATTCACTGGATTGAGGCGTTGCACTTCAGTTAGCCCCCAAATCATACCATAAGCTTCCGCCTAAGTGACTGAAACTGTCCAATGGAACCGCTTATAGGATGCTCCCTTGAACTTTCCACTAGGATCCCACAAGGCGCAACCAATACCACTCATGTGATTGTTCAGGTTCTGCGAAACATCACAAAATAACATCCAACAATGATCACGCACGCTTACCTACCGCCCAAACTTAAATTTAATAGCACTGACCGAATCAAAAGATTTACCATTGAAACATAATCATCTCGAGCGTTTCCAAGATGAAAAATGAAGCAACTCATCTTTTCATTGTCATTGGTTATTTGTCATCGTATTTGAGACTTTACCGCATGGATCCACCGTCGAAACAACGGAAAGCATATTGGACTGCAAACCAAACCTACTAGCAAACCAGATTCTCTCGACAACACTACAAAGAAAAAATATATGCATACTACATTCCCCAGCTTACGCACAATCAAGGTTCTTATTACACGTCAAACAATTATTCAATAGTCTCCAAATAAAATCAATGAGTTTTGGAGGAGCTTTAATCCTCCAAATCTCCTTCCATTCCACACTTGATTAATAACTGGAACTCCCACTCCAACAATGCTTTTGATTACCCAGCCCCCCATTGGACATCACGGACCTCGCAATCTTAAAATCTAATGTAACATAAAACTACCCATTAGAATTGAAATGTCAGATGAACATGTCACCCTCCTCTTCACCGAACTGACACAAATATACTCTACATCACAGCCTAGAATATGATCATTAATAAGAGCATGATCCAAACTTCTCGAGGTAGAATTAGATCATTAACCTTGGAGAGATTATGAGCACGCGACGATATAATCTTAAAATTATTCAGTCGAGGTACCCATGGATCTTTCCATATGTTGATTGAAGAACTATATCCCACCATCTAGCGAATGCCACCCATAAGCACTTTCCTGCCCTCGAGAATACTCCTTCATTCCCACGATGAGCATCTACCAATTCTAGCGTTCAAAAAGTCCTCCCATGTAAATATTTACATATAAGATTATTAAAAAGAAGCGAAGTAAGATCGTTGAGAAGCTGTGAACTTTTTATAGCTAAAATAGCCAAGTTAAAAGCATGCAGATCCTAGAAGCCGATATCACCCTCACTAATTGGCTTAATGGATACCTAGAAGCCGATATCACCCTCACTAAGAGCCCCAATGGATACCTTTTTCAAAAGGAGACGCACACCACAAAAAATGTCATCTTACCACAAATCTTCTTACAAAAAACTAAATGTATCTTGAAGCACGACATAGCATAATTGGATAAAGAAAACGCCAATGTCGTAATAAGAGTTTCCCTACCACTGGTGAAAGGAATCTTTCCGCCCACCTAGATAATTTAGAAACAATATGATCATAGATGTCATTAAAAATATGGGACTTTCACATGCCAAAATTCGTCTCCATGCCTAAGTATGTGTTCAACGAAGATTCACGATTTATACCAAAAAAATTCAGTTAACGACTTCTGAATATGAGAAGTATTTTTACTAAAACAATCTGACTATTATAGATATTAATATCTTGACCAGATACCTTTATATATCCTCAGAATATTGATAATCGGGTGTAATTCAGTTATGTTTGCCTTACATAAGAGAAGGGAATCTTCCGCAAAGGACTAATGAGCAATGACTAGGCCTGAACAGTGAAACCGAAAGTCTGTTATAAATTTATGGTCACACGAACACAGAGAAGATGAGAGAGCTTCAACACAAATTAATGAGAGGAATGGAGAGAGCGAGTCCCCCTACTAAAGCCCTCTGAAAGGTCTGAAATCCTTACCACATTAACCATTGATGACAACATGAAATGAGACAGTGGAAATGCAAGAATAAACCTAATCTTATCATTTAATAGAAAAACCCAATCTACTCAATATAATAATAACGAAGCCCCATTTTACTCTTTGATAAGCCCCGGACATATGCATTTTAATAGCAGACTCAAAATTTATACCTCTTACGAGTGCAAAAGGAGTGCATAATCTCATGAGCAATGAAAGTATTATCAATTATCTGGTGTAAGATTAAAAAATAAACCGTATCTCAATAAAACCTAAGATCTCATGTTGAACATATCAAGAATCAAAATAATATAGAGCGAAAGCGTACCTGAATCCATGACGATAGATCATTGTTTAGAGTCGAGCGGTTAGCCTTCCAGATCTACACAATTATCTATCTGAGAGTCCTTTCGATAAAGTCTCTCAGTTTCCTCTCTAACGATGAGAAATTAGAGAGAATAGAATGATTTCTTGTTATCGTGTGACCTGTAGGTCATAACCACTAATAGATAATTCATCTTCTGGTATTTCTATCTTAGCCCATCATAATTACCCTAAAGTCTTTACACATTAAATGGTCCACAACCTATCAGATACATTAAAACCGCAATTATCAAAACCTTAATAGATCACTTTTAATTGGGTTTAACTTTATTGACAGTTTACAACACATAATTATTTTACACATAATTCCAACGTTAGGATCCAACAATCTCCCACTTGGACTATGTGTTAAACCTTATAATTATGGTTTGTCAAAAAATGAATACCAAAAACTTTATTTATGTAGAAAATAACCTTAAAATATTCATAAACCAAAATGACTGAAAAATATGTCTATATGAAAAGTGCATATAAAAATAAAATACAAACTCCCACTAGAATGGAATATCCTTAACTGATATGACACCCATGTAAGCAGTGTGCTCATGAAACACCTTGGGTGGCAATCCCTTAGTAAGCAAATCCGCAATCATGGAGTTTGTTCCGATGTGCTCTATAGACAACTATCTATTCTGAACCCTTTCTTTAACAACCAGAAACTTGATATCTATGAACTTTGACTTTGTCAAGCTCCTGCTGTTATTAGAATAAAGAACTGCTAATTTATTGTCACAGAATAACTTTAGTGGTCTCTGAATACTGTTCACTATGCGCACCCTTGTGACAAAATTCTGTGATTGGACGCTCATAACATGCTATGAACTCTGCTGCCATGGTAGAAGAGACTATAAGATACTTTTTAGCACTCTTCCAGGAGACAACACCTCCAGCAAGTAGAAAAATATAGTCCGACATAGATTTCATATTATCTTGGCATCCAGCAAAATCGGTGTCAGTATATCCAGCGATCTCAATCTGATCCAACCTCTGAAACGTGAACATGTAATCTTTTGTTCTCTGTAAGTACCATAAGACCCGTTTAGCTACTTTCCAATGGCCTATGCCTGGATTGCTTAAGTATCTTCCCAACATCCCAGTCACATACGCAATATAGGGACGTGTACAAACTTGAGCATACATTAGACTCCCTACTACCGAGGCATAATGAATCTTCTGCATTTCCTTTTTCTCAAAATCATTTTTAGGACACCGATTGAGACCAAACTTGTCTGCCTTAACTACAGGGGTATCACCTGATTTACAGTCTTCCATGCCATATCTTTTAAGGACCTTTTCGATATAACTCTTTTGTGATAATCCAAGAATACCCTGAGAACTATCTCGGTGTATTTGAATTCCAAATACAAAAGAGGCTTTAGCAAGATCGTTCATCTCAAAATATTAGCTAAAAATCTCTTGATGTCGTGCAATAAGCCTATATCGTTGATGGCAAGTAAAATGTCATCCACATATAAAACTAAAAAAATATGCTTGCGCCCACATAACCTATGGTATATACAATCATCGACTAAATTCATCTCAAAATCAAACAAGATGATCACTTGATGAAAATTAAAATACCATTGTCGAGATGCCTGCGTGAGTCCATAGATGGATTTTTTAAGTTTGCAAACCATATTCTTTTGGTCTCCCGACACAAAGTTTTTTGGTTGCACGATATAGATTGTCTCTTCAATGTCACCATCGAAAAATGTTGTCTTTGCATCCATCTGATGCACCTCATGATTGAAATGCTCCACCAATGTCATTATAATCCTAAAAGAGTCTTTCGTAGAAGTCGGAGAGAAAGTCTTTTTATAGTCAATGTCTTCTTTCTATGTAAAGCCCTTTGCGACAAGACAAACCTTGTATCTTTCCACATTACCTTTTGAATCCTTGTTGGTCTTAAAAATTTATTTGCAACTAATGGGTTTTGCACTTCTGGTAATGTACAAGATCCCACACATCAGTCCTTCATGGACTTAATTTTCTCATTCATGGCATCGATCCACTTTTGAGAGTTAGAGCTTTCCATGACTTGGCGGAAGTTGATCGGATCATCTTCCATCACACCAATGTCAACCTCTTGCTCTTAGAGAAAAATTATGTAATCATCTAGTACTGCACTTCTTTTCTCCCCTAACCATATCTCCCCCCCGCAAACTCGACATCCTCCAAGAACTGGGCATTTTCCGTCTAAAAAATCGACCTAGTTGTGGGATCATAAAACTTGTATCCCATGGATCTTTCAGAGTATCCAACAAAATAATAACTCATCGTCCGTAAGTCCAATTTCTTTTCATTAGGCCTATATGACCTTGCCTTAGCTGGACATCCCAAACGTGCAAATGCCTTGGACTAGGTTTCTTAGAGGTCTAAAGCTCATATACGGTTTTGGGAGTCGCTTTATTTGGAACTCTGTTAAAGATATATGCTGCAGCCTTAAGTGCTTCACTCTGTTAAAGATAAATTTTCCTATTACTTCAACGTCAGCCGTCTTGCCATCGCCCATGAAGATGAATCTTTCAAAATCATTTGGCTTTTGGCAATTCACGCAACCCTAAATAGACACACTGATGTAAGTTGTTGCACCGGAATCTATCCACCACGTGTGTCTAGGAACCGAACTTAAATTAACTTTAGAATAAACCAAACTAAGAAGCATACCGTTCTTAGCATGCCAAGTGTGATAGTTGGTGTATTGCTTCTTCTATGCCCTTCAGCTCCATAGAAGAAACAACAATTACCTTATGAGTTTACCAGTTTCTTCTGTTGTTTCTTATGCGGTGCTATATCCGCAACTTACTTATCCTTTTTCCTTTTCTTTCCTTTGCCCTTATCCTTAGAGGTAGAGGCCAGGTAAGCACTTTTCTGTCTTATCATGTTTCACTCTTTTCTCTTCCTGAACACAGTGTGAGATGAGCTCATTCAGAGACCAAGTCTCTTTTTGACAATTATAGCTCACCTTAAACTAGCTAAGTTGTGCCGGAAGAGATAACAAAATCAGATATACAAGCAAGTCCTCAAAGAGGTCAAGCCTTAGTCCTTTTAACCTTGAAATAATGTGAGACATTTCTATAATGTATTCCCTGATATTGCATTTGCCTTTATACCTTTTTGAAATTAGGTCTGACAAGAGCGTACCAATTTGTACCTTTTCGTTCTTAACAAACCTTTTTTCAATGTATGCAAGGAAATCGTTTGCTGTAGTTATCTTTTCAAATATAGTGCCATTGAATGCTTCTGGAATGACATTCTTCATGATCAACATACACATGCGATTTGATCTCTCCCACATTTCTATCTTCCTCTTGTCATTAGAGGTACTCGTATCTGTAAGAGGTGCAGGAGAATCAGTCCTTAACGCAAAATCGAGATCCATGACTTCAAGAACTATCAAGAGATTATCTTTCTAGGAATGAAGTTTGAGCCATTTAGCACTGGTATTGAATTGATGTTGACCGTGATACTAGCAAGAGTAATAGTTGAACATAGAACAATAAATAAATTAAGTTCACATAAATTTCAAATAACAATAATAATTCAAACAATAGTAGTAAATAACTCATCTCAAGACACCAAACACTCCATTAATATTTTGACTTTGGTCAAAATTATTAACTTGTAAATGATGTCTTGGTATAGTAATCAAACACTGATGATAAATAACAGAAGCGCGTGTAATTCTGTCAAATAATTATCTTCTTTTGGGTCGATAAATATTCACATAAGTTACACACACATTACCTTTATATTTCAAGACAAATTAATTTTCACCAGAGAGGTCACTTTGACAACATGTTGTTTCAACTAATTCATCTTAAAATATATATAACATACTAATGTTCGAATTTAAAATTATACTGAATTTAAACCTTAATCCAAAATCAAAATAATTTATTTTACGATCCTTAAAAATTGTTTTGAAAGTACTTTAATCCAAAATCAAAATAATTTATTTGAAATTATTTTAACCAAAAAATTCAAAAATAATCCAAACAATTTATTAAAAATCCTTAAATTAAAATTAATTTTACAATCCTTAAAAATTAATTTAAAAATTAATCCTAAATTAAATTAATAAAACAATTAAAAAATATTTTAATTAAAAACAATAAAGCAAATTTTAAATAGAAGAAAAGAGGAGGGGTTGGGACTTTCTCGCCGCGGCAAGACCACGGCATCCCTGGTCTCGCTGCCAAAGCCTCGACTCCTCAGACCAGTCGCCGGCTTGGCCGCGACTTTCTTTGGTAGCCACGGCTTTCTCCTTTTAGACAGCGGCGGGTAGACGACCGCGACTTGTCCTCGCCGGCGTGACCAATCTGCCACACCTATCATCTTCCACCGACGATGGTGAGACCGCCAGCCGGTGTTCCAAAATCAAACAAAAATACTGAAAAAACTGTAAAAAAAATTGTTCTCAAATTTTATACATAGTCAAACAATTATTAAATTGAAGAATACCGAAACTTAAACACAAAAAATACTTATAAATCATGAATCTAGAACTTAATAGATCAATTCTCAATGATTCAACATGATTTGCTCTGATACTACTTGTAAGATTCAAAATTTTTATCGGTATAAACCGTATCTCAATAAAACTCAAGATCTCATGTTGAACACATTAAAAATCAAAACAATGTAGAGCAGAAGCGTAGTTGAATCCATGATGATAGATCGCTGTTTAGAGCCAAGCGGTTGACGTTCCAGATCTATACGATTCTATATCTGAGATTCCCATTTGATAAAGTCTTTTAGTTTTCTCTCTAACGATGAGATATTAGGGAGAATAGAATGATTTCTGTTATCGTGTGACCTGGGGACCATAAACACTTATAGATAATTCATCTTTTTATATTTTTAATTTAACCCATCATAAAAATAGAAATTAACTTAAAGTCTTTACACACTGAATGATCCACAACCTATCAAATATATTAAAACCCCAATTATTCAAATCTTCATAGATCATTTTTAATTGTGTTTAACTTTATTTGATAGTTTACAACACATAATTATTTTACACATAAATCTAACATTAGATTAAGGATCCAACATCTAGCACTCAGGAATAAAAACACTCTCAAATTCACTAACAATCTTGCCTATAACCGTGCACAATTTATTAGTGAGCACCTTCAAAATAATCTTCTATGAAGCATTGCACATGCTGATTTGACGAAACTGATTTAAAGATTGTGGGCCATCCACTTTAGGAATGAGTACAATCGAACTACGATTTAAATCAAGGGGCATGTAACAATTATTGAAATAATCGTGAACTCAGAAGGACATTGTTACCATTAAGCGACTAATTCTGTTGAAGAAAAGTTGTAAAACCATCCGGTACTGAAGCTTTGCACGGATGTATATCTCTCAAGGCTCCAAGAATTTCGTCGTTACTAACTTCCTGATCGAGGACTATCCTGTCACTCTCATTAATTTTCCAATAAATGTGTTGAGTAGCTTCATCAATAACTGTCGTCGACTGATTTATAGACTGAAAGCCTACAGAGAAAATATTGAACTGCGAGATGTAAGCATTAATGTCTGATCTCCATATAGCATTTATAGTCAACAGACCGTGGATCTTACTTCGGGGTCAGCAAATACCACCTTAGAGTGGAAGAATTTACTATTTTTGTCATACTCATGGATCCAGCTAACCTAAGCTCTATCCTGCCAAAACGCATCCTCTTCCACCTGAGCTAGCTCCCAGTCTATGCTCCAAGTTTCCGATCTAAAATCAGTTATGAGTCGATTGGGAGTAAACGTGAATTTATTTATTTATTAGAGACTAAGCTAATTGCTAAGTATTGGCGAAAGGAGTGGCTCTCCTCCATCCATTTAATCAAACTCGTTCGGTTCTCTTCAATTTTTCGAATATAGCAGTAGCACCCCCTAATTAACAGGCCCAGCTCAACTTTCTTCTATACCCTTCCGACATTCGGCCCACACAAGCCATTTCTATAAAAATGAAATAAGTGGGAAATTTTCCTGGACTGTCCTTCCGCGTTTAAAAGGATCGTCACATGATACCAGCCCAGAGAAGGAACGTGAAGTAAATTGCCAACCGAATAAATGGAGAGTCAATTAGACGAAACCAAACATCTATCTAACCTTTCCTTAACCAGAGTTCCATTATCTCGTTTATTCATCCAAGTGAAGTAAGGCCCAACAAAACCAATATTGAATAAATCCAAAGAGTTCACAAAATCCGACAGACATTAACAACTAGCAAAAGATCTTAGAATACCCCAATTTTTCTCTAGGGTATAAAATGTTATTAAAATCCCCCAACAAAACTCATTCTTCGGTCGACTACCTAATCCATTTCGCTAAGCAAGCAAGTTGCTCCGTATGAAATATTAATGTCCACACTCAAATAAATTAAGAATAGTCTCTACCTAACCTTCTTGAAGTAACAAACAAAATTTCACATGATACGTGGTAAGATCTAGACCGAAAACTTAATCAAATAGAAGATAGAACGAGAATCGTAGTATCAACTTGGCAGTTATAAAAAATAGACTAATCAAATGAAAGTACATGGATTGCCGACGTAACAATCCAAAGAAAAGTTATTCAAGATCATTAGAATGATCAGACGTTCAAGATTTACTAAGTTGTTAATGTGGATAAGTTAGATCTTAGAGAATATTCTGTTGATCCTATTTTCAGATTGAATTAGATAAGGTGTATCAGATCCTATGTAACCGATTGAAGACCTATAAATAAAGGCAAGACCTTGTATGCACCTTGCATTGACCTTGTGAAATACTATCAAAATCTCCCCGTGATTTTTCTTTCCTTTAAGGGGTTTTCACATAAATCACGATGTTGTTATTCTCTCATTCTCTCTCTTATTATTCTCTATATTTTCACATTATGATGTAATTCACAATCAATTCTTAAAGACCATGATTTTTTTTATATTTGATGCTTTCATTGAGAGCTGAGAGAAAAACTCAAGAAATCCCTTCTCAAAACGTTCATAACCAAACTAAACACTTTTGACAACAGATACGTAAGTGAAAATGGAATCAGGGAGCATGAACATAGATTTGATGAAAGTGAATCAAGGGAACGCGGATATTGGTTGCGAGCTTCCTTTTGCTGCAACAATGGCGGATTATCGCTTCCCTTATTATCAATCCCCTGTTTGTGATTTATCTTTGGCGAAGACTTAGGTGAACAAGGCTGATGGTGGGATTACCAGCCATGTCTGCAGAAAAAGGCCTAGAGATTCAATTGATGGATTCGAAAATTTCTGAGCCTCGCATAAAACTAAAATCTCTGGATTCGAAGAGCGTAATATTATGTTTCAGATTCATCAGCACCAATATGAAATCGACCGCTTTATTGTTCTTCATGTAGAAAAGATGAAGATGGAACTGGAAGAGAGAAAAATGAGGCAATCAAGAGTATTAATAGGAGTAATCCAGGAAACAATGATGAAGAAACTGAAGGAAAATGACAAAGAGATTGAGAAAATGGGACGGCTGAATTGGGATTTTCAAGAAAGAGTTAAAAGCCTCTGCACAGAGAACCAAATCCTAAGGGACTTGGCATAGTCAACCGAAGCCGCAGTCAACTCTCTACGTACCAACTTAGAACAATTCCTCGCTTACATCAGCGACGACCGCCAGATCGGAAATCCATTGGTGACCTGTATGTAGACAAACATTGGACACCAATTGCAAGCTAAGTATTAATTAATTATTGTTTTTCCTTTTAAATATATATATATATATATATATATTATCTATTAAAAATTTGAATGATTACATGAACATATCGTATAACGTCTTGAAATATATTTACACAATTGTTCGAGTATATTAAATTAGTAAAAATTAATTCTACGCTAATTGTGTAGAGCATAATTAATTTGCTTTTGTGTTAAATTTTATCATGCTTTGATGTAATTATAAAAGTTACATTTATCCTGTTTAGGTCATTTGTTTTGATAAAATTCATAGTTTGACCCTATTATGGATAACATGAAATGTTGTAAACGGTATTCAAACTGATTTGATGCACGTATTGCATGAGTAATGAATTTTTGAATTTTCAATTCTAAATTTTGAATTTAAGTTTTTCTAAAGCTTTAAAAAAAACTCTTAAAGGTTGATGAACATTAATATGCATATTTTTTTGGAGACTAGCTCTTTCCTATTCTATATGCAAAAGTGTAGGAAAATAAAAGATGAAGAAACGACAAAAATGGAGATGTCCAGACTACAGGAACGGAAAACATTGTGGCAACGGGAACAGGAAACGATGTGGCAACGAGAACGAGAAACTTTTAGAATGGTAAATGTTGTGGCAACGAGAACGAGAAACGTTGAGAGCAGAAAATGTTGTGGCAACGAGAATGGAAAATGTTGTGGCAATGGGAACAGGAAACGTTGAGAACGGGAAGCGTTGTGGTAACGGGAACGGGAAACATTGAGAACGGGAAAAGTTATGGCAACGGGAATGGAAAACGTTGAGAATGGGAAATGTTGTGGTAACGGGAACAAAAAATGTTGAGAACGAGAAACTTTATGGTAACGGGAATGGGAAACGTTGAGAACAGGAAACGTTGTAGCAATGGGAACAGGAAATGTTAAGAATGGGAAACGTTGTGGCAACATGAACGGGAAACGTTGCGGCAACGGCAATGAAAACATCGTGGCAACGAGAATGAAAATGACAATGCGTACGACACTGGAAACAAAAACAAATTGGAAGCCAAAATGAAAACGGTATGACAACGGAACTAGAAGTGAAAAACGATTCAGTTTTTAAGCTGAAGTGAACGAAAGAGAACTTTATGGAAAATCATACGTCGTTTGAAATATACAAAAATTAACTTCTTGAAGAATTTTGCGAAACTCAATTTGGAGCTTCAAGGCAAAAGTTATGCCAGTTTTCATACAGGTTGTTCAGAAAGAAGATAATACAGAACTATCAACTTCAGAAATTAAGCTGTAATAACTGGTGGCAGATAACTTTGTGAATAAAATACCATCAGAAAGATACGAGAGTCTACTTCTTGGAGAATTTTATGGAATTCAATTTAGGGCGCACGATCAAAAGTTATGGTAGTTTTAGTATATGCTATTTAGAAACCAAGATTACACATAATAGTAAATTTAAGAAATTATACTATATCAATTGGGATCTGGACACATGGTGAATCATATTCTATTACAACGATATGGAAGTCTAATTCTTGGAAAATTTTACGGAATTGATTTTGAAGATGAGAACAAAAAGTTATGATGATTTTCGTAAGACTGTTCGAGAAAGTAGAATATGTAGAACCTTAAATTCGAAAATTAAACTGCATTTACTGGGGGTCAACTATACGACGATATCAATGAAAAGATACAGAAGTCATCCTTGTGAATAATTTTACGAAAATTAATTTGAAACTCCTGATCAAAAGTTATGACAACTCTCGTTGGTGTTATTCAGGAAAATAAATATATGAATGCTTCTCAAATTTAATTTTTAAACTATATCAATTTTGATATTATTACATAGAAAATAACATATCATTAGAAAACTATGGATATCTTCTTCTTGAAGATTTTGCGGAACTCGATTTGGAGCTCTTGAGTAAAAGTTAAGACAATTTTTATGAAGGTTGTTCGAGAAAGCAGAATATGCAGAATGGTCAATTTCAAAAATTAAACTGTATTGGATGGAAGCCAACTATACGGTGAATCTTACATCATCGGAAAAATACAAAAGTCTACTTATTGGAGAATTTTACAAAATTTAATTTTGAGATTTCGATCAAAAGTCATAGAAAACATATTATGCAGAATAGTCAAATTCATTAATTAAACTGTACTGACTAAGAGCCAATTATATGACGAATTATATATCATTGAAAGCATATGGAATCAACTTCTTGAAGAATTTTATGGAATTCAATTTGGAACTTTCGACAAAACTTATGGCATGTTAACGTGCAGACTGCTTACAAGACAAATACTTGGCGTCAACTTTCTCTCTTCTTCAACAACAATGTAAATTAGGGCGTGAGTCCTTGAGAGCAGGCAGTTCGTGAGTCTTGTTCTCTAAAAAAACTAATGGCATAAGTCCTTGGGAGGGACAATTCATAAGTCTCACTCAGAAGGACCTAAGGGTGTGAGTCCTTGGGAGGGGCAATTAGTAAGTCCTACTCTTAGAAGGAATTAAGGGCGTAAGTCCTTGGGAAGGACAATTCATAAGTCTTATTCTCAGAAATAACTAAGGGCGTAAGTCCTTGGGAGGGGCAATTCATATGTCTTACTCTTTGAAGGAACTAAGGGCGTAAGTCCTTGGGAGGAGCAGTTCATAAGTCCTACTCTCAGAAAGAACTAAGAGCGTAAGTCCTTGAAAGAGGCAATTCATAAGTCCTACTCTCAGAATGAAGACGAGGCCATGGTTCTTTATTTGAATCTAAATCCTTGGGAACAGACAGTTCGTGAGAGAGTCTCCCAGAATGCGAAAAATGAAAATGGGGCAATGGTTTTTTATTTGAACATAAGTCATTGAAAACGGGCAATTCGTAAGTCTCTTATCTCATAATAAAAATAGAGTCATGGTTCTTTATTTGAACCTAAGTCCTCATCTCAAAAGAAAATGTCAGTTCATAATTTTTTCTCTTAGAATGAAGACGGGGCCATGGTTTTTTATTTAAACCTAAGTCCTTGAGCAAGCATGTATATCATAAAGAAATTAAAGTCTTATCCTCGGGAATACATTTTACAAAAGAACATAGTTATTTTCAAGAGAACTGAGAGGCAAAAGTTTCTTAAATATTTAAGAACAGATTGAAATGGTACATTCGCTCCTTACTCATCTCAATTATTATGGTGTTGTTCTTGTACAACATTTTTGTCACAGATCTTAACGTGTGAGAGAAGGAAAATGAAAAATGAAGAAAATGAAATTTTTTTATCAACGAGCCTGCAGTGAAAGGAACGAAAATGCATAACAGCAAATGAAGGAGAAATAGTCATCATCAACAACAAGCTGACAAGTGAGTTATTCGACAATCACAAAGCATCTGTTAATAGAGACAAAATAATATAACGGCAGAAAGAATAGAAGAAGTCGTCGCTGACAGTAGACGGTAAAAAAATTTCTTGAAAAATTACATTGTATGTTTCCAAAAAGCGCGTGGGAACAGAAACAGGCAGACATAACTCTAGAACAAGAAAAGATGATCATTACACATCAACGAATAAAATTTTGTCGAGTGTATTGGGGCAAATGAACAGACAAAGTTTTACATGACATGTGGTAAGATCTAGACCGAAAACTTCATCGAAGAGAAGATAGAGCGAGAACCGTAGGATCAACTAAGCGGTTATGAAGAGTAGACCAATCAGAAGAAAGTACATGGATTGTCGACGTGGCAATCCAAAGAAAAGATAATCAAGACCATTTGATTGACTAGACGGTCAAGATTTACTAAGTTGTTAATGTTGATAAGCTAGATCTTAGAAAATATTCTGTTGATCCTATTTTCAGATAGAATTAGATAAGTTGTATCAGATTTTATGTAACCGATTGAAAGCCTATAAATAAAGGCAAGATGTAACTCCAACAAGGAACATAATAACTCTCAACACCCATAAGAAATAAGCTGACCCTGCAGCTTGCATTGGCCTTGTAAATCTTTTCTCCATAATGAAATACTATTAAAATCTCCCTGTGATTTTTCTTTCCTTTAGGGGTTTTCCATGTAAATCAATGTGTTGTTATTCTCTCATTCTCTCTCTTAATTATTCTCTATATTTTTATATTATGATGTAGGGAATTTACAATCAATTCTCAAAGACCGTGAAGTTTTTCCTTTACACTGAAATTGTAAAATATATGGACATAAAAAAAGAAATTGCTAAATGTTAACACTATCACTATATATATAGTCATCCTTCTAATAGTCCTCCACTCAACCCATTCAGCTCAACTGAAAAATAAAGCCTGATACAACAATGATACCTTTTAATCTACTAACCACCTTACTCTATTGTTGTTTTTGAAAAAATACTAAATCTGGCAGAATGGATTGTACATATTCCTCGAGCCCATAAAACTATCACGGGGTTCCCCAAACCCTAACACTTGCATACCAAAACCTATATTCATATTCTGAGGCCAGTGAAGGTCATCTACTACCATGTCTCGTGCCTCAAATTGTGATCTAGAAGACTCCTAGGATTTTTTAACAACATGATCGTGATCAAACGAGACAAAAAAACATGTCTAGGCTGACATCTTTATCGCCTAAACCACATGAAGTAATAACTCCAACATTTCATCCTTAGGGAACCAAATGAAGGCCCACCTCTACCTGCACATTTCAATTTGGGGAAATTAGGGAATTAAGCTACTTTAAATTTAAATTTTGTATTATGTCTTTTAATTTTATCTTTTGCACATATGGGCAGATTCTCTATTTGGTTTGTTAGTTAGTTATGATTTTATATGGTCATCTATATTTTTGCCTTTTTCATAACTAACTATATCTTTTTAGGTTTTAATATTTTTAATGCGTGTATTGCAGGTCTGCCGCTACTCTTGTCTTCCACGTCTCTAGTGACTAAAATATTTCTCGGTCGAACTCGTTGCCACCCTATATTGCACCAAAATTTGTGTGGTTTCTACCATGCATTCTTTTTTCCTCCTCCATCACTTCGATTTTCAATCAATTCTGAGGTGTTCTTCTAAGAAATCGGATCGGTTATTAGGACTCTGCTGAATCATTATTTTTGGTTTACCTTTTTTATTGCTAGAATCAGTTATGCTATTAGGCTTTCTTTTGATTGACGTTCTTCTAAGTGATTAAGGAATTAAGATTCTAGTTTTGTTATTCTTTTTTATTTTTGATCGTTGAATCGATCTTTTGATTGCTGAATTTTGATTGTCTGGTTTCTGCCGTCGTTCTATTTTATTTTTGATTTGCTGGAGTCAGATTTGCCTTTTTTGATTGCTGAATCTTCCTTATTTTTTATGTAACAATTTGTTTCCTCTCTATTTTTGATTTTCGAGCGAGAGGTATAAAGAAGAAGAAGGAGGGGGCCGGGCTTGGGTGTGGGAAGGGGTATAATATTGGATGACATATAAAAGTATACTATATATATACTACGATATATTAATAGTATATAATATATACTATAGATATACTATGACATACTGATGATATGTAAAAATATACTACATACATACTATGATATACTGATAGTATATTAAAATATACTACTATAAATATGGATAGCACAATGTATTATTATATATCATAGAGTATATATCTATAAATACGTAACATTTTACGCTGGATTATTACGCGAATAAGATGATTTTCGTCCTTTAATAGTGAAGGGAATCTCGTCTATTTATAATATATTTTAATTTTAAATATGAACAATTATAAAATTCAATCATTTATGCAAATTACAATCCTTAGAGTACTTTTTTTCTTTATTTTTATATAGTGACCTATTTGTCTAATCAAATTTGCCTCATTCTCTTGCAATAGATAGCCCATGGATAAAAATGGTGGCTATGTAAAAGAATTTGGAACGCCTGAATATCAATATCCACCAGCCCATCTGACAAAACACTAGGCCGCTTCTCCTATGCTTTCGCACTCCTTTAACATACGTGGGGATGTCTCCTCTCTTCCTCTTCAACTTTCTTACTTTCTTTATTTGGATCAGAGGAATAATCAAATAAAATGCCATCAATCTTACTTATCTCTATAAATCTCTCTCCACTTCCTAAACTGGCCCACGACAAAGAATTAATTATGATAATTTTCCCCATCTCCAACTCCTCAGACCGACGTATCTAAGGGGTTTTCAACACAATCTTCCAATTTCTAAGACACCCATTAATGGTGAAAAAATCTCCAGGAATCCTGGTGAAAGAGAATGAGCTGATACTGAATCTGAGCTTGAGCCCTTCACCAACTCATGCTCAAAATACCCTAAAATTCACATCTCAGCTGATTTTATTACCTTATCCAGATTATTAGTTGGCTCCCTTTTTTAAATTGAATCTGATTTTTCAGAAAATTAGGAATCGATTTGCAGCTTCCTGGTTGTACGCCATGGTGAGGAGCTCTGGTAAGCTTCTGGTGTCTGATCAGATTAGTTAGGAGCAAAGCAGCGGTCTTTACCCCTAAAACCACCACAAGGACCACCGTGTCCCCTCCTAGAACTACTCCCCTGTTGGGCTAAACCCTCTCCCTTCCTCCACTCATCAGAGTTATAGTATTTGGACACTGCTCTGAAATTGTCCCCATTAAAAACGGCAAAAAGTTCAATTGAACGATTTTTACAGACCCCATCCGCATGCACTATTCGTCCGCATAAATAACAAAATCTGGGAAGGCGTTCATATTTGAACGAAACTCAAGAGTTTTTTTAGTCAAAGAACCGTGGAAGAGGTTTAGAGATGGGTTTTTGCGAACATCCCTACAAATTTGATTCGCTAAAAGATACTGTAAATGCAAAAGTGTCACGTGAGTGAATTACAGTAGTGGTCTAGTTTTAGCTTGTGACTAGAACAACACTTGAGAACTTCAGGGAGGACGCCGGGAGGTGAAATGGGAGCACTCTAGACACTCAAAGGTGGTGGCAAATACTTGTTCTCTCTTTAGTAGTGGAAGTTTCTCACTCTAGAAATCAAAGCTTCTCTCACTAATGTTGTAAGGCAAAGGACAAGCGTTGGTTGATTTCTTGGCAGATTAAAGTGGGAGCTCCTCTCTCTTAATTTTCCTATCCTCTCAAATGAAGGAGGAATCCTCCTTTTATAGGTGAACAAAAGTAGAGGGGACCATTACAACTAATCCCTTGATTAGTTGTAAGCCCGCCAATCAAATCGCACCACCTAAACTAACTGATCATGCTTAGGTGAGTAAGAGGAGGATTAACATGAGCCAATCAGGTAGCGCCGCGTGAGTCTCTGTGTAATGACCATGATCTAGGGACAACACGCCTAGTCGGTGAGGCACGACGACGGTGTTCACCCAACGCCTCCACTGCAAAGGTTATCTCAAACAAAACCCCTCCCCAAGGTGGGAGGGTTGCACACCCTCAATGTCTAGAGTGGTCGTACGAAGAAGGTATATCCCCCGTCCAGTACAACGTAGCCTCGCCCCTAATCCTGCCAGTCCATAGTCTCCCTAAAGTTCCCAGACAACCATACATCCACCCAAGTCTTTGACACTTGACTTGGTGGTTTGTGATGTGATGACTCATTATAGTAGTGTAGCAATGTGTCTACAAGTTGTATTACAGAGGGTGATCAATGCACCTCTATAGTACACCCATAGGGGTGACATCAATGGTGCTAACGTAGGGGTGACACCCCATGGTGCTGCCATGGGGACGACCCGCATGGGTACCTCAGTGGCGGCACCTCAAAGGGTGCACCTCAGTGGCCGCACCTCAAAGGGTGCACCTCAGTGATGATGCTCCATGTACGTCCTTAGTGGGGACACTTTTTGATACGCCGTAAGAGTTGCGCTTTGCGCGTAGTCAACGTTGAGGTCGTTAACCCTCATGTACATTTAGTCCCCTGTGCAAGCACGATGCAGAGTAATCGTGCCTGTACACAATTTCTTCAATGTAGCAATCAATTGTATTATCAAGTCCCCGATCCTTTGATCTTTCCATTACACGGTGAATGCGGGATGCGTCAATCCGCCATGCCCAATGTTGTTCTTTGCGTGGTGTAGGCATTTCCATGTTACATGAGGTCAAATTTATAAGATAAATTTGTGTGGTGCAAATTTTGAAAAAAATTCAATTTTTTGGGAGTCCCCACTCCCTTCTCCCTCTTTTGAAAAGAAAAAAAAAACTCTAGTCGAGTGGTGACATGAAGTAGTGAGGGAGATCGTGATCGAGCTCGACTGGCGGCGTGGGCCTTGGCCAGCATGCCACAATTGAGGCTTAGTGGCGGCAACGAAGCATGCTTGGCCAATGCCGCCACAAAGGTTCAGTGGCAGCATCTAAGCATGCTTGGGCAACGCCGCCACTGAGGTTCAGTGGCGGCATCCAAGTATGCTTGGCCAATGCTGCCGCTGAGGTCATACTTGGTAAGATGTATAGGCTTTCACGCCTCTACTTAAGAACACCCATGATAGACGTCATGCTTGGTGAGATGCATAGGCTTTCACGCCTCTACTTCAGAACACCCATGATAAACGTCATGTTTGGTGAGTCGCATAGGCTTTCACGCCTCTACTTGAGTACACCCATGATAGACGTCATGATTGGTGAGACACATAGGCTTTCATGCCTATACTTGAGAACACCCATGATAGATGTCATGCTTGGTGAGAGGCATAGGCTTTCACGCCTCTACTTGAGAACACCCATAATAGACGTCATACTTGGTGAGATGCATAGGCTTTCACGCCTCTACTTGAATACAACCATGATAGACGTCATGCTTGGTGAAATGGATAGGCTTTCACGCCTTTACTTGAGAACATGATAAACGCCATGCTTGGTGAGTTGCATAGGCTTTCACGCCTCTACTTGAGAACACCCATGATAGACGTCATGCTTGATGAGATGCATAGGATTTCACGCCTCTACTTGAGAACACCCATGATATAGGTCATACTTGGTGAGATGCATAGGCTTTCATGCATCTACTTGAGAATACCCATGATAGACGTCATACTTGGTGAGACGCATAGGCTTTCACGCCTCTACTTGAGAACACCAATGATAAACGTCATGCTTGGCGAGATGCATAGGCTTTCATACCTTTACTTGAGAACACCCATGATAGACGTCATTCTTGGTGAGTTGCATAGGTTTTCATGCCTCTACTTGAGAACACCCATGATAGACGTCATGCTTGGTGAGACGCATAGGCTTTCACGCCTCTACTTGAGAACACCCATGATACACGTCATGCTTGGTGAGATGTATAGGCTTTCACGCCTTTACTTGAGAACACTCATGATAGACGTCATGCTTGGTGAGATGCATAGGCTTTCACGCCTCTACTAGAGAACATCCATGATAAACGTCATGTTTGGTGAGTTGCATAGGCTTTCACGCCTCTACTTAGGTACAACCATGATAGACGTCATGCTTGGTGAGATACATATGCTTTGACACCTCTACTTGAGAACACCCATGATAGACGTCATGCTTGGTAAGACGCATAGGCTTTCACGCCTCTACTTGAGAACACCCATGATTGACCTTATGCTTGGTGAGATGCATAAGTTTTCACGCTTCTACTTGAGAACATCCATAATAGATGACGTTTTTGGTGAGATGCATACACGCACTCCTTGATGGAGGCTTTCAATCACTACTCGGCGGAGGCATACACACACTCCTCGACGTAGGCTTTTACGCACTCCTTGATAGAGGCTCCCGTGCATTCCTTTGTGGATGCTCCCACGCACTACCTGGCAGAAGCTCCCACACACTCCCTGGTGGATGCTCCGTGCACTCTGTTGCAGATGCTCTCGCGCACTCCGATGCGGATGCTCCTACGCACTCCCCAACGGGCTCACCAAATGTAGATGCAAGGGTGTCGCGTGGGTGATGTGCATGAGTGGTCTAATCTTAGGTCGTGACCGAACAACGCCTAAGAACGTCGGGGAAGATGGTGAGAGGTGAAGAGTGAGCACTCTAGACACTAAAGGGTGGTGGCAGATGCTTGTTCTCTCTCTAGAAGTGTGAGTTTCTCACTTTAAAAGTGGGAGCTTCTCTTTCTAAAGTGAGAGCTTCTCTCTTTAAAGTGGGAGATTCTCTTTCTCAATTTCCCCATCCTCTCAAACGAAGGAGGAGTCCTCTGTTTATAGGTGAACAAAAGGAGATGGGACCATTGCAACTAATCCCTTTATTAGTTGCAAACCCGCTAATCAAATCGCGTCACCTAAGCTGACTGATCATGCTTAGGTGAGTAGGAAGAGAATCACACATGAGCCAATCGGGTGGCACCATATGGGTCTTTATGTAATGATCATGATCTAGGGAGAACACGCCTAGCCGGTAAGGCACGACGATGACGTTCACCCAATGCCTCCTCTACAAAGGTTCTCTCAAACAAAACCCTTCCCCAAGGTGGGAGGGTGGCACACCCTCAATGTATAGAGTGGTCGTACCGATGAGGTATGTCCCCCTTCCAGTACAACTTAGCCTCGCCCCTAATCCTGCCAGTCCATAGCCTCCCGAACGTTCCCAGACAACCATACATCTACCCAAGTCTTTGCCACTTGACTTGGTAGTTTGTGATGTGATGACTCGTTTGGTAGTGTAGCAGTGTGTCTACAAGTTGCATTACGGAGGGTGATCAATGCACCTTCATGGTACACCTATGAGGGTGACATCAATGGTGCTACCGTAGGGGTGACACCCCATGGTGCTGCCATGGGGACGACCCCCATGGGTACCTCAGTGGCGGCACCTCAAGGGGTGCACCTTAGTGGCGGCACTCCATGGGGTGCACCTCGGTGGCGGCACCCCAAGGGGTGCCCCTCAACGATGACACTCCATGGTACGTCTTTGGTGAGGACACTCCTGATACACTGTAAGAGCTATGCTTTACGGGTAGTCAACGTTGATGTCGTCAACCCTCATGTACAGATACCCTACACTAATTTTGACTGATTTATATTCGTTAACTTTTCATTCATTATTTCCTCCAATACCCTTCTCACACAACATTAAATCAAATGTCAACTTCTTTTTTATCAACATTCAACCTCCATACCCAAAGCTCCTCAAACCTTCATTTCTCCTTCTACGTTAGTCTTTTCTTCACATTCTTCATCATTTCTTCATCTTCTTCTTCTTGGTGCAAATAAAGCTTTTGTACTTGTCAAGAAGTTCTTCATCTTCAAGAAAAGCTTACAGGTACACAAGTGTGAGTTTTATAAGGAATTTTTTGGTTTTTTTGCTCATGAGTTTTAAAAGATGTTTTCTGGGTTTTTATTACTATAACAACATGCAGTACGTTGTATGTTTAAAGACGATGCCTACAAGGTCATCTTGAGCAGTACATGATGCACGACAGGATGATCTTGTACATTACACGATGACTACAAAATCATCTTGTAATGCATCGTGTAGTGTACAAGATGACTACAAGATCATATTGTAGTGCATCATGTACTGCTCATGATGTTCTTGACGTATTAGGAGATGATCTTGTAGTCATCTTGTACACTAAATGATGTGTTACAAGACGATCTTATAGTCATTGTGTAGTGTACAAGATGACTACAAGATCATCTTATTGTGCATCATGTACTGCTCAAGACGACATCAGGAACGTCTTGAGTAGTTCATGATGTACTGCAAGATGATCTTGTAGTCCTTTTGTACACTATACGATGATTACAAGATCATCTTGTAGCATATCATGTATTTTACAAGATGACTACAAGATCGTCTTGTAATATATTAGAAACGTCTTGAGCAGTTCACAATGCACTACAAGATGATCTTGTAGTCACTTGTACACTACACGATGACTACAAAATCATCTTGTAATACATTGAGAACGTCTTCAGCAGTTCACAATGCACTACAAGATGATCTTGTAGTGATATTGTACACTACACGATGACTACAAGATTATTTTGCATTTCGTCTTATATGCTTATCTTGTAGACTTCTTGTACATTTTTTTAAATTCAGAAAGTACTGAGTTCCTTCATTGACGTATATACAAATATGTTTGAAGTTTGAATTTTTGTAATGCATGATGAAGATTGGGAGAAAACGGGCACATCCTGGTCTTTTAATGGAGAGAAGACCAAATTGTTGGAGTGTTCAATGAACTGTACTTAGCACGAGCTATCTGTTATATTGCACAAAGAACTTCACATATACCCCACAAACTATGATCTTTCCACAAAGTTTCTGTATAAAACTCATGTCCTCTGCCCTTCTGCTGAAGTTCTAAATGATCGAGATTTACAGTTCTTTATTAAAGAGAATGGATCAAAATCGCTACGAACCCCATTATTTGTCAATGCCAAGCCTAAATTTTGTCTAACTCAAAGTTGAGTTCCTGAAATTATAATGTCACAACAATCTCTGCATGAAAGTATCTCTCGCTTTGAGAGTGTTGATCATTTTGATAGAAACTATCATTATCTTAGGAGAGATGATGATTGATTTGTTCAGGACGATCGTAACGACATTGGTGACAATGATGATGACGTTGTTGATGATGATGATGATTTGATCAGGGGGTGTATGATAAAGCCATCCGTGGAGATGACCTTCATGAAACCATTCGTGGAGATGAACCTACAACAATACAAGATTTGAATACAAGGACCAAACCCGAGTCCATTCGGCCCATGTCATCATAGCCTGAGTTGAATGAGCAACGTCCTGAGTTCAGTGAGCAACATACTAATTTGAATCAGGTTGTATCAGACCTAATAAGTATGAACAAGTTGTACAGTGATAAATGTGAGCTGGTTAGGGCTACTCGTATGATGGCCATCCGACAAAATTTTGAGTTTCGGGTCTTTAAGTCAGCACCGTCGATGTTGGTACTGCTAGGACCGATTGGTTATAAAATTAATTAAAAAAAGTTTGAACTACGAACGGTTCGTGGGTGGAATATCAATTTTTTTAATTAACTTATTTAATCAAATTAAATAACTTAAAACCAAACAATGTTTGATTATGCATATACGACATTAAATGAGAAGATAAAGTTAGAAATAAATTTTTCACCTGTACCTTGTATAGTAGAATTTCTAAAATGACGAAAATCCTTCGAGCGTTCTTCGTATTCTTCAGGCTTCAGGATCTGAATCATGCATTTGAATTTCAAGAATGATTTATGAATTTCGTCCACCAATAACCACCCATTAATTTCAGAAATATATCTCACGAGAATTTTGTGTAGAAATTTGAGTGTGGGTTCTCAAAATGATTGAATAAGAAAAATCAAAAAATTTCTCCTTCAATATAATTTCCGGCAGCAATAGGGAGGGAAGGGAAATGTTTCTCTCTCTTGCTTTGTTAACGATCAACTGTATCTAATCCAAGATCTATCTGTAATCAAATTACTATTAGATATTCATAAAATATAATTTTTTATATTTACAAATATACTCATATATTTTTAATTTCTAAAAATTCACCCCATATATTCATAATTGCAGAAATTGTAATATTCCCTAGAGTTTGAGTTGTATCGAAATTCATCAATCTAACCGATAGATTTAATTGATCATTATCAATCAATCAATCAATTTATTTTTTATTTAATAATTATCTAATAATTATAAAATAATAAAATAATTAATTCCAATACATACTTATCACACTTAACTAATTAAGTGACATCACCCATCACATATAGGTGTAAAAAATATGCATTGGCACAAAAACACATTTTGATCCAATTTTCTTCGTTTCTCTATTCCTGTTCTCATGAGCTATTTCTGAGACTGAATGGACCCACATGAACAAAACTAAGAATTCAAATACCCGGTGTATTTATCTCCATAAATTCCCGACCTATTTAATCTTGACACCGTACGACTCCACTATAGGTTCAATGCCGAATGAACTCTCGATTCATGAGCGCTACATTTTTTGTTGGTGTAAATAAATACTTTTTATTTTCACAGTCCATAGAATATTTTAACATACCCCTAGTGAATATTAGTAACAAGAGTGGAATATGAAATTATCATTTTACCTCTCTTGTTATTATTTCCTTAACTTCTTTATTGATTGTGAATGAGAAAGACATAATAGTGAATTGTCTCGTATAATTCATAAATCTTAATCAATGACTCAATTCATTGAATACCTGACCAGGTTAATTTAGTCACACACCCATCAATAAAGTATAAGGTGTTATTGTTACTTTCGTAATCTAACCATGAATTTCCATATTTGTGAATCACGTAACTTCAACTTAATTGAATTACAATCCCAACAACCGAGGTATTGCTCGCCAATTCAAACTCACTCATTTGACATATCAAAGATTGCAACTAACTAAGTTAAGCCACGTATTCACCTCAGGGTTAAGGTTATTACGAAAATACTCTGAAGGTGTAACAATTAGATTTAGAGCTAAGTAAATGATTTTTTTGGCACTAAACTAATTAGTTACCAGTCTATTCAACATGTTCATAACATGTCTAGGCTAACCGTTTGAGTCTCCACTCTCATGCCCCAAGACTAAAATTCATTGGTTTAAGCTAACAGATGTAATCAGATTTGAACTTTCTCAGACTGCGAATATCGTTCTGAACTTTCTTAGAAGAGTTCGTCTAGAGACGCATCTATCTTCACACTTTGCTTGTTGATGAAAGTTCCAGGGCTTGAGTAATGTATAAACACACTTTACTTTCAATTTATTCATAAGAATTCAATAATACTAATGTCTGAGAAATAATTAGATACAAATAAAAAGTTATTACACTCTATTTTATGGATATATTCTAACAATCTCTCACTTGGACTAAAGTAGACGTGTACAATCTCTTATCCCCAAGCCTTCCAGATGACCATAAAAAACTTTACTGCTTAATGTGTTCGTGAATGGATCTGCCAAGTTGTTGACCGTTGAAATCAGGTGATAAGGTTCTATGTGTTTGGATCTCTTATGGCTTCTAGGTTCCATAGAATTCGCTACAGCCCAACTGTTATCACAACAGAGTGTCATGAGCTTGTCAGCATTTGGAACAACTTCTAGAGTTTTCAAGAACTTTCTAAGCCATACATCTTTCGTTGCAGCTTCACAAGCTACCACGTATTCAGCTTCCATGGTAGAATCAACAATGCGAGATTGTTTGATACTTCTCCTTACAACTGCTTCACCGTTCAGGATGAACACCGATATTGAAGTGGACCTTCTAGAATCCTTGTCTGCTTGGAAATCAGAATCAGTATACCCCGTCATATTCAAGTCAGTACCTGAATACACAAGCATGTAGTTCATTGTTCTCATCAGATACTTAAGGACATGCTTAACGACATTCCAATGCTCAATTCTAGGATTAGAATGGAAATGACTCACCACACCCATGGCATAGCAAACATCTGGTCTAGTACAAAGCATCGCATACATGATACTTCTTATGGCTGAGGTATAAGGAATCTTTTTCATGTTTTCCTCTTCTTGAGGGGTCTTGGGAGACTGCTACTTGGAGAGGCTAACTCTATGTCTAAAAGGAAGAAAACCTTTCTTGGAAGTTTACATACTGAAGCCATCCAACACCCTATCAATATAAGATACTTGAGATAGTGCTAATTGTCTATTCTTCCTATCTCGAAAGATATGAATACCTAAGATAAATACAGCTTCTCTAAGATCATTCATATCAAATTTCTTTGCAAGCCAAATCTTGACATCAGATAATTCTCTACATTATTTTCGATGAGTAGAATATCATCTACGTACAAGACTAGAAAAATCACATTCCCTCCATGTATCAACTTATACACACAGGGCTCATACACTAATATTCCACAATCATGACGCTTGCTTAAGTCCATAAATGGACTTCTGCAGTTTGCAAACTTTGCCCTCTTGGCCTTCTTCCATGAACCCGTCCGGTTGAGCCATAAAAATGTGCTCATCAAGATTGCCTTTAAGAAATACAGTCTTGACGTCCATTTGCCAGATTTCATAATCAAGGGCAATAGCAATGGACAAAATTATTCAGATGGATTTAAGCATGGCCACCAGCGAGAAGGTATCCTCGTAGTCTATACCTTCATTTTGGGTGTAGCCCTTGGCTATTAGCCTAGCTTTGAATGTCTCTACATTCTCATCCGGGATCTTCTTATAGATCCATTTGCATCCTACGAGTTTTACCCTTCAGGAGGATCTATAAGCTTCCAGACTCTGTTCGAGTACATCGAATGTATCTCAACGTTCATGGCTTCTTACCATAAGTTTGTTTCATGACCAGCCATGACCTCTGAGTAAGAGACAGGTTCATCAAGGTCCTTATCTGAGACAGTTGTCAAAACTTCTCCATAAGACATATACCACTCAGGTTGTCTCACAACCCTCCCATTACATCGAGGCTCCATAGGCTTTGGTTCCTATCGTGGTTCTTCCATTATTGAATCAGAAATAATTTCTGATTGGGGAGTCGGTCTCCTGCTACTCAATAATTCCTCTAGCACAACTATGCTTCTCGTCTGTACAATTTTAATGTAATCTTCTTCAAGAAAATGAGCAATCGTGCTAACAAATGTTTTCTGGTCAGTCGTACTACATAAGATGTACCCCATTTGTTCTTTTATGATATCCTACGAACATACATAATTTTGAACGACTGGCCAACTTGCTTATCTTCGGTTTTAGAACATGTGTTGGGCTCCCCCATATTTTAAAATGGTTAATAGATAACTTACGTCCATACCATCTTTCATATGGTGTACCAGGCACCATCTTCGATGGAACTTGGTTTAGAATATATGCCGCTATTTTCAAGGCATATCCCCAGAAGGAATCTCGGAGGGATGAGTAACTCATCATGGATCTAACCATATCCATCAAAGTTCAATCCCTTCTCTCTGACACACCAAGTACTCTTCACCACGATCAGATCGTAGTGTTTTGACTTAGTTTTCTAATTGCTTTTCAACCAAGACCTTATATTCTTTGAACTTTTCAAAAATTTCAGACTTTTGACGCATTAGATAAATATGACTAAAATGTGAGTAGTCATTAGTGAAGGTTAAGAAGTATTCATAACCTCTTCTTGCTTGGATATTCAATGGCTCACATACATCATTATGTATGAGTTCAAGGCATTAAATGGCTCTTTCACATTTTGTTGAAAAAAGTCTCCTGGTTATTTTGCCTTCAATACAGAATTCACGTGTGGGTTGTGATCCCATACTTAAAGTTTGCAAAGGACTGTCCTTCACAAGTCTTTTAATCTTGTCCAGGATTATATGCACAAGGCGTAAGTGCCACAAATGAGTTAGATCGATTGAGTCATACTTCAACCTTTTACTATCCATTTGTGAACCATTATTCACTTCAGTGTCACATATTATTGAAACTATTGGTTTTACGTGAAACAGTTTATTAAACATGCATGTAACAATAATTAAGTATTCATTTATAAAAATATCAATATATTTATCAATGAATTTAAGATCAAAACCTTGCTCAATTAATGAACCAATAGAAATAAGATTCTTCCCAAAACTGGGATATAATTAACATCACTTAAAATAATAAAATATTTCTCAAAACATAATTTAAACGTTCTCACAAATATGACCGATACTAGTGCCCCATTACCCTAGGGGAAGCTGTACTCGCCCTCATCAAGCCTTCTGACTTCTCTGAACCCCTGCATGGAGCAACATATATGGTTAGTAGCCACAGAGTCTACATAACAGGCCTCAGTAAAAATTATTATACCTTTAGATCCCAACCCTTTGAGATACTCTGGGCAATTGTCTTTCCAATGACCAACAGCTCCACAATGATGACACTTTTCTTTTGACTTGTTTACTCTCTTAGTGCTCTTGCCTTTGGCAGCTCTCGGCTTCTGCTTCTTCGTTTTCCTTGGACATTTTCTCTATTTCTTCTTAGAGCTAGAGGTGGAAGGCATTCTTTCAGTAAAGTTAGCCTCTCCAAACTTCTTCTAATCCTTCAGAAACAGAGTCTCAGTAGCTTATAACTCCTTCATGAGCTCAAGAAGTGAGCACTTCAGCTTATTCATCAAATAATTAAGCTTGAAGTTCTCAAAGGTACTAGGAAAAGTCTCTAGGATCATATCCACCCGAGTCTCACCATCAACCTCAGCACCCACGATCTCCATCTCATTAAGATAATTTATGATCATCATCATATGTTCTCTGACGGGGGTTCCAGGTTCCATCCTGAAGTTCATTAAGTTACGTACAGCTTTCTGTCTGGCTTGACGATCCTGATCTCTGAACATTTTGGTGATGTTCAACATCATATCAGTGGCGGTCTCAAAGTTTTGTTGTTACAACACATTGCTCATAGATGCCAAGTTGTAACATCTGGCGATCTCATCAGAACGCAGTCAAAAAGCATAAGCATCAATTTCCTTTTGAGTCGATTCAGCAATAGGCTCAAGTGTACAAAAGGGTAGTGAGCACGAACTTGTGCTTTTCTACCGTCAGCACGATATCAAGATTTCGTTTCCAATCCACATAATTTTCCCAGTAAATTTGTTCACGTTAATAATAGTTGAGAGAGGGGATAATGACATGATTACTGAAAAGAATAAATAAAGCAATGTAAACAAATCCTAAATCTTTTAGGAAAGTATGATGCACGATGCAACTACTTAAATATTTAAAAATCCATTAAAAATATTTCCTCCATGATGTTACGATAAAAAATGATAGCTTTTCTCATCGAGGGATGAAGTCCAAACTATCTCCTATCGCATCGAGACTCTCCTCATTTGGATAACGCTTTAATGTCTTCACACCTAGCTTAACCAATCACAAATGATTTTGGTCACCTTGGCCTCATTGACTAGTCTCTAAGTAGAGATTCCAATGTGCTTTAGCCTAAGTTTTTAACCAACACATTGACTCTTAAAAGTTGCTATGGACTAACATTTCGTCTATGGGACGGTCCTGTCCACCACCTCCTTTAGAAGCCTTAGCTTCTCAAGCAACTCGATGACTCAAAGTGACACGACTCCAAAGTTTCTCCCATTGGAGAGAGGACCGCTATAGGAGATTCTAAACTGTTCCTCATAGCATGATCAAGTTCACATTGGAGACCTTGTGAACGTTTCAACGTAAACGACCCTCCCACTTAGTTTTTGAAAAACTTTAGATTTTTTGTTGTTTTCAAAACATAACTTTTATTAATATGAAAAATGTGATGAAATTTATAATTACTTTATTAATTTGAAATACCAATTTAAAATCATAACCATTATAAATTTCACATTGCAATTAAATTATAACCATTATAAATTAATCTACAATGATGCATGTACATGCTACATGGTAATTTGATATTGACATATCCCTAGTTCAATATGACATGTTATATGATGATGCGCGACAAAATTAAATCATATATTCAAAATTAACCTCCCTATTGGCTCATTTCTAGTTATAACGAATTACAAATTAATTTATGAACTAATCTTCATGGCGGCTGTAATTTCCTCCTTCGTCTTCATGTCGTCCCATTATATTTTAACTCTTTACAAAATATCATTCCCTTATTCTTTTAAAAAAGATTTAAATTCAAAATTTAATTTTCCAACAATTTTTAGTTTGATAAATAAATTACCAAGTAATTAATAATTGATTTATTTCTAAAATAATTTTTAAAATAAAAAATAATTAAAAAGTGTTGAAAAAAATTACCGAATTAAATTAATATATATAGGGACTAAAATGAGTTTGAAATGAAATTTCAAAAATTAAAATTTAAAAATCCTAGGTTTCCAAAAACCCTAGGTTTCTAAAAGTTGCAGGTTTCCTAAAACTGATTAGGCAAATAATTGTGCAAGAGAAAAACAAGGCAGTAGGTGGGGCGGCACGGTGGGTGACAGCGGTAGCGACGAGCACCGGAACAGTACTGCCGGCCGCCAAAACAATATCTCCGGTGTGAATAGTGTGTCTGACGACTACTCAGTGGATGTGCATCGACTTCTCGGCGGTGATTTTGAGCGGTTTCCGGCAATAGTTTCGAGGTGATGATGATTTTACATCAAATTTATAAAATTACAACTTTTGCAACAAAGTAAATTACATAAAATCCTATGCCTCAAATCCGGCTTACTTGAATTCTAAATTGAAATAAAAATGCCTAGATCGAATAGTTAGGAATCCAATCATATAACACATTCAAAACAGTTTTGAATTTATCATATAAAATCATATGACAATATCCACAAATTTCACAATACGTTTGTTTCAAATATCAATATCCATAATCAAGAACCTATTGCTCTCATAGCAATTGCTAGGATTGGTTGAATTTAAAATTAACTAAAAATAAGTTTGAACCACGAACGATTCGTGGACGAAATATCAAAATTTTTTCCAATTAACTTATTTACTTAAATTAAATAACTCAACACCAAAAAACATGCGATTATGCATACATGACATTAACACAAGAACATAAGATTAGAAATAATTTTTTTACCTATACTTTGTATCGGAGAATTTCTGAACTGACAGAATTCCTTCGAGCATTCTTCATGTTCTTCAAGCTTCGGGATCTGAATCACGCACTTGAAGTTCAAGAACGATGTACAAATTTCATCAACCAACAAACACCCGTCAATTTTAGAAATATATCTCACTAGAATTCTGTGTAAGAATTTGAGTGTAGGCTCTTAAAACGATTGAAGAAGAACAATTAAAAAAATTTCTCCTTCAATATAATTTTCAGCATTACAGGGACGACAAGGAAAATTTTTTTTCTCTCTTGCTTTGTTAACAAACAACTGTATCTAATCCAAGATCTATCTGCAATTAGATTGCTATTAAATATTGATAAAATGTACTTTTCGATATTTATAAATATACCCATATATTATTAAATTTTTGAAAATTCACCCCATACATTCTTATTTGTCAAAAATTACAATATTCCCTAGAGTTTGAGTTGTATCAAGATTCATCAATCCAATTGATAGATTTAATTAATCATTATCAATTAATTAATTAAGTGACATCACCCATCACATATAGGTATAGGAAATATGCTTTGGCACTAAAACACATTTTGATCCATTTTACTTTGTTTCTCTATTCCTATTCTCATGAGCTATTTCTAAGACCAAATGGATCAACATGAACAAAGCTAATTATTTGAAAACTCGGCGAATTTAGCTCCATAGATTCCTGACCTATTTAATCCTGACATCGTGCGACTCCACTCTAGGTTCGATGCCAAATCAACTCTTGATTCATGCGTGCTACGTTTTCTATTGTTGTAAATAAACCTTTTTATTTTCATGATCCACATAACATTTTAACATCATACCCATCATGAATATCAGTAACAAAACGGAATGTAAAATTACATTTTCACCCATCTTGTTATTATTTTCGTAACTCCTTTATTGACTGTGAATAAGAAAGACGTAATAGTGTATTTTCTCGTACAATTCATAAGTCTTAATCAATGACTCAATTCATTGAATACCTGACCGGGTTAATTTATTCACACATCAATCAATAAAGCATAAGGTGATATTGTTTCTTTCACAATCCAACCACGAATTTTCATATCTGTGAATCACGTAACTCCAACTTAATTGAATTACAATCCCAACAGCTGATGAATTGTCTACCAATTCGAACTCACTCTTTAGACATAAAAGATTGCAACTAATTAAGTCAAGCTACGTATTCACCTCAGGGTTAAGGTAATTATGAAAATACTCTTAAGGTGTAACAATTAGATTTAGAGCTAAGTAAACAGTTTTGGGATCTAAACTATTTTGTTACTGATCTATTCAACATGTTCATAACATGTTTAGGTTAACCGTTTGAGTCTCCACTCCCATGCCCCAAGATTGACATTCATTGGTTCAACCTAACAGTTGTAATCAGATTCGATTGGCTAGTCGATCCTAAAACTGCGAATTTCATTCTGAACTTTCTTAGAAGAGTTCGTCTGGAGACGTGTCTGTCTTCACTCTTCGCTCGTTGATGAATGTTCCAGGACTTGAGTAATTTATAAACATACTTTAATAAAACTTTCAATTTATTCATAAGCATTCAATAATGTTAATGTCTGAGAAATAATTAAATACAAATAAATAATTATTACATGTTACTTTATGAACATATTTCAACATGTACTTATATGTTTAGAGAAAACATTTCAGTGGAGGTTATGGGCTATGAAAATGCGAAACTTTCTGTACTTTAAAGTTACCAAGTTCATCAATAGACATACATGCACTTTTGAAATCTTGAGACATGAACACCATCATGCTTCTTTTTCGTTGATTGGTCATTGTATAAGGTCCAAATACACAAGTGTTGGATGAATATATAGGCCAAAAGACATAATGGAAGATGTTCGACTTGATCTTGGTGTCAACATCAACTACCATAAGGTTTGGAGGGCTAAGGAATATGCATTGAGATTAGTTTGAGGGTCACCCAAAGAAAAATATGGGATACTTCCATCATATTGTCACATGTTAGAATAAACGATCCATGTATTTATTTAATATTTTCCATCTTAAGGTCTACAAGACGTCTCTGTAGATCATAAGATGGGGATAATATGTCTCTGTAACGATCTTGTAGTCTACAAGACGGATACATGATGATCTTAAAACCATCCTATAGACTATAAGATGGGTGCATGATGATCTTGAACCCATCATGTAGACTACAAGATGGGTCCAAGATGTCCCAGTAACTATCTTGTAGTCTACAAGACGGGTACATGATGATCTTGAACCCGTTCAGTAAACTACAAGATGGGTACATGATGATCTTGAACCCATCCTATAGACTATAAGATGCGTACAAGATGTCTATGTAACCTTATTGTAGTCTACAAGATGGGTACATGATGATCTTGAACCCGTCCTGTAGACTACAAGATGGATACATGATGATCTTGAACTCATCCTGTTAACTACAAGATGGGTACAAGATGTCCATGTAACCATCTTATAGTATAGAAGACAGGTACATGATAATCCTGTAACTATCTTGTAGTCTACAAGACGTGTACATGATGATCTTATACCATTCTTGTAGTCTATATATTTTACCGATTTTAATACTTCAAAATTACATATTTTCTGGGCACTACAACACATATAAAGACCGATAAGAACGATCATTTTAAATACTTTTTCATGGCTCTTGGACCCTCACTTCATGGATTTCTTAGTTGTATACGGCCAATCATTGTTGTTGACGGAACAACCTTAAAAGCCAAGTATAATGGAGTATTATTTGTTGCAACATCAAGGATGGGAAAAACCAAGTATATCCCATTGCATTTGGGATTGTTGATTAAGAAAATAATGAATCATGGGAATAGTTCTTCCGTAAACTACACAATGTAATCAGTGATCCAGAAGATTTGATGTTCATATTTGATAAGCATACAAGTATATTAAATGACATACAAAGTGTGTTTCCAAATGCAATTCATGGAGCTTGGATATTCCATTTGGGCCAAAATATTAAATCAATTTCTAAAAAATATGATGCAGTTGCATTGCTTTTTAAAGCAACCAAGGCATACCATATATCAAAATTTGATTGACTGATGACTCATTTTACTCATGTGTTTTTGGTAATCTCAGAATAAGTGATGGAGGGGGGAGTTGAATGGTGGACACGTTCCCATTTTGATGGAAGACGGTACAACATAATGCCCACAAACATCGTGAAATGTATGATTGGAAATTTGAAAGATGCTAGAAATCTTCGTATCACATGCCTAGTAGAACATATCTGTGACATGTTACAATGGTGGTTCTATGAATGGTGGATGGCCACCCGTCAAGTCAACTCCCAAATGACAGATTGGATTGATGATGAGCCTAAAAAGAAGCATGTTACATCACAATACTTTCATTGTTTCCTTCTAACATCCACGAGTTTCGTGTCACATGTGGGGGTAGGGAAGCAGTGGATAACTTGCATATCAAGACGTGTACATGTCGAGAATTTGATCTTGATCAAATTTCATGTAAGCATGCGTTAGCTGCATGTCACCTACGCAATATTTTCACATACAACATATGTTCAAAGTACTATAAAAATGAGGCTCCACTTGCGGCGTATGCGGAAATAATACATTCTCTTAGAGATCGAGCAGATTAGATCATCAGCCAAGAAGTTCAAGAAAATGTGGTATTGCCACCTATAACACGGTGGCAAAGTGGTAGACCAAGGACATAAAGAATTTCATCTAGTGGTGAGGAAGTAATAAGAATGAAGTGCACACATTATGGGCAAATTAGCCACAACTGATAAACGTGTAGAAATCCAATCCCTCTTTCCACGTGATGGCCAATCCACTACCACGCAAAACATAAATATGGAATTCTATAATTTTTTAAACATTAATATATAAATTGACTCGTGGTGATTTTGAAGTTAAATATTTGAGTATACTGTCATGAAGTGTACACGATGCAAGCATGCGTTAACGAACTTCCGCTCTTCAAAGAAAGCATCTTCGATGACCATTTCTCATCGTCCCTTCTTCAAAGAAAAATACCTAATCTCTTTGATTTCTGTAATTTTCTTCGAGTCCTACCATTTCTCTTCGTGCGACTTAAGGTAAGTTTTCTCTTCAATTCCTGCCATACTTTGAGGTAAGGGTTTTCTAATTAATGGTTTTCAGATTCGTGCAATTTAGATTCGGTTAAGGGTTTTCGTATGATTTAGATTTGTGCGATTTAGATTCAGCTAAGGGGGTTTCTCTATGATTCTGAATCAATAAGGTCTGTGATAATGCGATTTGGTAAGGTCTGTGATTCTGATTTCAAATTTCTTTGTGATTTTGATTTCTCTGTGATTCTAATTTCTCTGTGATCATGATTTGAATAAGTCTGTTATCGAATAATCTTTGTAATACACAGATTCCCATTGCTTTCAATTATGCCACTTTGTCCTCTATATAATCACATTTTTCATTATTTTATTTGTGTGCACCATAGTTTGCCTCTGTGTTGTCTCTTGCTTGTCTTTATAATGTCGTTTGCAATAAAATCTTGTCATTATAATTATTTTATTTGTCTCCACCAACAATACTTTGTTTATTTTTTGTTTGTTGCTTGTCTTTGTAAAAACAAACAGCATTGTAACGAATATTTTATGCTGGCAAAACTATTTATCAATAAATAACCAGGCAAAACTATTTATCAACAAACAATATTTTAACAAATCACAGTTTAAAATCAAGTTCATTATAGAACTATTTATCAATAACCAATGCATGCATTTCCAAGCACCAAAATCAAGTTGAAGAAACTAAATCAAGTTCTAAATCAAGTTCCAAATCAAGTTCTACGTTAAGTTCTAAATCAAGTTCTACATCAAGTTCTAAATTGAAAAGCTTCAATTACATGATCTTAAATAAAAAATGACTTGCACAACCTAGAGCTTGTCAAAATACAAACTATAATTGCCCAAGTTTAGAGGTGGCAACCGGACCGGCCCGTCAATGCTCTGCCTGGACGGTTCATGGGCCGGTCTAGAGCTTTTTCAGATGGCTCACGGGTTGGTCCCGGGCCGACCCATTAGAATTTTGGGAGGCCTAGAATGAACCGCTGAACCGGCCAGTGAACTCACGAGTCAGACCTGAGACGATCCCGTCCGGGTCGACTAACGAGGATAGTTAAACCTTGGTGGGGAATGAACAAAATGTAGGGATTACCACTAAGTTATATGAAAGCCATATTACTTTATTCTAGTTATAGAAAAACTTGTAATAATAAGTAAAATAATTATTTTATTTATTAAATTCATAAACTTGTGATAGTCATATTAACATAAAATATAAATATATAATAAATATTTAATAATTCATTTATAATTCATGTTCATTAACAAAACAAAAAATATTAGGAATATTAGACCAATATTTTTTAAAAATTTTCTTGAATCCTATTTTTAATTGAATAAAATATCATTTAAACAAAAAATATTATTTTTTATTTAATTAAATATGTTTATATCAAAAATATATTATATAACGTTTCGATAAAATGTGTTAAAAACAATAAGAATACATTATAAATAATATATTAATCAAGTTTATTTTGGTTTATCGGTAAGTAGTGTGATTTATAAGAGAGATGTTGATGGTTCAAACTTCAATACACACATAATTATTAAATTTTTGCGAAAAAAGAGTGGATTCACTGGTCGGGCCGGTCTGTATCGGGCTATATGTCTTGAATGCAAGGCTCGAGATGGCACGTGCTTTAATCGGCCCGGCCTGGATTATAACGGGTTAATTCACCTGGATTCACAGACCAAACCAACCCACTTGGCACCTCCACCCAAGTTGCACACAATAAGGCAATCAAGTAAACTTTATCCCTTTTGTACAATCTTGCATTCTTCCCTTCAATGGACTCCAATTTGTGTTTCAACTCGTCAATTACATCTTTTACATTTGTACTCAATGGTGGATCAAGCCATTCAAAGAACTCACATCCTGAATTAGTTTGCTAAACAAATTCAAAAATAATATTAGTAGAGACCAAAATCATGAAATTAATTGTACACTCAAACTATAATGACTTACAGTATAATATCAACAATCATAGAATCTTCGCCCAGGGTGTGCATCAGTCGAAGATGTGCGAACTCGAGCCTTAATACCATAATAGCAATAAAGAACCTTCTCCCCATTTTGGAGGCCAATATTCATTGAAGATGAAGGCATTGAAGCTAAGAAAAATCAAACTTAGATCATGGCTATTCAGAAATCTAAAATCGTAAACCCAGACCTAAAATCGGGATAAAATCAGACCCAAAATCAGACCTAAAATCAGGATAAAAATCATACTAAAATTACGGATTGGAAATTGATGAGGTTTTCTGAAGAAATCAGAGAGGAAATGAAAAGATCTACGAAAATGAGAAAGGAATAGAAGATAAACCTTACCTTAAGTTGCACGAAGAGAAATGGTAGGACTCAAAGAGAAAATTACATAAATCGAACAGATGGGGTATTTTGCTTCGAAGAAGGGACGGAGAGAAATGGGCATCGAAGAAGCTTTCTTCGAAGAGGGGAGGAGCTTCGTTCGGTCAAGAGGGAATAAAGAGGGGAGATGGGGTATTTTGCTTTAGAACAGAAGTGACGAAGATGGGGTATTTTACTTGCTTTGAAGAAGGGATGAAGAGGGGAGATGGGGTTGTTTGGGTATTTGGTTAATGAAGAGGGAGATGGGTATTGGCTATCCACGTACTAAACGATCTCATTTCAAGTGGTTTGAAATAATGTCATTTTGATTAGTTTTTAATGATACCTTGACAAAGTCAGGGTTAGTGTTTTTTTATTAGTTTTAAATGGTTTAGGGCTTAAAGTGTAACATTTTAGAATTTAGGGTTAACATGTTTAATGGTGATAGTTTGAGGTACAGAACTGTAATTTTCTCTAAAAAAAATATGTATCTTTTACTTATCCATTCGCTTGTTGAGGAACCTTCATGATCTCATATGTCCATGTATCTTTTATGGGAACAGCCAGACTCGATTAATAAAAGTTCATAGAACGAAGCAGACAAGGGATTATCTTCATGCATGGCTTCATCAGTTGTTGATACATGAATCGTTCATGTGTCATGTTCATGGAGTTGTAAATATGAATAATTTGGGCATTCAAACCAAGCTCCAACACTATCCAATGACTATTATTCATATTCATTAGAAACACAACCTACAAAAATTGATTTATTAGAATAAATATTGGCCTTTTATAAGTAAAAAAGAATATGTTTACTAGCTTTTTACAAGACATATCTTATCAGAAAATCCCCAGTCCCTAGCGAAGTTCGTTTGCAAGCCAAGGATGTGGAAACGAAGAGGATCCTCAACGTCAAAGTCATAACCCGCTGGATCTTTCTCAAAACCTTCCATTTAGGAGTACAAGTTTGCCTGTAATGTCACGGGAAATGTAAATCAAGACATTAAAGCCATCAGAAGTCATCATGAAGTATAGAAGATGCCCATGAAGGTATTGTGTAGACTTCATGAAGTGTACATGAAGCCCATGAAGTGTACAAGATGACCATGAAGTCATTGTACACTTCATGTATGTAAAAAACAACTTACCTGCAGATGCAAATCAGCAACATACATTCTCATGTATGGGTTGCTATCCCTCAAATCCCTTCGAATCGGCTCTAAGTATGCATCGAGATGCTGCAATATAATAAATATTACATAAGATATTTATATTTATTCAATCATACATTAAAATAGATTCTATATAACTACTTATGTCTTACTCAAGCCATATTGTAGGGGTGGCTAATTTTTGGAACCAGGTTGGATCAGAGACACGAAATCCTACGTTTACTTTCTCCTTCCTATACCACGTAATTACAAATAAACATTAGAAGGTTTATGATGGTGATTTAAATGCCTACAAGATGTTAACATGGACATCTTGTAACCATATTATAGTCTACAAGATGGATACATGATGATCTTGTATCCTTCTTATAGCTACAATACGATTACAGAGACATCTTATAACCATCTTTTAAACTACAAGATAGGTACATGATGATATTGTACCCTTCTTGTAGTCTAAAAGATGGTTACAGGGATATCTTGTAACCATCTTATAGACTATAAAATGGTTATAGGGACATTACAAAACTTATCTTGCACTTGGTGAGTGGTACCATGCCTCAAATCTCACTGAATCCTTTAAACACACGTTATATGGTTCGAAAGGTTTGAAGTCAATACTAGTAGTGACATTCTCCTCATTTTTTTAAGTTCTCCTCTTATTTTTTTTCTTTTTGTGTTTCCCAAGTTGGTGGCACCATGACCCACAATCTCTTTGCCTACCGCTTACCAATGAATGTGATATAAGGAGAATCTACTCCCTCTGTTTTGGATTGCTCTAATTCTCTAACTGATTCCATTATGTCAGATATTATCGATGCCACAGCTTCATCGGTGTTTTCTTCTTCTTCCATATTCTTTTCTTCTTCTCTTTTTTTCTTCTCTCTTCTTTTTTCTTTTCATTTTCTTCTTTTTTTTCATCTTCATATTTTTTTTCATTATCTTATTTTGTTATTTCTTTTTCTTCTTCCTTTTTTTCTTTTTTTTCTTCTCCTTCTTTTTCTTTTTCATTTTCTTCTTCTTTTTCTCCTCTTCTTTTGTTCTTTCTTTTTATTCCTCATTATCTCCTTCCTTCTATGCTTCTTTGTCTGCTTCATTTTCTTCATCATCATCATCATCAATTTTTTATCTTCATCATCATCATCATCATCATCAATTTTTTCCTCTTCCTTTTCCTCTTCATTTTTCCCTTCCTCCATCTCTTCCTCTTTCTCTTCCTCACTCTCCTTCTTTTCTTCTTCTTCCATTCTTATCTCTTCCTCCTCGACATCCATCATATGAGAGTCATCAAAAGTTCAAGCATGAAACGAGTAATCATCCATACGAGATGTTACCAAATGATCCATCAACGTTTTTATGGGAAATTACAAAAGAAATTTTTGAATGCATTGACGACATATTCTTGTCCATTGAAGAAATCTTTTGGTCAATTGCAATCAGAAATTTCCTCACCCAGGGATCCCCATTCTTCTCCTCAAGTTTTTTTTGCCCTCGCCATTCTTCAAAATGACCTTCTGCTCCTCAGGCATCTTCATATTCTCATCAACATCTTCATCTTCTACCCATGGTAAGGGTAAATGAACATTCAACTGAAAATACATGTAATATAAATCAGATAAGACAATTAAAAAATGGGTACATGATCATCTTGTAGACTACAAGATGATTACTAGATGTCCCTGTAATCATCGTATAGTCTACAAGATGGGTACATGATGATCTTAAACCCGTCTTGTAAACTATAAGATGGTTACAAGATGTCCATGTACTCATCTTGTATTCTACAAGATGGGTACATGATGATCTTGAACCCATCTTGTAGACAACAAAATGGTTACAAGATATCCTGGTAATCATCTTGTAGTCTATAAGATGGGTACATGATGATCCTGAACCCATCTTGTAGACTATAAGACGGTTACAAGATGTCTCTATACTCATCTTATAGTCTATAAGATGAGTTCAGTGATCTTGAACCCGTCTTATAGACTACAAGATGGTTACAAGATGTCCTGGTAATCATCTTGTATTTTGCAAGATGGTTAGATGATGATTCTGAACCCGTCTTGCAGACTACAAGATGGTTATAAAATGTCTATGTACTTATCTTGTAGTCTATAAGACGAGTTCAATAATCTTGAACCCGTCTTGTAGGCTACAAGATGGTTATAAAATATTCCTGTGATCATCTTATTATCTACAAGACGGGGACATGATGATCTTGAACCCGTCATGTAGACTATAAGATGGCTACAAGATGTTCTTGTAATCATCTTGTAATCTATAAGACAGGTACATGATGATCTTGAACCCATCTAGTAGACTACAAGATGGTTACAAGATGTCCCTATACTTATAGTCTACAAGACGGGTACATGATTATCTTGGAAATACCTTCTTCTTTAGGTGTTGCTCTCTGGCTACTGATTTCCAGTAGTTTGTTTCCTTCTCTTCAACTGTAGGGATCAAGGATGAATGAACTGTCAACTAAAAATACAAGTAATATATATCAGTATAAGGCGACTTAAAAATGGTCTTGTACCCATCATGAAATACAGAATTCACAAATTACATTCTTGTTTGAAAAAACTGGAGGTTCTCAACTAGTACCACTATTGTTGTACACCAATTGAGAATCATCGATATCTTGGTCTTAAGCTTGGTATAGTTGGCACTACCAATCAATGAGATAGCTTCAAATATCCATGTCTACTATAACAAAAAAGAGTTTTTCAACACATAAATCAAAATATCAGTTTGTAAATACTAATTGAACTCAATAATATTTTACTTGGAAGGCATAAGGACATTCATGGATTGAGTATCCATGAAGCGTGGATTTCTTTATTCTTTTTTTTTTTTTCTGTTTTCTCCTTCTCCTCAACATCACCAAAAACATACTTAGTTCTCTTTACACCTAGTAAACATTTAATTGTTTTGGAGAAAGTGCCTCCCCCCACGGATATTGGTTGAACGTTGTGAGGTCATCAACCAAAGCCATTCATTTTTTTCAATTAGGGTCCGGTTCTTCTTTCCCAAGAGAAAACGTTCCTATAAATAAATAAGAGCTATCCCACAACATCCAAATCTACCCTAGATTCCATGTTCACAAACTTCTCCTCCAAAGCAGCCATGGTTATTCTTTCTGCTTTGTCAAAGTACTCACTATATAATCTGTTGGGGGCACGTGTCTTCTTTTCATCACGAGCTATACATAACCTCAGTCCGATCACCAGTGAGAATCTTTATTTGAGAAGTAGAATGGTTTCTCATTGATAAGAAATCAAATCTCATCCTTAGTAGGATTGCCATTCACAGATTTGGCCTACTTGGACAGCATTTGATGACAAAAATGGTAGATAATTTTAGGGTTGGGAAATCCAGTAGATGCCCAAAGCATGTCTCTTTAAAGAGAAATAACTGACTCAAGGTCAGCTTCTTCTTGATGTCCTCGATGAGGTGGGTATTGCACGTTGCATTACCCTAGCTCTGACAATTATATTCATGTCGTGGACGTATCTTAGTTGCATGTTTGATGATGCTATAACCTATAGAAATTCCATATGGTGTAAATACACAAACATAAGATCATAGAATTGAAGTGTACAAGATGATCTTGTAGTCATCATGTAATGTATAAAATGACTACATAATCATCTTGAGCACTACATGATATAGTACAAGACGAGCTTGTAATCATCTTGTTCACTATACGATGAATACAAGATAGTCGTGTAATACATCGTGTAGTGTACAAGATGATTACAAGATCTTCTTGTATTACATCATGAAGTGTGCATGTCATTTTGAGCACTACACGATGTAGTACAAGACAATCTTTTATACTACACAATGTATTACACGGCTATCCTGTAGTCAGCGTGTAGTGTAAAAGATGACTACAAGATCGTCTTGTACTACATCGTGAAGTGTTAATGTCGTCTTGAGCACTATATGGTGTAGTACAATATGATCTTATAGTTATCTTGTACACTATACGATGACTACAAGATAGTCGTGTAGTGTACAAGATGACTATAAGATCATCTTGTACTACATCATGTAGTGCTCAAGATGACATGAACACTTCACGATGTAGTACAAGATGATCTTATAGTCATCTTGTACATTACACGATGTATTACATTACTATCTTGTAGTCATCGTGTAGTGTACAAGATGACTACAAGATCATCTTATACTACATCGTGTAGTGCTCAAGACGACATCAGGAATGTCTTGACCACTTCATAATGACAAGATGATCTTGTAGTCATCTTATAAAATATTATGGTATGTTTAAGATACATCAAGAGGTTCATGGTGGCGAGAAGAACGTATTGAGCACTTCATGATATTGTTCATAAACCTCTTGAAGCATCATGAAATATTTAAGACGATCTCATGAAGTATCATGATGTATTCAAGTAGAGAGAAGATGAGACAAATAACCCCAGTTCAAATTTCTTATACGACAAAAAACCAGAGAAACCATAGAAAACCAAGAAACCTAGAGAAATCCTAGAGAAAAACCCAGAAACCCGAGAAAGAAACATACCTTGGTATGATAACTTGCTGTGAGAGACGAAGTCTGAATGATATCCAAAGAGAGATGCTTTGATTTAGAGAGAGAGAGAGATTACTGTGATTTCGAGTAAGAGAAAATGAAGCAATGGGAGAGTACAATAAAAAATGTGAGTACACAAAAAAATGGGAGAGTACACAAAGAGTTGAGATTGAGTATGAGAGAAGTTACTTTTGAAAATGTGTAATGATAACTGATTTGTTTTGTTTTTATTTTCTTTTTGCCATTGTATGAAATTCATGAAAAGGCAATCTGGTAAATTCACTAGCTTATTTTGAATGAGGGTGGATCAGAGGTATAACTTAGTGAAAATTAGTGTAGGGGTATCTTTTAGCAAATAAATTTTTCTAGGGATGCACTTTAGGCAAAAAACCCTTTAGAGATATCCAACTCCACCTTAAATCTAATATAATGATTTAGTTCAACCACAAATAGGACATCTTCCCCAACACACCACGCACTCAAAAGAGCTTAAGTAAACCCGTCATATTATACTTTCTTGAAGAAAAAATACGTTCCACCACACTCATTTCCAAGCCTCTAGATCACAAAAAGTAGCCTTCCTAGGGATAACTACATCACAAACCTCCTGTTTTGTAAATGAGAACTTAGATATTCTCTCTAAAATCTCCAAGTTAGTTTCGAACTCAAGTGCCCTTACACCCTCTTGACCTTCCATAATGAAAGGGGAAAGAGGAAATACACCCTAGACCTTGTATAAAGGGACTGGGGATCGCCGCTCCTATTCTAAGTTAGGAGAAAACTAAGAGAAAATTTAGTCCCTGACATGACTCTTTCATTATTGAAGCTACAAGTCCAACTCTAGGTAATATTCTTTTCCTTCCCATTATTATACTGATTATCATGCACAATCTAACATATCAATCATATATTGTCATCAATTTTTATCATAAATTCAAATATCATGGTCATTCTAGATTTTGCATATTAAAGGAGTCTCGGACGTAATTGCAACCAGAATTTATACTATTAAAATTCTCACCGCCATGTATCAAGAATACATTATTTAAAGAGAATTTTACTCAGAGGTTCTGGGTTGACCAAATTTTTTGTTAAAGTGATGTATAAAAAACTAATTGATTAATTAATTTAAAAACGATAAATAATTTTAATGAGTGATAAGACACTAACTTATAAATGATTGTCACATAAATTAATTCAGTAAAATTTAGTTTCAATATTAGTTGAATACCCGTACTACACACGGAATTATGTAAAAACACTTTGCAAAGATAAAATTGAAAAATTTCACAAAAAAACTATAAGTATAAAAAATCACACTAAATTTATTAGTGATACAAAAAACTCATAAGAAAAAATTGAAACTACATATACGAATAAATAAATATATTATTTCTTGTCATTTATTTTCTACCAATGTAGAAAACTTACTAAAACATTAAAATGACCTCAATTTATCACATATAAAATCAAAAGGAAATAGAAAATTTAAAAAGAAAATTAAAAGAAACTATGTAAAGGAATATGTATATATCTGTACTGGATGGTATCTTCAACGCTCATAAAAAAATTGGTTCTTCTATTAATTAAAAGAACATTAGAGCATAAAGAAAAAATGTAATAACCATCACATAAAACAGTCATGAAAAGTATATTATTACCACTAAAGAATTTCTACATAACAGTATCGGGAAAAAGGTAGAATGGACAAAAAAATATTACCTTGGCCAAGAAATTGAAACAATTGACGTACTTATAGCGTAAAACTTCATCCGTTGATGAAAAGTCCGTGTGTTTTAAACTACTTTCACGCACAATAAATGGTCAAAATTTGAGTCGAGCAATACAAATTGAGAGATGAAAAGTTATTTTTTATTTGCTAAATTGGGAGATCAAAATTTAGAAATATAATGGAATTGAAGGAGAGTCAATTAAATTGGAGGGAATTGGAAGAGAACTAAAATTACTCTAACCTTCCAATTCGATAAAATAAATCAAAACAAATATAGTTCTTAACGGAAATAAATTATTCAGTTTATTATAGTAATAACTCAATTAATTAATAATTCATTTTCACACATTAATTAATTTACTGATTTATTTCTTAGGAGTCATTATAATTATCCTATGATTGATAATTTAATATACGGCGCTATATGTACAACATATTATTCCTTTAAAATTTCTTATGCCTTTCTTTATTATTCACTGTAAATTAACATAATAGTTTGTCTATAATTTACAATAAATGTCAATTAGTCTGTTAGATTTTAAGTTCAATTTTTGCAAAAAATATATGAAACTATAAATAATATATTGGATTACATGCTATAGAAAAATTTATTAACATATTGTCATATATTGTATGATCCGTTATCAAGGAATTAGCAATATATGGTAATATATTGTTTTAACATATATTGTAACATAAGCTTTCTTTTGACCACTGCATAATTGTAATATATGAATTTATATATAAAAAGGTTTACTATGTATATTGAAATACCAGTTTAATCATTTAAGTTTGCAATGTAATTATAGTATCAATCAATTACTAATATAAAATACAAAAAGTTAGTAAGTGAAATTAAAAAAAATATTAATATAATAAATAATAATATGTATGTATAAATATTAATTATGACATATTGATATTGGTATTTGGGTGTTTAAAGAGAGCTTATGACGACACGGTATCCCCACTGATTCAAACTTGCACAACTGCACTTTAGCATATCAAGTTGTTGGTCTCGTGCAGTACGTATGAGTCATTCGGCACCCTAAACTTGACCAACGAATAATTTTGAGCCTCCCCATCATGTGTCACAGCACAAACTACAAACGATGTATCATAAATGATCTCCTTACGCACACGTTTAAAAAGTTTATGTGTGAACACATTTGCCGCGTGTTGCTCTAACGCACGCATGTGAGTCTGAAGCACAAGCGTTTCATTTGTCAACTTGAAATCGTCCAACCTCTCCTCGTGTCGAATACGTTCCAACGCTCGATCAAATTGTAGCATGAATTCAAATAGTTTAGATCGACGTTCAACGAATAGGTAGAGATGCACATTCATACCTTCAGACCATTGCGTCGTTCTCATGAACGCAAAGAATTTTACGCGTTCATACGTTCAGATCATTACATCCATTGTACCCTTTTATTTTTCCTAAGGTTGAACGGCTCTATCAAACAATCTCATTCCTCTTCAAACTCCTCCTCACTTAGGACTTCAAACATGACTCTCTTGAAGGCCTGTAAAAATTCCAGGTTATGCACGTTTGATTGGGCATTTCGTTCGAGATGCCATCCATAAAGCCGATGATTACAATTGGGGAGCACCGTCTTGATTTCTTTACGCATCATCTTATCATCATCTGTAATGACCGATTGAGGCATCTTATTTTTTATGGCATCCAAAAAAGTCCTCAACACCCATTGATAGGTTTCCACAGTCTTATCAACCAATAACGCGCAACCAATACTGTGGTCTTATTGTGATTGTTCACACCAAGAAAAATCATGAGTGGTTTCTTGTATGCATTCGTCCTGTAGATTATATCAAATGACAATACATCACTGAAATAGTGATAGTCAACTTGGCACGTCGAGTCTGCCCAGAAAAAATTCTCTAGACAATTATCCGTGTTAATATTGTATTTGCGATACATATCTAGATCCAACTCCATTTTTGCAGTAAAAAAAGTAATAGCTGCCTCTAAATTAGTTTCGATTACCTGCGTTATTCATTGCTTGGTCGACCATGTAACCAAACACTTGGCTTATCCTAACATCAACATTGCGCAATCATGTTGCCTAAGCCATGTTCACTTATTTCACTGCTCTATTAGATCAAAGAAAGGGCACGTCATGTGATAAGGCGGTGAGATGGTTGTGCTTAACATCAAAATCTGTAACGACCCATTTTTTCATCTTCTTATCCAAGTTGACCCTAAAATAAACACGACAATGACCCTTGTCAAGCCTTTTGGTTCTCGCTTGGTGTCCTCTCTACCTATATATTTTTTTCTCCCAGACTCATTCTTTTGAGCAACCCATCTCCGTAACACAGTTTCCCCCATTTTATTCTTGCGTTTATCATCTTTCTGGACACTGAACTCAATATCGACTGCGTATGTATAGTAGAAATCTTCGGTCTCTTGTAATGTATCAAATTTTTATCAGTGACATCCTCATTTCACATGTTTGCTAATATGGATGTACTGGTCGTGTACTCGTCTCACCTCGGTTCATGGATATAACAGGATGACTCATCTTTGAAGATGCTTAACTATATTGAAAAAAAATTAAGAATTTGATGATAATTACTCATAAAGCATATAACTTACACATAAACTTAAAAAATTTAAAGAAAACTAAACAAACATTATCTTTTCGGTGTATCTGATCACATAGTTGGAGCTGAAAATTGATTATCCAAACGAATAAATTGAAGGAGCAAGTGTATTTAAAGTTTAGATCAATTGAGAAGTAGTGAGAATGTGTTTAGTTGAGTGAAAATTTGATTTTTAAGGATGGTTTATGAAGAGTAATTAAAAATATTAATTGCGTAATAATCAGACACCAATCAGTCACCAACTAAAAAGTCAAATGAAAGCTAGGCGATTAGTACCTCAACGCCACTTGGGAGGTCCTAATTGCTGATCATCCAAGCGGATCGTCATAGCTCTACGGTGTTTGGGACCTCACATGTCCTTTTTGCCATTATGGAATGGTGTTTGGGGCCTTCTTGATCCTTTTTGGGCCCGAAACGCCAGACACACAGGCGTTTAGGTCCGCGTCACTTGGGCACGGGTCAAACGCCTGTGTATATGGTGTTTGGGGTCCAAAACAGACCAGTGTTTAGGACCCTCCTTATCATTCATTGGTCTCGAATGTCATACTTACATGCATTTGGGCCAGAATCACTTTTGTTTTGATATTCTATGTAAAATTCCATAAATCTAAGTTGAGTTCTGAACAACGATTCGACAGGCCATCTCCATGAATATTAGAAAATCCACAATCAAAATATATATTTATATCCATAATATGTCCAACCAAATACAGCCAGGATTTAACAAATTTAAAAATACACTCAACAAACTTTTAATCAAGTTTAAAATTTCAAACAAATTATAAATGTTCATATAAACTTTGACAAAGCGTCATCATGCAACTTATCTCTTTCTCGACAAAGCATCATGTGAATGCTTACTATCTGAGAGTGGTAACTGAATCTACCACGATGGTAGTGGGATGTCAGCCACTCTTATATCATCAACAGTCACTCTAGCCGACCCTGATGCTCCTGGTGCTGTTGTGGCTGTTGTGGTTGCTAGTGCTGCTGTCTATACCAAGTATATTACAAAATTTACATTGTATAACAATATGAGTAATCTTCTATATTTAAAAACCCCTTAGTGATGTTTAGCACCTGCGGATATGAAGATGCCCCATCATAGTTGTAAGACAACCAATTTTTCCAAAATTTATCATAAGTATCTTCGCCATCGCCATCTACATCATCGATGAATTGTGTTGCTTTGAAACCTCCAAGACCACCAGTCAGACCCTCTCTGGTGAATGGTTGATCACATAACATTGAAGTTGGGAGTTTGTATGGGATGTACTGCGCCTCGGTTCCTAAACTGTACTGTGAGACGCACTCACTCAAGTACCATGCTCTTCCAGCAGGTCCTTGTAGCAAGATTCTCATGTGGTAGGAGGTATTGTCGATGCAATAGTCAGATAAGTTTGTATGTTGTCCCTAAGGGTTTCAATTGATCTGCAAGTTCAAAAACAAATTGTTTGTCAATAAAAAATTATTCATACTCAAGGGGGGCCAATATAAGAATTGACAGAATAAAGTACATACCTCATTGGGCTTCATATATCAAATTTTAACACGAAATTCTTTAAGGTAGTGAGAAAATCCCTTATTCCCAATTCAATGTCTTTCCAACATGCTGTCCTAGGGAACATGTCTGGACCACCCAACAGCTTGCTCAATGCCAAACATGGAAAGTACTCACAAGCCCATACCTCACATGCTCTCCAAAACCCCCCAGTCCTTACACTTTTGATGCGGCATAAAGTTGTTGGGGGTTATGCCCTCAAAACATATGTATTGACATTTTCATATAAAATTTAATGGATTTACATTTTTCTTATAATTGTTCTTTTAAATTATTGTTGAATAATTTTTATAAATATCTGAAAATTTCATATTCATTAAAGAGGCAATAATCTTGTATTAGTACGAAAGGGTTAAGATAATAGATAATGAATAAAAATGTCAACAACATGTTAAAATATGAAATCTTTAATGAACGTTGATAGTACAGCTCACTAAGCATTATGAATGCATGTGATCTAGATCCGGATCATTGATGTGGATAGACATCTTAGTGAATGTACTTGATATAATAAAAATATATATGACATGATCGATGTGAATTAATATTCGTATTAATATATCGTTTATCATAAATATTTAATACACATCAATATGATGATCATATGTAGATCAGTCTGAATCCTGAGTAGTTTGTTTGTAAATCTTTATGATAAATGGCAAGGTTTGTTTGTAGATCAATATGAACTCCTATACATGTCTACTATATCTTTTAATTCACTCGTTAATGCTTGTTTGTAAAATAAGCTAGTGACTTTTGTTTTGGAGATTCAGTGATATGGATGGTTGAGAACATGATCTTACAAAATTTAGAATCCAAGATTTTTTAACGGATCATATATTGATTTTCTTAAGTGTTAATTCTGAAACTAAATGATTAATGAGCTCAAATTTATATATAAATTAGCCATTCACTAGTGAATTAATGATACTTAAGGATCAAGAGGTAATTAAAAGGGTAAAATCATAATTTTGACTAGCTCTAATTAACAAACCAATAGTTGGAGGACAAGACTACACGAAATGATTATATCAATGGACTACACGAGAATACTCCGTAAATACATTCTATAATCTCTAAGAGTGCAATTTCATATTTATAGTAGAGTAATAATATAATTAATAAATAATATTATTTAATTAAAGATTTAATTAATAATCTAGTTTATTGGAGCTTAATATTATTTGTTCATGATCCCCAAGTCACATATGTACTACACAGTGTAGGGTGTGAATATTTCAGGATATGAAAAAAGAACTGAATTGCAAAAGAAATTTTTATTCTGGGGCAAGTACGTAATTGTGATAATTATGTTTGATTAATACGAATTACTTAATTATATCGATTAATTTTTTAATTATCGATAAGTGAGACATAATATCTAATTTATAAAATTAAATAATTATAAATTATTATTAGATAATAATTTGAATCAACTTAATCTGTTATTTGTGAACTAACATATAAGTTAGTTGAAAAGGATAATCGGATATGTTAATTTTGAATTAACGGATATCTAGATATTTATATGATTAAAATAAAAATTTAATTTACAGTAATTACCACGTGTCAATCACTGATTGAGAATCAGAGATTGACATGAACTACTGTAGTGCCATGTGGAACTGCAGTAGTGCAGTGAGAATCAGGTATCAATTAAATAATTATTAATAAGTGAGACATAATATCCAATTTATGAAATTAAATAATTATAAATTATTATTAGATAATAATTTGAATTAACTTAATGTGTTATTTGTGAACTAACAGATAAGCTAGTTGATAATGATAATCAGATATGTTAATTTTGAATTAACTGATATGTAGATATTTATCTGATTAAAATAAAAATTTAATTTACAGTAATTACCACGTGTCAATCACTGATTGAGAATCATAGATTAACATGAACTACTGTAGTGCCACGTGACACTGTAGTAGTGCAGTGAGGCACTGTGATGACTCACGGTAACTGCAAGGCCATGACACTGTAGTTGTACACAAATTACAGTGGGACCCACTGCAATGATAATTTTAAAATTAAATATTATTTTCAGTTTATCCCTAAAAATCTGATATGCCAGTATCTAGAAAATATATAGATATTATTCTATTGGCATCAAGGCCGATAGAGAGTTGAGAACACAATTGTTATCAGGGTGGATTTTCTCTTTGATTAAAAAGTTAATACAAAAGCTCTGAAAGAATTATCATCATATTCTCTTAGAGGATTGTGTCACTAAATTAATCATTCTCAGTAAATCTTTAGATCTAATGTGTTGAGTATATCTAGAGACATAAAAAGTGTTTTTGAATTATTTTGCGTGCCCACACATGTCCTAGTGCGTTTGAAGATTGGCTTGGAAGATCTTGGTATAGATCTCGAAGTCCATTGTTCGTGGGAATACATGATCGTTGGTTTACGATGACGCTTGATATAGACTACAAGAGGTATATGATTCATATCCATGTATGTCTTAGATTTAATATATAAATATATAATGGATCCTGATTTAAAATAGTTTTCAATAAAACATTTTATTTTAGAAACCGTTACATCACGCTTGTTTTCATTTTATATAAAAAAACATACGATTCATTTTTTATAAATTTCTTAAAAACCACCACACTTCCGCTGCGTTTTCCAACAAAAGCATCCCAGTTATACTCTTATATCTTAGCTATTTTATGTAGGCTGGGGAGTACTAGAAGAAAAACTCTCATCAAAATTTTCTCCTTCTTAGGAGTAGTGTAGCCCTAATTAACATAATTATCAAAAATCCATTAATAACTAACTTTTTTTCTCTAAGCTTCGACAACGGTTTGTCGACTAGCTTCTGCAATGCCTTATTTTTGTTGTAGAGTTCAAAATCATAGTCTAGCTGTCGACCTTCGACTTTTAGGCCGGTAATCATAGCAAAGTCCAATGAGGTCATTGTCATTTCACCAACTTCATCTATATGAAAGGTGTGGATTGTATCCCACCATTTCTCGGCCAGGCTTTTCAATAGGACGTGATCCATCTGCTCCGTTTTCAATATACTTATAAAGTAGCTAAACCCAGAAACATCAACATTCATTTTCACATTTTCAGGAAGCCTACTATACCACCGAGCGACTAGTGTAGTGTTGCCAAAACCACATACACCAAGATCAAAGAAATCAGCTAGGAAACCAAAATTTAAGTCATGACTTAGAGAAAAAAGTATGTGAAGAAAGATGTATTACATAGGAAAAAATATCAAAGAAAGCAATGACCATAATTTATAATCCCTATTGTGACATTTTGCCGAACACCTTACGGGCACATAAACATACACTATAATTTTTAATCCGAAACATATATCGCTACTAATAATCATACATTTCTAGAAATCACATAAAAAACACCAAAATTTTAAAATAATTCAAGTATCTATTTGGTGTTTTAACACTGTAACACGTAACAACCAAATTTTTTGTTAAAGAAACTTACATTATTTTCCTTGGATGGGATATAGTATTTCATCGAACATTTTACGAGGATTCATATAAATATAGTATAGACCCCAATGTGGAATTTTTATGGACAATGATAAAAATATGCCATATAATTCATTATAACATTTCGTCAAATACTTTACGGGCACTCAAGAAAATACTATAGTTTTCCATCCAAGACATATATTTCTACCAACAACCATACATTTCTACAATCGTCACATAAAAACACCTAATTTCCAAAACGGATGAAGTATCTATTAGGTGTTTTAACAATATAACACATAAAATTCAAAATCTTTAAAGAAAAACTTACATCTTGTTTGATTGGATGAGATATATGCTCCGTTGGAGCAATATGAAGAATAGTCGTAGTAATATTTTGATTCTTTAGATGAAATCTTTTCACCCCATAACCAGTGGTATCGTATGGCCATTTCAAACCGTTAGAACTTGGTTGCGTAGTTAAACTCACTGTTCTCATTGTAACTTTATGCTATCCTCCAGCCATTTTTGGTGAAAAAATACAATATTAGAAGGATATGGGGTTGGGGGTCACTGTTTGGATGGAATTGGCTCGGGTTGGGCATGGGTTTTCACTTTGTTTGCGATGGATGTGCGAAATTTCCTCTTGGTGTTGGGTTGGAGGCGGTTTGATGATATTTTCGGGATATGAAGAGAAGAAGATGAAGAGATGAAGAAGAAAGGAGATGAGAATGGAGTGTTTGAGTGAAAATGGAGGAATGAAGTGTTATCGGGGAGGGAGGGTGGGTATCAGGTTTTTTAAGAATAAGGGGAATATGGTTTTTTAATTATAGGGTTAATTTTGATAACAAAATATGGTTAAATTTGAAAATATATTTATAGGGTTATAAATTAAACATAAATGAGGTTATTTGTCAAGTTTTATGGGGTAATAATTATAAAATAAAAAGTTAAATTTCAAACTTTTAGTAGATATGTTTGATTTAACAGTAGAATCTGACATTCAGGGTTATATGTGTTCATCAAACCGATAAATAATATTTACCAACCATCATAATATCACGACTTATAATTACATATGGTGAAAATCTATCTCGTTCGATACTTGTCACAAAAGCACAACAACATTATCAATGACAAGTTTTATCAAGTTTATGAATAAGTGTTCAATCGCTTCGTGAATTCTTACTTAATCCAATCTAATTTCACATAGTAAGTGAATATCGTGAATGTTTACATTGAGAGAATGAGTTTTTCTATTTTGTTGATGATTTTCCCGGTGTACGGTAATTAATTTAAAAATAACAATTTTAGGGTTATTGTGAAGATGGTGATTAGGGCCATTTTGATGGCGATTAGGGAAGCATATGGCGATCCTCTATCAAGACATGACGATTAGGATGACCAACGGCGATTATGGCCATTTTAATGGCGCTTGGACTTGCATATGCGGTTAGCACCTTGAGGATAGCGATTATTGGTTTTTGAATGGCGATTCGCACACAATGACGGGCGACTGTAATTTTAGCTGTTCAAAATTTGTAGTGAGGTATAACAAATGCTTGAGCGGTTCACCAACATTTGAAAATTCACTTTCTTGAAGGGGTTCACCAAAAATGTATAGGAGTTCACGAAATATATACTAGGTTTCACCAAATATGTAGTGGGTTCACCAAAACGTATAAAATTAATAATCCTTGGAGGGGTTCAGCAAATATATAATGGAGTTCACCAAATATGGATTGATGTTCACCAAATATGTACAAAATTAACAATTCTTGGAGAGGTTCACTAAAAATGTATAAGGGTTCACCAAATATGTACTAGGGTTCACCAAATACGTACAAAGTCATTCTTGTACATTTTTTGTGAACCTCAGTACATATTTGGTGAACCCTTATACATTTTTTGTGACTCTTCCAAAAATTATTAATTTTATACATTTTGGTGAACCCCAATACGTATTTGGTAAACTCATGTATATATTTGGTGAACCCCTACATATTTTTGGTAAAGTCCTCTAAGAATGATTAATTTTGTACATATTTGGTGAACTCCAATACATATTTGATGAACCTCTATACTGGGGTTCACCAAACACGTACAAAGTTATTCTTGTACATTTTTTTTGTGAACCTCAGTACATATTTGGTGAATCTCAGTACATATTTAGTAAACCCTTATATATTTTTTGTGATTTCTCCAAGAATTATTAATTTTATACTTTTTGGTGAACTCCAGTACATATTTGATAAACTCATGTACATATTTGGTGAACCCTTATACATATTTTATGAAGCCCTTTAAGAATGATTAATTTTATACATATTTTATGAAGCCCTCTAAGAATGATTAATTTTATACATATTTGGTGAACCCCCAATACATATTTGATGAAGCTCTATACATTTTGGGTGGACCCCTTCAAGAATTATTAATTTTAGACATATTTGGTTAACCCCAGTACATTTTTTGTAAACCCTAATACATACTTGTTGAACCCTATACATTTTTGGAGAACCCTCCAAGAATTATTAATTTTGTACGTTTAGAACATATTTGGTGAATCCATGTATCTTTTTGGTGAACCCCTCCAAGAATTATTAATTTTGTATGTTTTGGTGGACCCACTACATATTTTGTGAACCCACTACATATTTTGTGAACCCCTATATATTTTTTATGAAAAAAAATAATATTCAAAAAATGGGAAAATTAGGGAATTAAGCTATTTTTAGTTTTCAATTTTGTACTATGTCTTTTAATTTTATATATTGCACATATGTCTAGATTCTCCATTTAATTTGTTAGTTAGTTATGATTTTTTTGGTCATTTACGTTTTTTCCCTTTGTATAACTAATAGGGTTCATCTTCACCATAGAGAGACCGATGACCATGGCCGTCAGTCTCCCATTGCCGCGGTCGACGATTGCGGCTCTTCCATCTACCGTGATATATCAGGTCGCGACTTTCCTGACCGACGCGACCAGATCTGGTCACGACTTCCTTCACCGCGACCATATCTGGTTACGACTTCCTTCACCGTGATGGTATATAAAAATATATTGTATGCTATATAAAAATATATTACATATATACTACGATATACTAACAGTATACAAAAATATACTATAGATATACTACGATATATTGATGTTCATGTAAAATATACTACACATATACTATGATATGATAGTATATTTAAATATACTACAAAATTTTGTATATATATTGTAAAATTGTAGACTAAAAACTGCATACACAGTATGTATATAAATAATGTAACGTATATGACTATATACAATATAATAAAAGATATACAATACTGTATATGTCTATGTCTATATATGGTCTAATAACATTTATACAATACACGTATATGTCTATATACTGTATAATTACACGTATCTGTCTATGTCTATGTCTGTATGTTATACACATTGTCTATTTACAATATGTAATAATGTAACGTAAATAATATAACGTAAATAATATATGCCTATACAATACACGTATAAGCCTATATACTGTATAATTACAGTATGTAATTATATAACTTTTGTTCATGTTTATATACTATATTACATATATTCCAAAAAAATGCATAGTATATTATGATATACCATAGAGTATGTATCTATAAACTACGTAGCATTGTGGGGGAGGGTTGCGCAAGGGTCCCTTATTAGTGAGAGCAATTTTATATCTTTACTATATTTTTTTTAAGTTTTAAGGATGAGTTATTATAAATTTTGACTATTTGTGCAAATTACAACTATTTGGATCATTTTTTGATTTATTTTTTATAGTGGTCTATTTGTCTAATTGATTTTAAAATTTTTGACTTACGACCGACTGGGTCTTGTGGCGCCTGTTGGCTTCAAAAGCAATTCAAGGGCCGCAACGCGTTCATGCCAGGAAAAAACCCGGCATGATAGAACTTTGCATCGCAACACAGGCAAATTGAAGAATAAATACAAAAGTTAAAAGATAAATTTTTTTTAACACATATAATGATAATCAATTCAGTTTTTAATTAGTGTCCTGCATGAATGCCTCATTGCCTGTTAGACATTTGGTTCAAATTTATTGATGTTCAACCTCCCCTCAACCATCGAGTTCATTTCTGCTTCATTCTCAACCTCCATGAATAAATCTAGACAATGTGTGTGCCTAATTGCTAACACCAAAAACGTATTTCTACAAGATAGGTCAAATTACATCTCAAAAATAATTTTCTTGCACCTACTCAGCGTATGATAATAATTTGGTTTAAAAGAGAAAGAATGGAAACTTATCATGGGGGAGAGGGGGCCACGGAGGGGCTGGGAACAGGAGACGGAACCGGAGCGTAAAGACAGGGAGCACTTTAGCGGAGATTTATCGCCATGGATAATGGAAACATTCTCCATGGAACAAAAAACTTGTTCACATAATACAGAATTTACCAAAGGCCTTGACCACAACTCTTTGGCTTCCTTGTTTATTTATCTATCGTACAAACAATGAAAGTAAGTTAAGATATATCACTTAAGAAACTTAAGTGCAAAAATGAATCATTTAACAAACTTAAATACAAAAATTATTCAAATACGTACATCAACAAACTTGAACAAATTATCTAACGGGTAATGAGGCATTCGTGCAGAAGGACACCAATTAAAAGATGGATTAGTCACCATTATCCGCGTAAAATAGTATTTACGTTTCAACTTCTGTATTTTATTATTCAATTTGTGTGTGTTGGGTTCCCTATAAACTTTATTCTCATACAGCTTGCAATTTTTTTGCAAAGGATCTTCTCTTTCTTCACAATGAAGTACGCCACAACCTTGGTCTACAATCTTAATTAGTAAGTAAATATTGTTCTCTTTCTTCAGTCCATTTAAATGGAAATGACTTATAGCTTGTTATCTAAAAAAGATGCATATAAGTTTAGTATCAAATACACTTAGCAGAACAAGAGAGAATAAGATGGGTTCAGCCATGTCCAAGGACGAGTCGTGTCTGCTTTGGGCTTCATTTTGGTCTTGGGCCTCAACTTGGTTATATTGTTCGTCTTATGAAGGTGACATGAAGAAGTCATGTTTTGGACCCTGGCTCAATAGTTTTGTGTTTTCCTTTCAAATACAACATTCTAAAGTTTCTCATTTCAAAGCAAAATCACAAGTCGTTGAGCTTGAAAGGAAGTACCTACTAGCTACTCAATATTATAAATTCAAAACTTTTAGTCTACAAACACAAGCATTTGGAGTTTGGGTAATTCGTAAAAATGTACTCTTGGTTAAAGATTTTCAAAAATATATACTCAATTTTTAAAACTAAGAAACTACACTCTTATCCCACTATTTCTGATAAGTGTGACAATCGAAAAAATTTAATTCATTATTTGAAAGGTTCAAATAATCATAAAAAATATTTGAACCCTTCAGTTTGTTACTTTTTACATGGTCAAATACTGAAAAATATAAATAGTTACTAGAAGGAGTCAAATAGTTATAAAAAAATTACTCGAACTATTCAAGTTACTTTCTCTTAATTAGGATTGGCTGTTGAAAATATGTAAACAATTATTTGTAGGGTTCAAACAGTCATAACAAAACTACTTGAACAATTATTACTTGATATGATTTAGGGTATGAATTGTAGTTTCCTTTTCTTATAGTAATATTTTCTCGTTTACTTTTTTTCAAAAAATTTCTCGTTTACTTGATTAGCTCATATGAGATTATCCTTACAGAAGTATACATTAGATGGAGACTTCTTATCAGTTTGACCTCTAGACTTAAACAATTCCCCCATGCATAGGGATGTCATCCCACAGGGTTAGGTATGAATAAGGTAATATCAAAATCAATGTCCAAGTTTTCTATATCCATATCAACGAAAATGCTAACGGCAATAATAACTATTAGGGGACAGATAAACCATGATTTTGATATATATCCACCCTAAATTCTATTGGCAACATAAAAATAAAGAATCAATTATTTTGTTTTTTTATTTTTCATTGCGATCGGTTGAACTGTTCTATTATATTCAACTACATCTTATTAACTCTTAAAAGAAGAGAACATCGACTGTTTCTTCAAGAACGAAACCGATTAAAAAATTATTTGGTAAGCAAACATGCTAGAGCTCAAATCTCAACATTATTCTTGCTGATGATCATAGAACTCTATACATCCTATACAATCACATAATGTGTACGTAGTACAAAAAAGGTTGATTTTTAAGAATGAGAAATGACATAACCAAGTGAATTATGCACAAAGTTGAGTTGGTTGGAGTTGACGTTATTTAATTTATTATTTGTTGGATTATATAGTTGTTGATATTTTGGCACTATCTTTAAAATGGGTACCCATCACTGACGTAAACAAACTAAGTTCAATTGGCAATGATTTAACAAACTAAGTTCGATTCCGATTCCAAATAATTCTGAGTGTTCTTTTCTAGTGTCACAAAGACCCCACTTGGCACTTACACATTCATGCCCACACCATTGCTTATGCGAGTGCACATGCACGAGAATATAAGACTTAAATTTTATATCCCATCCCAAATTGCAATTGATCCCCATAATTCATGCGCCTGTAAAGCGCATGAACCTTTTGTTTTGATTCCTTTAAATCGCTCTAATTAATTATAATTTATTTTTAACACATTTTCATAAGTTATTTATTTATTTTTTTACAAAATAGGTTTCACATTTATCTATTATAACCTCTAAAGCAAAGGCTGAGTTAGTGAAATTAGGATTAGAAGGAGGTGATTTTTATTTGATCTGAATTGTGATCAAAATCAACCGTACAAAACAACTCTTCACGATAGGACAGACCCAAAATCTTTAACTTTGAGAATGTTAATATAAAATTCTTGTTGAACTTGTCAATACCATGTAAACAAAATTTTAAACAAAAGTTAATTGACAGATAGAGATACCAGTTTTACGTAAATTGACGTGTCAGCAACTAGGAATCGAAAACATTGATGATTACTAAGTGTCTAAGTAATGTAGACATAAAAATAATACATGAGTGATATTCATTTTGTCAGATATTTGTATAATTTTTTCAAATTAAGACTCTTGAAAAAAAGTGCACTTAAATAAGTAAAGACATGCAAACAACAGAAAGCATGATAGTATAAATTCTAAGTTTCATGATTCCTTGGATGGTATAAATTATTAAGGAAAGAAATAAGAGGAAGACTAAAGAGAATGACGAGTAAATAATGAAGGAAAATTATAAAAGCACTATTATATTCTTTTATCAGGGTATGCATTTCCATATCTCAATAAAACTAAATAATAAAAATACATAATTGCTGAGCAGATCAGTATAAAAATATCTAACATGCATATTCATCTTAATGTAAAAATTAGCAAAACAGCAAATATTTTTTAGAATGAAAAAAAATTATGTTTTTTTAGATTTTAAAATTCCAAAAGTAATGTATTTGTGTAGGTGAATAAATAGCTATGTTATCTATTTTAAACTACTTATCATAAAATTGACCAAATATTTGTTTGAGTTGTGAATGCAATACAGTAAATTAAGTACTAGAATTCAAAACCTAGTCAATTTTAAAATGTTCATACAATTAAACAATTAAATCTGAAGAAAAACAACATAAATCAACTTACATATGTTAAACACTAGAAAAGCGGAATAAATTTTAAAACAAGTGATAGAAAAATTGAACTAAAATTCATCATTAACTTAATATTCAATAAAAAAAATAAAGAAATTAAAAAATTGTTCGTATATTAACTTAACATAATTATTCCTAACAAAATTTGAGGGGAGTGTGTGATTTTTAGAAAAAAGAAGTTGATGGACCATGTAGTGGTGAGCCCACTACAAATAAAGAGGAACAACTGTCCTTCTTGAGCCATGGACTTTGACACTTAGAGCTAATCGTCTCCCAATTGTTCTTGCATAGAATATAGTATTCCCCCATCAAAATGTTAAAAATTTTAAAACGTATATTATTTACCCTTTAAAATTATAAAATTATATATTATTTTTCACTTTCAAAATTTCAAAATAAATAAATTATACTATTTCATCCATTTAAATTTGAAAATCATCAAACTGTATACTATAGTCTTACATATTTAATTTAATTTTCTAGAAATAACATTATATTAGAAGTGATAAGTTTAAATTAAAATATAAAATATTTTTTTTTATTATTATTATATGAAATAACACGAGTTTTAAAAAAAATTGACCTCCTTTACGAAAACCTCTTGTCTCACCCCTCAGACCATGACCCCTTTGTCGTTGGAGGGGTCTGCCTACTTCATTAGAAGCTTTCTAATACTCTTTGGAGCAACGAGAGTTAAGTACTACTTTCACACAATTTTGTGACGTGTGTATAATTTATCTAATTCATTATCCATATCATCAATTAATTGAATAAATTTAATAGTCTGATAATTATAAATTTAATAGTCTTATTATTAGCCACTAATTTTGATATTTATATTAAAACAGTCTGATGATTATAAAAAAGATAAAGCTTAGCTGAGCCTTATTTATATTTTATGGCATTTCACTAAATCGTAATAGTTTTAAAGAGTATTGAAAAAACTATAAATTTTATTGAGATGTTTACTTAATAGTCAAGAATTGAATATGAAAAATATTAACATCATATTTTATACTTTGATATGTAGATTGAACGTATCTAGCGTCATGATAATGGAGATTCAAAAGGTAAGTTAATATGTAACCGACTTAGTTTGATTGTGATTTCTTATAGTAAATTTGGCTACATTGGTCAAATTTAGGGTATTAGTGTTATCATTGGCTAGGAGCATGGCTGAATTGCTTATATAATTATATAAGCTGCAGCCTATGCAAGAGGACAAAGAAGTTGATGCTGCCGGCGTTAAAGTCTATATATAGCTCGGTTGCTGCCAGCGACACTTTAAATTGAAAAGTCTATCTAACGACATGGTTCACAGAGCGACAATATCTATTTTCTCATTTTCCTTTTTCTTTTTTGACAAATGAAAAACTAGATCTCTAACTTGTTAACCATTTATTGATTCGTGTAAAAAATCTCTTAATAGGTATTGTACAATGACAACATTGTGAATTAGTGTAGAAATGATAGATATAAAACTAAAGTTAAGAGAGGGGATTCGGATCGGATAACCCTAAGAGATTAAATTTAAAAAAAAATTCAACTAGACAATACGATCTCATTTGACTTATTTAGAATTGATTGATGATTTTAAAACCAAACTACCTACGATCAGATTTTCAACGTCACATAATCATTATCTCAATAATCAGGGGTAGATCTTATTCGGTTGAGCAGGAGATAATCTTATTAAATTCGGTCATGAACATAAATGATTTATGATCTTTCTTTGTTACTGAATAAAAACTAAAAAGAATCTCAAATCTGATCAGATTCTTTGTAATCAATGTTAATGCTGATTTAAATCATTAAGATGTAAGCAAACGACTTAAATCGGCACAACGGATCCTTCTACGAAGATCCTAACATTAGGGAATACATTTCTTCCACAGAGAGGTTCCTTCCTACTTGTCTAGTTGGCTTTAATAATTGAATGTAATAATGATGAAGCCAAACAGATGTCACTTCAAAATAACAAATACAAGAAAACAAAATTCATTACTGCTTTAGTTTTCAACTTCAACACCTGGAGCCACCTGGATCCAATCCATACTATCTTTGGCTCCCCCAATAATTTGAATTCTCAACTCTTTTCTTTTCTTGTCCTACTTACCATTCATTCAACAGAGATTTACAATTTTCCTTCGACAATCGGCTGCCTTTAGCCGCTCTCTCTTATCAAATTTGCTTTTCCTAACCAACTCTGTATTAGAGATTATCATAGTTTATGTACCTGACATATTTTTAAAATAAAGAATTTATTAAAAACAAAGAAAAAGAGCATAATTAGGGAGGTTTTTGCTTTGTCCTGACCTTAATTTTATCAGCCTCGATCATTTTAGATATAAAAGTGAATAACTATAAACTAAAAGAGTTATTACTACTTAGTGTTAAATTCTTAATTGGAAATTAGATTTATATGTAAAATAATTATGTGTTGCGGATTATCAAATAAAGTTAAACCCAATTAAAAGTAATCTATTAATGTTTGGATAATTTGGGATTATAATATATCTGATAGGTTGTTGATCATTTAATGTATAGAGATTTTATAGTAATTTCTATTTTTATGATATGTTAAAATATAAATACCAAAAGATATATTATCTATAAGTGATTATGGTCCTCATGTCACACGATAACGGGAAACCATTTTATTCTCCATAATATCTCATCGTTAAAAACAACTGAGAGGTTTTATCAAAAGAGACTCTTAGATAGAGAATCGTGTAGATCTGGAAGGCCAACCGCTCGGCTGTAAACAACGATCTATCATCATGGATCATGTATGCTTCCGCTTTATATTGATTTGATTCTTGGTGTATTCAACATGAGATTTTGGGGTTTTACTGAGATACGGTTTATACCGAAAGAGATTTTGAATCTAACAAGTGGTATCGGAGCTACTCATGTTGAATAATTAAGAATCGATCTATTAAGTTCTAGATCCATGACTATAAGTATTTTTTGTATTTACATTTTTGTATTCTTGAATTTAATAATTGTTTGAAGATTTTATTAGATTTGAGAACAATTTTTTTTATGGTATTTTTCAGTATTTTGGTTTGGTTTTGGAACAACCAGTCGGCGGTCTCATCGTCGCCGGTGGAAGATGACCGGCGTGGTGGATTTGCCACGGCGGCTAAGGGCGGTTTTGCTCAGTAACATTTACCTCGCCCCCACATGGCATTACAATGGTGCCATTAGGAGGAGAAGACAATATTTACTGTTCACGAGAAATTTCTTGTTCACCCTAGAAATTACGGTTCCGACGGCGGTGGCCATTGGGTGACGACGGTAATGGTGGCTGGCGAGGATGGGGCAGTGATCGGAGAGTCCTATCATCAGTGATAACTATTGTCACTTTCAGGAAGTCTTGTACAAACCCTGCTACCAACCAACCTATCACCATAGAGTTTGATGATAACCCTCAATCTATCAATTATCTTTTTAAATTTTAAAATTAATATAATTTTGAAATTATTAATTTTTAATTTTATGAAAAGTAGAAATTAATGGGTTGATTGGGTTTGACCCAAGTTTAAACAAATCAAATAAAATATTTATTTGATTAAGTCAAAGTCAACTATTTTAAAAGGACAATATAAAAATTAATTTTAATTAAGAAAAATTATTTTTCTTGCTTAAATAGAATTTTGTTCAAAGCTTGGAGAATATGAAAATGGACATTAGGAGAAGACAGTGGGAAATATCTATTCTTGAAGTCTGTTTTGTAATTTTATTTATTTATTTTAGGAGTTGTAATTTAGAAGTATTCAGTAGTCACTCGGTCCATTATTATTTTATTTAATTGTTAAAAAATTATTTTAATTGTTATGTTTGATAACATGTCCATGCACTAGTCGATCACATGATATACATGAAAATTTCATACAGTTTTATTTAATCATGCATCTCATCTGTAGAAACATGATTTATAAGGATTGTCCTAATATGTTTATATGTATTATTTTATGCAATCAATTGCATGTAAAATGCTAGCTTTTAATTAGTTAAAACTTAGTTATCACATCACACTAAGTTCTATAGTAGCCTTTAGGAAAAGAGTTTTATTAACGTTTGATGAATATATTTAATTAGTTCATCTAAGCTCACCTAATTATGTCTTAGGTGCTTGAGAATGTTAAATGAACTTAGACCAATGAGATTGGCATAACTAGTTATTAAATATTCAGAGGGTTATTATTTTAACTAGTAATTAATTTATAATTAATTAATTAGTTAAAATGAAAACACATAATCCTAAAATAGTGAGTGAGAGAAGGTTGACATGTCAATGTAACCTACGGTCTCCATTATTAGTACACACCGTGAGGTACAGTGAGGGCCTTGAGATGACTTTGTTTTCATCCCCCTAAGGAAGGTTTTGAGTAGTACCAATAACAACGTTGGACTTAAGAAGATAGGAAGAAGTGATGTAGTTTAGTTTTGACCGACTCTAAGGCGGCATATTCTAAATCAAGTCATGAAATCTGAAATAATGGATTACACTCACAAAGTCACAATTAAACTTTCATGTGGATACTTTTGACTTGACCAAACAAGAGATACCTTATTGTTAAAAGAGAAAATATGAGATATTTTAAGTTTTAATTAATATGCACGAGAATGTCTCATAGACAGTCTAAGGTTAATCTGACTGTCCCTAAGATAGTAAAATAATCATTGGGTTCTTTTCGAATTCTAGATATTTATCAATGATACTGAATCTTGTAAGTTTTTAAATTTCAGTTATCATTATTTTATCTACCATAGGCAACCCTGTTACTTCTTTAATCGCTCTCGAGAAATTGAATGGTGATAATTTTGTCCATGAGAAATCAAATATGAACTTAATGTTAATTTGTGAACCATAAGTTCGTTCTTACTGAGAAATGTCCTAAGGAGCCCCATGTTAATGCCTCTAAGAATGTTAGGGACAAATATGATGCTTGGATCATGTCAAACAACAAGGTGAAGTGCTACATCCTTATGAGCATGAATGATATTTTGAGAACCAAGAATGAAAGTATGGAGGCTGCCTATGAGATTGACGAATCTCTACAGGTGATGTTTGGGTAACAATCTGATTAAAGTCGTTATGAGGCCACTAAGAGCTAATATACAACTAATATGAGAAATCGTAGTTCTGTGCAAGAACATGGTTTGAAAATGATCAATATAATGCATGAGGCAGGAGTACATGGGGCCACCATTGATGAAGGGACTCAAGTTAGCATTATACTTGAGTCACTCACACCAGCTTTTTCTATGTTCAAGACCAACTATATTATGAACAAAGTTGTAATTCAATATGACCTAATTGCTGAATGAACTACAAACTTTTGAGTCACTTAACCTGAGAATAACCAAAGAGGACAAGACAAATATTGTCGAGCAAAAGCCTTCTTCCACTGTTGTTAAAAGTAACAAGAGGAAGAAGATTAATGGTGAGGGCAAAAGTAAGAACAAGAAAGGGAAGAAATCCAAGACATCGTCAAAAGCCAAGAAAAATAAGAATGATGGCAAGCCCAAGGGAAAATGTTTCCCTTGTGGGGTTGAAGGTCATTAGAAGAGAAAATGTAAGAATTATCTCTCCGAGCTGAAAAAGAAAGGTAAATATTATTTACTTACCCTTGAAACTTGCTTAGTGGAATATGATTAATCATCCTGGATACTTGATTCAGGAGCCATTAACCATATATATTCTTCTTTGTAGATGCTTGATTCGTCAAGGGAGTTGGCTGATGGTGAGGTTATTTTGAGAGTTGGTAGTGGTGCGCTCGTGTCAGCTAAAACATTAAGGATATTCCGTTTACTTTTTCGATATAATTATTTAGTTTTGAACAATGTTTATTATATTCCTGAATTTTTGAGAAATTTGATTTCTCTTTCATTTTTGCAAGAACAATTATTCAAAATTTCTTTATTAATAAAAAGTTTATTATTTCTAAGAATGAATTCGATATTTGTCNTGAGGTTGTTTTGAGAGTTGGTAGTGGTGCGCTCGTGTCAGCTAAAGCATTAAGGACATTCCGTTTACTTTTCGATATAATTATTTAGTTTTGAATAATGTTTATTATATTCCTGAATTTTTGAGAAATTTGATTTCTCTTTCATTTTTGCAAGAACAATTATTCAAAATTTCTTTATTAATAAAAAGTTTATTATTTCTAAGAATGAATTCGATATTTGTCATGCAAAATAATTTTAAATTATTTAAACTAGAAAACCCTAAAAGTAACAAACGACAAAGAGTCTTTCACGATGATGATAACACATATCTTTGGTATCTTAGTTTGGGACATATTAATCTAGATAGGTTAAACATGTTAACAAAGGATGGTGCTTTGAGAGATCTAAAAGTTGGAACGCTTCCTGTTTGTGAATCATGTCTAGAGAGTAAAATGATCAAGAGACCTTTAACATGAAAAGGCCAAAGAGCCAAGAAATCACTTAAGCAAGTACATAGTGATGTCTGTAGACCAATCAATTTACAAGCTAGAGGTGGGTATGGGTATTTCGTCACTTTTATTGATGATTACTCAAGATATGGTTATACTTACCTAATGCAAAGAAAGTCTGCAAATTTTGGAAAATTTAAACACTTCAAAGCTGAAACTGAAAAGCAATTAAATAAATCATTGAAAATAGTTCGATCTGATCGAGGCGGTGAATACTTGAATTTAGAATTTCAAGGATTATTTGCTGGAGTGTGGAATCTTATCCCAACTCGTAGTACCTGAAACACCACAACAAAATGGTGTTGCAGAAAGGAGAAACCGAACATTATTGGATATGGTTAGGTCGATGTTAAATTACTTGTCTCTGTCACTTACAATTTAGGGATATGCACTACACACGACAACTTACATTTTGAATGTAGTGTCCTCTAAGTCTGTAAGTAAGACGCCTTTAGTGTTATGGAATGACTCCAAACCTAGTTTGCATCATTTCTGTATATGAGGGCGTCCAGCTCACATTCATAGACCCAAGACCGGAAAGTTAGACTCAAGGTCTGAGGTATGCATATTCGTAGGCTATACTCCAGAGACTAGAGGTGGGTACTTTTATCGTCACAAGGATCAAAAGGTGTTTATCTTGACAAATAAAACCTTCCTTGAGCATGACTATATGCAAAACTACAAACCTCGTAGCGAAATAGTTCTTGAGGAATTAGCAGCTGATGAGATCAGACCACCTTCAATTTGTACTGATAAACGACAAACCAGAGAAACCACAGTTCCTATAAAGGAAACTCCGGTGCAATGTCGTAGTGGGAGGGTTGTGAGATTACCAGTTCACTACGAACTAGAAACACATGTCCTAGAGGCAGACACTGATATGGACAATCCATTATCTTTTGAAGAAGCAATGAATGATCCTGAAAAGGAGAAATGACAAGATGCCATGAACGAGGAAAAAGAATCTATGTATTCCACTTCCATCTTAGAACTTGTAGATCCACCTGAAGATGTCAGGCCTATTAGATGTAAATGGAACTTCAAGAAGAAAAGAGGTGCATATGCTAAAGTAGAGACTTTCAAGGCACGATTAGTGGGCAAGAGCTATACACAAAGGGAGGAAGTCGATTATGAAGAGACATTCTCCCCTATGGCCATGCTGAAATCCATTCGCATCCTTTTGTCCATATGATGCAACTATACAATGCAACTAGAATGATTCATACAAAAAGGGCGAGATCAGAAAGTATGCAAGTTATTTAAGTCCATTTATGGATTAAAGCAAGCATCTAGATATTGTGAACTTACTTTTTATGAGATTATAAAGTCTTATGATTTCGAGTAAAATATTGCTGAAGCCTGTGTTTATAAATACATCAAAGTTAAGATAGTGGTTTTCTTAGTTCTTTATATTGATGATATTCTACTAATTGGGAATCATGTAGAAACTTTGTCAAAAGTAAAGAAATGGTTAGCTGAGAAATTCCAAATGAAAGATTTGGGAGAAGCGAGCTATGTTCTGGGCATCCAAATCCTAAAGGATAGAAAGAACAAGCACTTGGTTCTTTCTCAGGCATCTTATATTGATAAGGTGCTGGAGAGAATCTATGTGGAGAATTCAAAGAAAGGTCAACTATTGACTAGATATGAAATTGTCATCTCCAAGGAACAATGTCCTAAGACACCTTAGGATGAAGAGGATATGAGAAACGTTCTCTACGCTTCAGTAGTTGGAAGTCTCATGTATGCCATGTTGTGAACGAGATCGAACATCTATTATGCAGTGGAAATTGTCAGTCGTTATCAATCAAATCCTGGTTTGGAATATTGGATTGCGGTAAAGCACATTCTCAAGTATCTTACGAGAACGAAAAATTATATGCTTGTTTATTCAGGTGGAGAACTGAACCCTTTTAGATATATTGATTCTGATTTTCAATCAAACAAAGACATTCAAAAGTCGACATCTGGATCAGTATTCACTGTAACTGGAGGAACTGTAGTATTGATAAGTATTAAACAATTCAGTATTGCAAATTCCACTATGGAATCCAGATATATAACGTCTTGTGAGCTACGAAAGAATTGTTATGGCTCAGAAACTTCTTTTCTCATCCGAAACTTGTTCTAGATATGGACAAGCCATTGATCCTGTACTGTGACAATAGTGGGGCGGTAGTAAATTCCAAGGAACCTAGGAGTCATAAGTGGGGTAAGCACACAGAAAAGAAATATCATCTTGTGAGAGAGATCGCTATCGAACGGATGTGACTGTTATGAAGATAACGTCACAACAGAACTTGGTTGATCCTATTACAAAGACACTTTGTGCAAAGTCATTTGAAGGTCATGTGCGTAACATGAGATTGAGAGGAATCTGACATTTGCTTTAGGGTAAGTGGGAGATTATCGAGGGTTATGCCCTCAAAGAATGTGTATTGACATTTTGATATGAAATTTAATAAGGATTACATTTTTCTTGTAATTGTTCTTTTAAATTATTGTTGAACAAATTATATAAATATATGAAAATTTCATATTCATTAATGAGACTATGTTCTTGTATTAGTACGAGATGATTAAGATCATATATAATGAATAAAATTGTCAGCAACATATTAAAGTATGGAATCTTTAATGAATGATTACTAGTACGGTTCACTAAGCATTATGAATGTATGTGATCTAGATCCGGATCATTAATGTGGATAGACATCTTAGCGAATGTGCTTTATCTAATGAGATTATATATGACTGGGCCGATGTGAATTAATATATTTATCAACATGCTGTTTATCATAAAGATTTAATACACATGAATTCGATGATCATATGTAGATCAATCTGAATCCTGAATAGTCGTGAATTAATATATTTATCAACATGTTGTTTATCATAAAGATTTAATACAAATGAATTCGATCATCATATGCAGATCAATCTGAATCCTGAATAGTCATGAAATCATATACATGTCTAATGGATCTTTTGATTCACTCGTTAAGGTTTGTTTGGAAAATATGCTAGTGACTTTTGTTTTGGAGATTCGGTCATATGGATGGCTGGGAACATTATCTTAAAAAAATTGGAATCCAAGCTTTCTTGACGGATCGTATATTGGTTACTTTAAGTGTTAATTCTGGAATTGAATGGTTATTGAACTCAAATTTTTAATAAGATTATAAATTAGCCATTCACTAGTGGACTAATAGTACTTAAGGATTAAGAGATAAGTAGAAGGGTAAATTGATAATTTTGATAAGTTCTAATTTATGAACCAATAATTGGAGGACAGAATTACGTGAAATGATTATATCAGTGGACTACATGAGAATACTCTGTAAATACAATCTGTAATATCTAAGAGTGCAATTTCATATTTATAGTGGAATAATAATGAAATTAATAAATAATATTATTTAATTAATAATTTGGTTTATTGGAGCTTAGGATTATAGGTCCATGGTCCCCAAGTGACATCTATACTACGCAATCTAGGGTGTGAATATTTTAGGACATGAGAAAATGACGTACTTGTAAATATATTTTTATTCTGGGGCAAGTAAATAATTATGAGATAATTATATGTGATTAATCAATTAATTGAATTATATATATATAATTTTCGGAATCAATATGTATAAATAATTGTCTATTTTTTTAATTATCCATAAGTGAGACAAAATATCTAATTTATGAAATTAGATAATTAAATTATTATTAGAAAAAATATGGATCAACTAAAGCTGTTATTTATAAAATAACAGATAATTTAGTTGATAGAGATTATCAAATATGTTAATTTTAAATTAACAAATATCTAGATATTTAATTTGATTAAAATAAATATTTAATACGTAATAATTACCACGTGTCAATCACTAATTGAGTATCAGAGTTTGACATGGACTACTATCGTGCGATGTTGCACTACAATAATGGGTGTGCAACACTGCAGTGCCATGTGGCATTGCACTTGTGCACAATAGTAGTGAGTCCCATTACTATTGATAATTTTATAATTAAATATTATTTTAATTATCTAAAAATATCTGATACGCCATTATCAAGAAAAATATACATATATTATTCTGGTGGCCTAAGATAATGAATTAGTTTAATCAGTTCAATCAATTAGTTGAATCACAGAATCAGTTCATCGATCAAAAGTTGAGAGTAGAACACAATTTTCAAGGAGTGATTTTTCTACTATTAAGAGTTAATCGAATTTCTAAAAGAATCATCCTCATATTCTTTTAGAGAATCATCTTAGTGAAATCTCTAGATCTAATGATTTTTCTATGTGCTTACCCCACCTGTGACTCCTAGGTTCCTTGGATTTACTACCGCCCCACTGTTGTCACAGTACAGGATCGGTGGCTTGTCCATATCTAGAACTAGTTTCGGATGAGAAAAGAACTTTTTGAGCCATACCAATTCTTTCACAACTTACAAGATGTTATAAATCTGGTTTCATAGTGGAATCTGCAATGTTGAATTGTTTAATACTTCTCACTATTACAGTTCCTCCAGTTAGGGTGAATACTGATCCAGATGTCGACTTTTGAGTGTCTTTGTTTGATTGAAAATCAGAATCAATATATCTAGAATGGTTCAGTTCTCCACCTGAATAAACAAGCATATAGTTTTTCGTTCTCCTAAGATACTTGAGAATGTGCTTTACTGCAATCTAATGTTCCAAACCAAGATTTGATTGATAACGACTGACAATTCTCACTGCATAATATATGTTCGGTCTCGTACATAACATGGCATACATCAGACTTCCAACTACTGAAGCATAGAGAACGTTTCTCATATCCTCTTCATCCTAAGATGCCTTAGGACATTGTTCCTTGGAGAGGACAATTTCATATCTAGTCGATAGTTGACCTTTCTTTGAATTCTCCATAGAGATTCTCTCCAGCACCTTATCAATATAAGATGCATGAGAAAGAGCCAAGTGCTTGTTCTTTCTATCCCTTAGGATTTGGATGCCCAGAACATAGCTCGCTTCTCCCAAATCTTTTATTTGAAATTTCTCAGCTAACCATTTCTTTACTTTTGACAAAGTTTCTACATGATTCCCAATTAGTAGAATATCATCAATATAAAGAACTAAGAAAACCACTATCTTAACTTTGATGTATTTATAAACATAGGCTTCATCAATATTTTGCTCGAAATCATAAGACTTTATAATCTCGTAAAAAGTAAGATCCCAATATCTAGATGCTTGCTTTAATCCATAAATGGACTTAAGTAACTTGCATACTTTCTGATCTCGCCCTTTTTGTATGAATCATTCTAGTTGCATCATATGAACAAAAGGATGAGAATGGATTTCAGCATGGCCATAGGGGAGAATGTCTCTTCATAATCGACTTCCTCTCTTTGTGTATAGCCCTTGCCCACTAATCGTGCCTTGAAAGTCTCTACTTTAGCATATGCACCTCATTTCTTCTTGAAGTTCCATTTACATCTAATGAGCCTGATATCTTCAGATGGATCTACAAGTTCTAAGACGGAAGTGGAATACATAGATTCTTGTTCCTCTTTCATGGCATCTTGTCATTTCTCCTTTTCAGGATCATTCATTGCTTCTTCAAAAGATAATGGATCGTCCATATCAGTGTCTGCCTCTAGGACATGTGCTTTTAGTTCGTAGTGAACTGGTAATCTCACAACCCTCCCACTACGACATTGCACCGGAGTTTCCTTTATAGGAGCTGTGGTTTCTCTAGTTTGTCGTTTATCAGTAGACTTTCTTTGCATTAGGTAAGTATAACCATATCTTGAGTAATCATCAATAAAAGTGACGAAATACCCATACCCACCTCTAGCTTGTAAATTGATTGGTCTACAGACATCACTATGTACTTGCTTAAGTGATTTCTTGGCTCTTTGGCCTTTTCATGTTAAAGGTCTCTTGATCATTTTACTCTCTAGACATGATTCACAAACAGGAAGCGTTCCAACTTTTAGATCTCTCAAAGCACCATCCTTTGTTAACATGTTTAACCTATCTAGATTAATATGTCCCAAACTAAGATACCAAAGATATGTGTTATCATCATCGTGAGAAACTCTTTGTCGTTTGTTACTTTTAGGGTTTTCTAGTTTAAATAATTTAAAATTATTTTGCATGACAAATATCGAATCCATTCTTAGAAATAATAAACTTTTTATTAATAAAGAAATTTTGAATAATTGTTCTTGCAAAAATGAAAGAGAAATCAAATTTCTCAAAAATTCAGGAATATAATAAACATTGTTCAAAACTAAATAATTATATCGAAAAAGTAAACGGAATATCCTTAATGTTTTAGCTGACACGAGCGCACCACTACCAACTCTCAAAATAACCTCACCATCAGCCAACTCCCTTGACGAATCAAGCATCTACAAAGAAGAATATATATGGTTAATGGCTCCTGAATCAAGTATCCAGGATGATTAATCATATTCCACTAAGCAAGCTTCAAGTATAGGTAAATAATATTTACCTTTTTTTTTCAGCTCGGAGAGATAATTCTTACATTTTCTCTTCTAATGACCTTCAACCCCACAAGAGAAACATTTTCCCTTGGGCTTGCCGTCGTTCTTATGTTTCTTGGCTTTTGACGATGTCTTGGATTTAATTCCTTTTCTTGTTCTTACTTTTTCCCTCACCATTAATCTTCTTCCTCTTGTTACTTTTAACAACAGTGGAAGAAGGCTTTTGCTCGACAATAAATGTCTTGCCCTCTTTGGTCATTCTCAGGTTGAGTGACTGAAAAGTTTGTAGTTCATTCAGCAATGAGGTCATATTGAATTACAACTTTGTTCAAAATATAGTTGGTTTTGAACGTAGAAAAAGCTGGTGTGAGTGACTCAAGTATAATGCTAACTTGAGTCCGTTCATCAATGGTGGCCCCATGTACTCCTGCCTCATGCATTATGTTGCTAATTTTCAAAACATGTTCTTGAACAGAAGTACGATTTCTCATATTAGTTGTATATTAGCTCCTAGTGGCCTCATAACGACTTTAATCAGATTGTTGCCCAAACATCACCTGTAGAGATTCGTCAATCTCATAGGCAGCCTCCATACTTTCATTCTTGGTTCTCAAAATATCATTCATGCTCATAAGGATGTAGCACTTCACCTTGTTGTTTGACATGATCCAAGCATCATATTTGTCCCTAACATTCTTAGAGGCATTAACATGGGGCTCCTTAGGACATTTCTCAGTAAGAACGAACTTATGGTTCACAAATTAACATTAAGTTCATATTTGATTTCTCATGGACAAAATTATCACCATTCAATTTCTCGAGAGCGATTAAAGAAGTAACAGGGTTGCCTATGGTAGATAAAATAATGATAACTGAAATTTAAAAACTTACAAGATTCAGTATCATTGATAAATATCTAGAATTCGAAAAGAACCCAATGATTATTTTACTATCTTAGGGACATTCAGATTAACCTTAGACTGTCTATGAGACATTCTCGTGCATATTAATTAAAATTTAAAATATCTCATATTTTCTATTTTAACAATAATGTATCTCTTGTTTGGTCAAGTGAAAAGTATCCACATGAAAGCTTAATTGTGATTTTGTGAGTGTAATCCATTATTTCAGATTTCATGACTTGATTTAGAATATGCCGCCTTAGAGTCGGTCAAAACTAAACTACATCACTTCTTCCTATCTTCTTAAGTCCAACGTTGTTATTGGTACTACTCAAAACCTTCCTTAGGGGGATGAAAACAAAGTCATCTCAAGGCCCTCACTGTACCTCACGGTGTGTACTAATAATGGAGACCGTAGGTTACATTGACATGTCAACCTTCTCTCACTCACTATTTTAGGATTATGTGTTTTCATTTTAACTAATTAATTAATTATAAATTAATTACTAGTTAAAATAATAACCCTCTGAATATTTAATAACTAGTTATGCCAATCTCATTGGTCTAAGTTCATTTAACATTCTCAAGCACCTAAGACATAATTAGGTGAGCTTAGATGAACTAATTAAATATATTCATCAAACGTTAATAAAACTCTTTTCCTAAAGGCTACTATAGAACTTAGTGTGATGTGATAACTAAGTTTTAACTAATTGAAAGCTAGCATTTTACATGCAATTGATTGCATAAAATAATACATATAAACATATTAGGACAATCCTTATAAATCATGTTTCTACAGATGAGATGCATGATTAAATAAAACTGTATGAAATTTTCATGTATATCATGTGATCGACTAGTGCATGGACATGTTATCAAACATAACAATTAAAATAATTTTTTAACAATTAAATAAAATAATAATGGACCGAGTGACTACTGAATACTTCTAAATTACAACTCCTAAAATAAATAAATAAAATTACAAAACAGACTTCAAGAATAGATATTTCCCACTGTCTTCTCCTAATGTCCATTTTCATATTCTCCAAGCTTTGAACAAAATTCTATTTAAGCAAGAAAAATAATTTTTCTTAATTAAAATTAATTTTTATATTATCCTTTTAAAATAGTTGACTTTGACTTAATCAAATAAATATTATATTTTATTTGTTTAAACTTGGGTCAAACCCAATCAACCCATTAATTTCTACTTTTCATAAAATTAAAAATTAATAATTTCAAAATTACATTAATTTTAAATTTTAAAAAGATAATTGATAGATTGATGGTTATCATCAAAACCTATGGTGATAGGTTGGTTGGTAGCAGGGTTTGTACAAGATTTCCTGAAAGTGACAATAGTTATCACTGACGACAGGACTCTCCGATCACCGCCCCATCCTCGCCAACCACCATTACCGTCGGCACCCAATGGCCACCGCCGCCGGAACAGTAATTTCTAGGGTGAACAAGAAATTTCTTGTGAACAGTAAATATTGCCTTCTCCTCTTAATGGAACCATTGTAGTGCGATGTGGGGGCGAGGTAAATGTTACTGAGCAAAACCCTTCTCCTTCTATTGTTAGTAGTAATAAAAGGAGGAAGAAGAATGGTAAAGGCAAAAGCAAGAATAATAATGTAAAGAAGGCCAAAAGGTTAGCCGAAGGTGAGAAGAACAATATTGACACTGAACTTGCAGGAAAATGTCCCATTGTGAGGTTGAAGGTCAATGGAAGAGAAACTGTAACAAGTATCTCTCCAAGCTGAAAAATGAAAGGTAAATATGATTTACTTGTTCTTGAAGCTTGTTTAGTGGAATATTATTTGCATCCTGGATACTTAATTCAGGAGCCACTAACCATGTATGTTCTTGTTTGCATATTCTTGATTCGTCAAGGGAACTTGCTGATAGCGAGATCGTTTTGAGAGTTGGTAGTGGTTCACTCGTGTAAGCTAATTAGGGACATTCCGTTTACTTTTTGGATATAATTCTTTAGTTTCGAACGATGCTTATTACTTTTCTGGGTTTTTGAGAAATTTGATTTCTCTTTCTTTTTTGCAATAACAATTATTCCAAGTTTCTTTTATTAATTAAGAGTTTATTATTCTAAGAATGGATTCGATATCTCTCATGCTAAAGTTATAAATGGATTGTATATGTTTAAATCGTTTGAATGTGCATTAAATAATTCTGAATAATTTAAAGTAGCGAAACCTAAAAGTAACAAACAGAAAAGAGTTTTTTCATGAAGATGATGACACATATCTGTGGCATATTAGGTTGGAACATTAATCTAGATAGGTTAAATATGTTAATAAAGCATGGTGCTTTGAGAGAACAAAAAGTTGAAATGAACCAAAGTATGTTTTGCTAATAAGTAAAAGTTAAAAACTTCAAGATCCCTAAACCTAAGGCCCTCAAACTCTTTACCATTAGACAACTTCTTATTAGATGCCCAACTAATATCCATACCTTCTTCTCTCTTAGACCACCAAAACCTCATAATAGCAGCTTGTAGTTTATGACATGTTTTCTTAGGAAGTTCAAAAGTAGACATAATATAACTAGGAAGGGCTATAGATTTCAAAAGGATTTATTTACCTCCTAAGGATAGGAGATTAGCCTTCCATAAAGAAGTTTTTTGTCCATTCTTTCCATAAGAAAAGCATAGATGTCACCCTTTGATTTCCCCAGGCAATATGTAATCCTAAATAAGAATCTTTATGGGAGTTAAGAGGAATACTATAAATTTTTTAGATCTTATCCTTCCTCCTATCAGGAACATTGCTATTAAAATACAAACTAAAGTTTATTTTATGCCCATATGCATTACAATGCCTCTTAATGCAAGAATTGAGATTAGAACAAGAATTAAGATCCATATTAGATAGCAATCATCAGCAAAGAAAATATCTGTTATAGAGGGGTTGCCTCTCTTAAGAGGGATAGACTTCACTAAGTTTTCTTTAGTAGCCCTTTCAATACATTTAGAAAGACTTTCAGTCACTAATATACACTATTACAAAATTAGCTTCTATGATAGCTCTCTAAAACCTGCCATCTAAAAAATGATTCCGGAGTGTAAAAAGCTTATTTTAGCTAAAATGACAGGTTTAACTGAACCTGTCATAATAATTTCACCTATTATAACAGTGGAAAACTAATTTGTCATTACATTATACTAAAAATATTCAACAATTGCAAAATATTCAACATTATACTGAAAACTAATTTGTCATTCAATTTTTCATATTTGGAAATAGAGAAACAGGCGATCGAGTTAGAGAACCTAGGGTTCTCTCTCTCACCTCTTCTCCACTCTCTCTCGCCTCTTCTCTCCTCTCTCCCCCTCTCTCTGTGTTTCGACTCGATAAAGAGAAGTAGATGCAGATTAAGTTCAATCGGTCGGTTCTTCTCCTCGGCCCTTATTAAAGAAAGAGGCAATCGAGTCAGAGAACATATGGTTCTTCTCTCGCGTCTCTTCTCGTATCTCTCTAGCCTATTCTCTCCCCTCTGTGTGTGTGTGTGTGTTTTGACTCGATGAAGAGAAGCATATGCAGAAGAAGTTCAATAGGTCGAGTTCTCCCCCTCAGGCCTGGTCAGCTTATTTATCCATTTCTATTCTTGCTCTGGCTTTTAGAATTACGTCGATTGACTAAATGCCTGTTTATTGTCATATTTGGAAATTTCTTCAAACTTTCATTGGGTTCATTGTTATCTTATTTGCTATTCTACATGTAATTATGTATTTGTTCTCTAATTTGTTTTTTGAGAGCTCTTATAGATCCTATATCGTGTTCGACATTGATGGTATTCTTATTTTATTTGCTCGAGTCCATCCGTCGATCGTAGTGTTTTGTTTATAGACTCATTTTATGAGTAGTAAATCACAATTCTGTAGTATTTGATTGAAATTGAAGAACGTATCTTAATGCTCTATTTTTTTTTGTTCGGCATTCAATTTTTTTATTATGTCTTATGCATGATTCTGAATTAGGAATCTTGATATGTTTTAGTAGGTTCTATATGTTGGTTTTAACTTTGAATTCTCAAATACTTTTATGGCTTTTAGGACATTCTTATGTTTTTCAGCATTGGTAAATTTTTTTTGTTTTTACATATGTAATGTAGTTACACTAAATAAGTTGTATATTATTGTCTTTTAACATGATCATTTGTTTTCTTTTTTTGATTAACTTTTTAATATGTTTTCAATATGGGAAGGGTACCTAAGTAGTTTTTTATGATGGTAAATGGGATGAGTCAAAACAGTACGTCGACTATAAGTCAAAGTTGATATTTGATGAGATTTATCATTTAACTCTTCACGGGAGTGAATTGGTTCTGAGCTTGGTATGGATGTTGGATTATATCACTTGTTGGCTAGAGTTATTTTGTGATTGTGGTAATGTATTCCACAGAAAGCTTTGATGCAAATGTTGAGTGGTTTTTTTCTTAAAGCATAAAAATGTTTCTCTTCCATTGATTATTTCTTCAAATGGTTGTAGTAATTCCAAAGTTGTTGTTGTGGATCATGAAGTAGATTTTACAACTAAATCTGGTACTTCTTCAATTATGATGTTGGATGTGGAACCAATTTAATCATTTTTTGTTGAGGAAATTGATATAAAAATTTACCTAACTCTTATGATATACGTTAGAAGGTGTTGTTCTCTTCTCAAGATCAGTTGAAGAAAGCTTTACATATTATTTTGTTTAAACCTGGAGATCTAATCAAAAGAGGTTGATGGTTGTTTGCTTGGGAGAGAATTATGAGTGGTCGATGCATTCCTCTCGTTATAGACGCAGCGAATTACGGATGGTAAGGAGGTATTATAGAGAGCATACATGATCTTTAGATATTATTCAAAGTAGGTCATCGTCAAGCCATTATTTTTAATATTAGTGATATTGTAAAGAAGAACTGTAAGAATTATATTAAAGATCATACTACTTCTCGTGATATTATAACAAGGCGTTAAGAGATAAAAGTAGACACTTGGACATGATTCACGTTCTCTTGAGGAGTCGTATGTTTTTACACTTGCTTACTTATTTGTTCTAGACGAGTCATATCCAGGTATAAATTTGAATTCTAAGCAGTTTGTTCATTTTTATTATTGATTGTTGTAAATTATGTTACGTGTTATTTACTATATATTTTATTGGAACTATGACACATATGGAGATGGATGGTTATAGTCTTTTTTAAATACATTTTCATGTCTTTGAGGCTTCAATTAATGGCAACATACACTATAGGCTTAGTTTTGTTGTTGATGGTATGTATTTGAAGAACAAATATTATGGTAAGTTCCTTACTGCATCTATGATGGATTGAAATAATCAGATTGTTCCGATTGTGTTTGGTGTAGCAGACACTGAAAACGTAAGCCGTGTGAGTGGGTTTTAATGAGGTTAAGTGACCATATTTGATTTTGAGAGGAATTGGTAATTGTATCTTACACAAACGGTAGTATTGAAAAGGCCTTAGGAAAATCATGGTATATGCACGTTTCACTTATTACTGAGTATGAAGACGATTTTCAACAAGTCCACAGTTGATTCGATTTTCTACTCTTGCATAAAGGCATTTTGTGTTGAAGAGCTTGACGAGCATTAAGGTGTTTATAGTCCTTATCACCGTCTATTCGCACTTATTTGGAAAATATAGGAGTAAATGGGTTGGTGCTAATTTTCAAAGGCATCGCTATGATATGATGACTAGCAACAATGTGAATAGTATTAAGTATGTATATAATGACGCCATAAACATTCAGGTTTGTGCATTGCTTGAGTTTGTGAGGTAGAAAAAGATGGATTGACGAGAGAATGATTGTCGCTTCATGCATGCTTACTTGCCTGCCTAAGTGGGGGTGAGATTGACTCTACAATCAGATTCTTAGTGTGTCGTAACTATTTATAAGTGTTTCATTTTATATGGTCCATTTCAAGAAGTACTAGACTCAATCCATGTTTTAGAGACAAGAAAATGTATATATGTTATTGACTTTTAGTGATTCCATTAATCTGTTTTGGAACTTATCATTTTTCTCTTACTTATTTGGTTTGGTAAACAAAAGTTATCAGACGAACCCAACAAACTATAGAGAAGCCTTGATTGAGGTTCATGAAGATGAAGCAGGAAGAGCTGATATCCTTTTGGTTGGTATTACTTTGTTGGTCTATGCACATATTTCCTTGAACCTTTTAGAACCAATGTTATTTTCTGTCGGTCATAGGTGAAACCTAGTCTGCCTTATTTGGATATCATAAGGCTTCTTAGGGATAACTCTCCTTTATCAATTGCTACATATCAGGTACCCATAATTTGATTGCAAAACCATTTATTGTTGCCTGTTGTCCTCATTACTTGCTTCATATTATATAGCTATTATCAAATAAGCTTCTTTTGAAAGTATTTAGGGCAGACCAGATAGGATTAGGGTTCATGACCCAATTTTTAGTTGCTCAAATTCTTTTTCAATTATAGCTTTGAATTTAATATTCTTTACGTAATTTGTTTTACCTCTATAAAGAAAGAACCTATATGAGATTCATTGCTAGATAGAACTGTGATTATTGATAAGTGAAGATATGATGTGTGCTGTAGCCATGAAAATTAGGAAAAAATACATAAACAAGATCGATGTTTTCTTTTTTAGGAAGAGAGAATTATGCCTGTGGAGAATTTCATTTTTTCAGTTTAAACAAAAACATAAAGAGGAAATAAGCATATGATGGAGCCTAGGAATTTATCAATTTCCTTAAATTTCTTCCTTATTCCCTTTACCTAATCTTTAAATTCATTTCTTTTATAATTTCCAAAATCCAAATTAAGGTTGGGATGACGTGGGATTTGGCTGATACTTACGTGTATATGTCTAATGTTTCTTATTTCACTTCTTGATTGAAATCACAAGTAGTTCAACTGTCCTTTTCTATATCAGCTTGTTTCTTTAGTCTTAATATTCCTTAATTTTGCGGGACAGATGTCGGGTGAATACTCAATGATCAAGGCAGGCGGGGTTTTAAAAATGATCGATGAGGAAAAGGTTATGATGGAGTCACTATTATGTCTCCGGCGTACTGGTGCAGATATTATTCTTACATACTTTGCGGTACAAGTTGCTCGATGTCTTTGTGGGGAGAATAGGTGATATTGGTAGATATTGGCCAAGGAGAATCTCCATTCATGATAAGTGTGTTAAAAAGTGTGACTATAGAGGCAAATTTAGACCATACAAATGCTTTACTGGATGTGGAGAACCAACACAAAGGTGGTAAAATTACACACTTATGTAAACGTCATGTACTTGCATTGTATTATATGAAAATGAGGAACTGTCCCAGCTGCTAGAATTCTTTAAAATGCTTTGGATAATGCATCTATAGTTTCAAAGCTTAAGGAATTAATCATTCATTGTTTTGAATACTTTATACAACCCTTAATCAGGAATGAGGCAAAAAATCCAGTTTCATTCACAATAATTGAAAAAATAACTTCATTTCCTTAATGATACTTCCAAATTTTGACTGAATTTGAACGATGTAGAAGATTATGAGTCAAGTCTGTAGGTATTATTGTTGCACTAATCGGGTTGTGGGGGAGTTTGTTTATATCTTCAGTGTTGTCTTGCTTCTATAATATGTCAGACAACATTTGTATGATATACATCGATTGTACTATTTGAATTTCAGGCACTCTAAGTTGGACTAAACTCTAAAGATTGGATTCTGCTGTGTGAAGCACTTAACAATGTACGTAGACTAGCGATATATCATAAGGAAGCAATGATTGATATGATATAAGTCTAAGGTGCTTACTTGGTGATTTAATTTGGGCTCTTTAGAAGGGTAGAGATATTACCACTATACTAGATCAGGTTATGTAACTTCTTTCAAGTGTATACAATGGTATTTGTCTACCCCGATTAAGTTAGAGGACAAGGATTTTACGTGTTTGACATGTATTTATCTTCTGCATAGTGGTTTCTAACTGTTTATGTTCGTTGAAAATTGAACAATTTTGAATTGTGTTACAGACTAGTGGTCTTTAAGCACATTGAAATTGAGGGGAAGAATGGCTGTCATGGAAAGGCATGTTTTTGCCTTTATATGACTGTTTTTTAAATGACCCTTTAATGACAAAGATTACCCGTCATTATAGCCGACACCTATAACGACAGGCAATCCCCGTCATTAAATGTGTTTTTGTGGCACCTATAATGACGGGCATTCCCCGTCACTAAAAGTGTTTTTGCGGCACTTATAATGACGGGTATTCCCCGTCATGAAAGATGATTTTACGGCACGTTTGATGATGGGAATTCCTGTCATTAAGAGTGTTTTGGCTGAATCTTTTGATGACGATTTTTAGTAAAATGAGTTTAGATTAGATGACAGTCGCATCCAAGTCATTAAAATATTTTAATGACGAGTTTTAACCATAATCTAATCCCCATTTTTGTAGTAGTGATAAACAAGAAATAGGATAAAGGGTCACCATGTCTTAACCCTATACTAGGATTTATACTGATTTAGGGTCCCCATTAATAGCTACTTTGTAATTGACAGTGGTAACACAAATCCAAACCCATTTAACAATTTTTTTGTCAATGCCCATCTTTAATAATAAGCTCTTTAAATAAACACCTCAATTGACTCTGTCATATGCTTTAAATATGTTAATCTTAAAGGTAAAATCACATTTCCTATCTTTCGTTCTTTTTCTTCAAATGATAAAAGATTTACTGTGCTATGAAAGAGTTATGTTGGATTTGTTTACCACCTGCAAAGGCCCATTGAGATTCTGAAATATAAAAAGGTGACGTAAAAACTATCCATTTTTTATGACCGGTTAATTTTTATGACGTTGTTATACACACCGTCATTAAAAATTATACTGTCGTCGTAAAAGAAGGAGTTTTTACAACAGTTATTTGGAAAACCATCGTCAAAATTACTTTTTTGACCGTTTATCCACAAATCGTCAAATTATTGATAACTGTTATAAAAACTTGATTTTCGACGACCTTTGTATCAATTAACTGTCGTCACAAATTGGCCAAAAAATTCACGCATTTTAAAAATCTGTCCATCTATCCAAATAAAATCATTGTTCATCCACAAGCTTACAAAAATCCATATACACATTTCAAAATTGTAACACAAATAGATTATATATATAGACATTTCAAAAATGTAACACAAGTAAATTCTACATGTATACATTTCAAAAATCAAACACATAAATAAATTATAATAATGTACATGTATTTTACATAATCATTGTTCTTGAAGAAATGAAATGAGCAATTCTTTAACAAACTTGTTAGCCTTGGGGCTTCTTCTTCCAACAGATTGATGTCTACTTATAAGATATTTCACACGTGCTTCAAGGGCTTTTAGTTTTTGCGCATGCATGCCAGATGTATTATGTGTCTGTCCATCCGAAATATTGGCAAGGTTATGACTTCAGCCAACAAATGATCCCGCTCTTGTTGTGATTAAATTAAGGAAAACCAGCTGCTATAGTGGCAAGCTAGTGAATGAAGTAAAACTATTGGCAAGGTTATGACTTCATCCTGCACAATTCTCTTCTCTTCCTCAAGTTCCATGATTTTCTTGCCAAAGTGCTGCTTGAGTGCCTCAGTGTCAACCCCCCGTAAAGTTTCATCTCAAACTGCATAAAACAGAAAGCACGACTTGAGAGGCAGAGTTCCACAAAAATGAAGAATGTGGTTTTCCTTAATCAAATTTATTCATATTCAATTGGCCTACAACACATTATTCTCGTAATAAGTTGTCAACAGAATATATAAAAAGGTCTATTAAATTACTTCTTTTTGTTTAAACGTTTGTTTAACTCGTTCAATTCTTTATCCATAGAACTTTGCAGGACTACTTGCTCCCGCACTTTTATTTCACCTGCTCATATCGTTAATCCAAAATAGAATGAAACTTCAGCTATTATAAGGACACTGGATATTTATTCTCATCTTCAAGATGTAAACATGTAGGAATTATATGTGCAGTGAATTGTCAAATAAGTAGCTTGTTTCATTACCACGCAATAATGTTGAGAAATGCCAAGAGATAAGTAGTTGTAAGAATAGGCTACATTCCTGCTGGATTGATATTAAAGGGGATATATGGCTCTACTTCTGTGATTGGGGAATCATCTCTGTTCAAAAACATAGAAAGCCGTCAGAGAAAAAGAAGCTTTGGGAAGATAAATATTAAAGTTTAATGCTCAAGCAATAAAAGCTACAAGTGTCAAAATCAGCTAAACATATGCCACCTGATATTTTCTTATATCCTCTTATTTCTGGCAGATAGATTGTCATTCTATAATAAAGCCTATCATATTTTTTGTAGAAAGAAAGAAAAAGCATGAAGTCAAACTAAACATAAGAATCCTTTATGGCTTTTAGAAATAGACTAACTAGATGTTGAGAGAGAAAATAATGGTGTACCTTGCAGTAGAAGCAAGTTTAAACCCATAGTACTGCAGCTTAATCTTCCTGCAACCTTCGGTTACTACAACTTCCCACATGGTGACTACTGTAAATATACCCAATACTCCAAGTATGTAAGGCCACCAATTCAAAGCACTTCCTGCAATACATATTCAAGGACACTAAAGATTAGGAAGGAGAGGATTAAGCATAGATGAATTCATATTTAATGTTTACATTATCCTAGATAACTCACTGCTAGGAACATGCCCAACAAAATATACCAAACACACACTTGCTAACACCACTTCTCATATGCAAGCCTGCCAAACAAAAGTAACAGTACAGGTCTTGCATATATGCAACGAAAATAAATTGAAGGCATCAAACCTTCAACCAAGAAGCCTAACTGGAACAAGATTGGTTACCATGTTTAGTCACCATTCATAGAAAAGATTGAGCTGTTGTGAAATAAGTTCAACCACATGATGTACTTACTACTTGTCGTAGATAAACAACACCACCCCCTTCTCATATGAATTTAGTATGGAGATTAAACCAGAGTGTTGGTCGTCGTGGCGCGTGCGCGGCGGAAGCTTGTGACGCGTGACCATTTTAAAAATTAAATTTTTAATAAAAATCGAATCTTTTAATAAAACAAAGTCGCGTAACGCTACGATAACAAAAAACTTTTTATTGAAAACTCTTTTTCAATCAGTCATGATTTATTATATTTATATATTAAACCTACAACATACAATGTTATGAATCATATACATTTTATAGTCTAAATCAAGCGTCCTCATGAAACCAATCGATTCTTTATTCCCATGAAATCGTTCCAACGATCAACAGACTCCGAGATCCACACTAAGATATTCCAAGTTAATCCTTAACGTACTAGGACGTGTGTGGGCACGTAGAATATAATGAAGACACTTTTCAGTCTCTAGATGTACTCAACACATGAGATTTAGAGATTTTACTAGAATGCTTTTTGTGAGATGATTCTCTAAACGAATGTGATGATGATTCTTTTAGAGATTTTGATTAACTCTTAATCGAAGAAAAATCACTCATCGAGAATTGTATTCTTCTCTCAACTCTTGATTGATGAAATGATTCTCTGATTCAACTAATTGATTGATGAACTAATTCATTATCTTAGGCCATCAGAATAATATCTCTATATTTTTTTTATAATGGTGTATAAGATATTTTGGGATAATTAAAATAATGCTTAATTATAAAATTACCAATAGCATTAGGACCCACTGCTATTGTGCACAACTGCAGTGCCATATGGCACTACAGTGTTGCACACCCACTACTGTAGTGCTACGTGGCACTATAATAGTCCATGTCAATCTCTGATACACAATTAGAAATTGACACGTGGTAATTACTACGTATTAAATATTTATTTTGATCAAAATAAATATCTAGATATTCGTTAATTAAAATTAACATATCTAATTATCCATATAAACTAAATTCTCTGTCATTTCATAAATAACAGATTTAGTTTATCTAAATTATTATCGAATAATAATTTAATTATCCGATTTCATAAATTATATATTTATCTCACTTATTGATAATTAAAAAATTGATAATTATTTTATATATATTAATTCTGAAAATTATATTAATATATAGATATATAGATAATTCAATTAATTAGTCATACATAATTATCTCATAATTATGTACTTGCCTCAGAATAAAAATTCATTTGCAAGTAAGTCTTTTTCTCATGTCCTGAAATATTCACACTCTAGACTGCGTGGTACATGGATGACTTGGAGACCATGAACCTATAATCCTAAGCTCCAATAAATCAGATTATTAATTAAACTCTTTAATTAAATAATCTTATTTATTAATTTCATTATTACTCCACTATAAATATGAAATTGCATTATTAGAAATTATAGATTATATTTACAGAGTATTATCATGTAATCCATTGATATAACCATGTCATGTAATTCTATCTTCCGATTATTGGTTCTTAAATTAGAACTGGTCAAAATTATCGTTTTACCCTTCTAGTTACCACTTAATCCTTAAGTATCATTAATGCACTAATGAATGGCTAAATTATAACATTATTATAAATTTGAACTCAATAACCATTCAGTTTCATAATTAACACTTAAGGGAACCAATATACGATCCGTTAGGAAAACTTGGATTCCAAATCTTGTTAGATCATGTTCTCAGCCATCCATATCAATGAATCTCCAAAACAAAAGTCACTAGCCTATTTTTCAAACAAATCTTAACCAGTTAATCAAAAGATCCAGTAGGCATGTATAGGAAATCATGACTACTCAAGATTCAGATTGATCTACATATGATCATCAAATTGATGTGTATTGAATCTTTTTTATAAACGACACGTTGATAAAGATACTAATTCATATCTGTTCAGTCATATAGAATCTCACTATATAAAGTACATTCACTATGATGTCTATCCATATCTATGATCGAGATCTAGATCACATGCATTCATAATACTTAGTGAATAGTACTAGTAGCCATTCATTAAAGATTCTATACTTTAATACGTTACTAAAAAATTTATTTATTATTTATAATCTTAATCCTCTCGTACTAATACAAGATCATAGTCTCATTAATGAATATTGAATTTTCAGATATTTATATAAATTATTCAACGATAATTTAAAAGAACAATTATAAAAACAATGTAATACTCATTAAATTTCATATCAAATATCAATACACATACTTTGAGGGCATAACCCCTAACAATATCCCACTTTCCCTAAAAAAATGCAGCATTTCTCTCAATCCTTTGTTTCACATATGACCCTCAAACAACTTCGCATGAAGTGTCTCAGTAAATGGGTCATCCAGGTTCTGATCCAATGTTATCTCCATAACAGTCAGAGCAAGATTTTGATCTAATGTTGTCTTCATAACAGTTAGATCATCTCGGTTTATGACCTGGATGTTGACTTTTGACTATCCTTATCTGATTCATAATTAGTATATCCAGTGGGATTTAGGTCTTCAACTGAGCAAACAAGCATATAGTTTCTCATTCTCCTAAGATACTTGATAATGTGCTTTACTGCAATCTAGTGTTCTAAACCGGGATTTGATTGATAAGGACTGACAATTTCCACTACATAACAGATGTCCGGTCTCGTACACAACATGACATACATGAGACAATCAAATACTTAAGCATAGGGAACCTTTCTCATATCCTCTTCCTCCTGATGTATCTTAGGACATTGTTCCTTGAAAATGATAGTTCCATGTCTGGTCGGTATTTGACGTTTCTGGGAATTCTCCATAGAGAATCTCTCCAACACTTTACCAATATAAGATGCCAGAAAAAGTATAAAAAACTTGTTCTTTGTATCCCTTAGGATTTTAATGCCTAGAAACATAGCTCGTTTTTCTCAAATCTTTCATTTGAAATTTCTCAGCTAACCATGTCTTTACTTTTGATAGAGTTTCTACATTATTCCCAATGAGTAGATTATCATCATCATAAAGAACTAAGAAAACGACTATCTTATCTTTGATATATTTATAAACACTGGCTTTGTCAATATTTTGTTCGAAGCCATAAGACTTTATAATCTCATCAAATGTAAGATTTCAAGATATAGATGCTTGCTTTAATCCATAAATGAATTAAAGCAACTTGAATAATTTATGATCTTGCCCATTATACGAACCCTTTTAATTGTATTATATAGATGCTTTCTTCAAGAGAGTCTTCCAGAAAAGCTGCCTTGACGTCCATTTATCATATCTCATAGTCAAAACTAATGACTACGGATAAAAGAATGCGAATGGATTTCAGCATGGCCATAGGGAGAATGTCTCTTCATAATTGAGTCCTTCCCTTTGGGTATAGCCCTTGGCTACTAACCGTGCCTTGAAAGTGTCTACTTTCCCATCTGCACCTTTTGCTTCTTGAAGATCCATTTACATCCAATGAGACTTACATTTTCAAGTGGATCTACAAGTTCCCAGATGGAATTGGAATACTTAGATTCTATTTCTTGGTTCATGGCTTCTTGCCATTTCTCATTTTCAAGATCATCCATTGCTTCTCCATATGATAATGGATCGTCCTTATCAGTGTTTGACACTAGAACATGTGCTTCTAGTTCGTAGCAGACTGGGTCTCACAACCCTCCCACTATGAAGTTGCATTGGGGTTTCTTTACAAGAACTGTGATTTTTCTGGTTTTTCGTTTATCAGTAGAAATTGAAGGTGGTCTGATCTCATCAAATACTAATTTCTCGAGAACTACTTTTCTACGAGGTTTGTAGTTTTTCATATAGTCGTGCTCAAGGAAAGTTGCATTTTCGACACAAACACCTTTTGATCCTTGTGACTATTAAAGTATTCACTTTTAGTCTCTGGAGCATAGCCTACGAATATGCATACCTCAAATCTTGAGTCTAACTTTCCGGTCTTGGATCTAATAACGTGAGCTGGACACCTCCATGTACGAAAATGACGCAAATTAGGTTTGGTGTCATTCTATAACTTTAACGACGTCTTGCTTACAGACTTAGAGGGCACTAAATTCAAAATGTAAGTTTATGTGTGTAGTGAATATCCCAAAATGTAAGCGACAGTGATGAGTAGCTTGACATTGACCTAACCATATCCAATAAGGTTCGGTTTCTCCTCTCTACAACACCATTTCGCAGTGGTGTTCTAGGTGCTGTGAGTTGGGATAGTATTCCACACTCGAGCAAATAATTCTTGAATTCTGAATCCAAGAATTCACCGCCTCGATCAGATCGAAGGATTTTTAATAATTTACCTAACTGATTTTCAGCGCCAGCTTTGAAGTCTTTAAACTTTCTGAAAGTTTTAGACTTTCTTTGCATTAGATAAGTATAACCATATCTTGAATAATCATCAATAAAAGTGATGAAGTACTCATGCCCACCTCTAGCTTGTACCTTGATCGGTACACATACATCACTATGTACTAGCTCAAGTGATTCCTTGGCTCTTTTGCCATTTCCTGTGAAAGATCTATTAGTCATTTTACCTTCTAGACATGATTCACAAATAGTAAGAGTTTCAACTTTTAGTTCTCTCAAAGCATCATGCTTTGTTAACCTATTTAACATATCTAGATTAATATTTCCTAACCTAAGATGCCAAAAATATGTGTTATCACTATCATGATAAACTCTTTGTCGTTTGTTACTTTTAGGTTTTGCTACTTTAAATAATTCAGAATTATTTAGCGCGCGTTAAGTCGGTTTAAGCATATACAGTCCGTTTATAACTTCATGACAAATATCGAATCCATTCTTTGAAATAATAAATTATTTATTAGTAAAAAAACTTCGAATAATTGTTCTTACAAAAATGAAAGAGAAATCAAATTTATCAAAAAATCAGGAATATAATAAAAATCATTCAAAATTAAATAATTATATTCAAAAAGTAAACGGACTATTCCTAATGCTTTACCTGACACGAGCGCACTACTGTCAACTCTCAAAACAACCTCGTCATCAGCCAGCTCCCTTGATGAACAAGCATCTGTAAAGAAGAACATACATGGTTAGTGTCTCCTAAATCAAGTATCCAGAATGACAAATTATATTCCACTAAGCAACTTAAAGAACAAGTAAATGATATTTACCTTTCTTTATTAGCTCAGAAAGATATTTGTTACAGTTTCTCTTCCAATGACCTTTAACCCCACAATGGAAACATTTTCCCTTGGGCTTGCTGTCGTTTTTGTTCTTCTTGGTTTTTAGCGATGTCTTGGCTTTCTTCTCTTTCTTGTTCTTACTTTTTCCCTCACCATTGATCTTCTTCCTCTTGTTACTTTTAACAATAGTGGAAGAAGACTTTTTCTAAAAAAACATTTGTCTCACCCTCTTTGGTCATTGTCAGGTTGAGTGGCTAAAAAATTTGCAGTTCATTCAACAATTGAGTCATGTTGAATTGCAACTTATTCATAACATAATTGATCGTGAACGTAAAAAAATATGGTGTGAGCGACTCAAGTATAATGTTAACTTGAGTCCGCTCATTAATGGTCGCCTCATGTATTTCTGCCTCGTGCATTATGTTGATTAGGTTCAAAACATTTTCTCGCACAGAAGTACCCTTTCCTAGTGGCCGCATGACGACTTTGATCAGACTGTTACTCAAACATCACCTATAGAGATTTCATAATCTCATATACAGTCTCCATGCTATCATGATTGGTTCTTAGAACATCATTCATGCTCACAAGCATGTAGTACTTCGCCTTGTTGTTTGATATGATCCGAGCATCATATTTGTCCCTAACATTCTTAGGGGCATTGGCATGGGGCTACTCAAGACATTTCTTAGTAAGAACAGACTTATGGTTCTCACAAATTAGCATTAAGTTCATATTTGATTTATAGCATATGAAATTATTACCATTCAATTTCTCGGGAGCGAGTAAAACAGTAACATGGTTGCCCATGGTAGACATAATAATGATAATTGAAATTTAAAATATACAAGATTCAATATAATTGATAAATATCTAGAATGTAAAAAGTTAAAGTGATGCATGAATGCAACATGATAAACACACAAATTATTAATGTGCTGTCTTAGGGTCAGTCAGATTAATCTCAGACTGTCTATGAGACATTCTCATCCTCATTAATTAAAACTTAAAATATCTCATATTTTCTCTTTTAACAATAATGTACACTTGTTTGGTCAAGTCACAACTATCCACATGAAAGCTTAATTATGACTTTGTAAGTGTAACCCATTATTTCAGATTCCATGACCTGATTTAGAATATGTCGCCTTAGGGTCGGTCAAAACTAAACTACACCACTTTCTCCTATCTTCCTAAGAAGTCCAACGTTGGTATTGGTACAGCTTGAAAGTCATCTCGAGGTCGTCACTGTATCTCACGGTGTTGTACTAATAATGGAGACCGTATGTTACATTGACATGTAAACCTTCTCCCACTCATTATTTTAGGATTATGTGTTTCTATTTTAACTAATTAATTAATTCTAAATTAATTATTAGTTAAAAAAATAACCCTATGAATATTTAATAATCAGTTATGTCAATCTCATTGGTTTAAGTTCATTTAACCTTCTAAAGCGCCAAGTCATTATTAGGTGAGCTCAGATTAACTAATTATGCATATTCATCAAACTTTAATAAAACTATTTTACTAAAGTCGATTATCTTAAAGGTTACTATACCCCTTAGTGTGGTGTGATCGCCATAGGGTTTCATGATAGGGTTGGTTGGTATCAGGGTTCGTAAGAAACTTCCCTAAAATTGATAACAGTTGTCACTGACGATAGGACTTTTCTATCGCAGCCCATCACTGTCATCGCCAGTCCCACTACCCCCAGCCGCCGACCACCACCGCCAGAACAGTATTTTTCAGCATGAGCAATAAATTTTTCGTGAACAGTATTTTCGTGATGGCACTACAGTGTTGCACACCTACTACTGTAGTGCCATATGATTCTAATGTAGTTCATGTCGATCTCTGATACCCAATCAGTGACTGATTCGTGACAGTTACTACGTATTAAATATTTATTCTAATCAAGTGGAACTACTGTAGTTCATGTCAGTCTATGATACTCAATCAGTGATTGACACGTGGCAGTTACAACGTATTAAATATTTATTTTAATCAAATTAAATATATAGATATTTGTTAATTCAGAATTAACATATTTTGATTATCCTATCAACTAAATTATCTGTTATTTCATAAATAACAGATTTAGTTGATCCAAAGTATTATCTGATAATAATTTAATTATCTAATTTCATAAATTAGATATTTTGTCTCACTTATCGATAATTATATATATAATTCAATTAATTAATTTTTAATTAATTAATCATACAGAATTATCTCATAATTATGTACTTTCCCCAGAATAAAAAGTCTTTTGCAAGTAATTCCTCTCATGTCCTGAAATATTCACACCCTAGACTGCGTAGTACAGAGCTGACTTGGAGACCATGAACCTATAATCCTAAGCTCCAATAAACCAGATTATTAATTAAACTCTTTAATTAAATAATCATATTTATTAATTTTATTATTACTCCACTATAAAGATAGAATTACACTCTTAGATATTATAGATTATATTTATAGAGTACTCTCCTATAGTCCACTGATATAATCATGTCATGTAGTTCTGTCCTCCAATTATTGGTTCGTAAATTAGAACTTATCAGTTTACCCTTCTAGTTCCTCTTGATCCTCAAGCACCATTAATCCACTAGTGAATGACTAATTTATAATCTTATTATAAACTTGAGCTCAATAACCATTTAGTTCCAAAATTAATACTTAAGGGAACCAATATACGATCTATTAAGAAAGTTTGGATTCCAAATCTTGTAAGATCATGTTTCCAGCCATTCATATCACTGAATCTCCAAAATAAAAGTCACTACCTTAGTTTTCAAACAAACCTTAAGGATTGAATCAAAAGATCCAGTAGGCATGTATAGGAGTTCATGACTACTCAAGATTCGAATTGTTCTATATATGATCATCGAATTGATGTGTATTAATTTTTTATGTTAAACAACACATTGATAAAGATTTTATCTCACATCGGTCCAGTCATATATAATCTCATTATATAAAATATATTCACTAAGTTGCTTATCCACATCTATGATCCAGATCTAGATCACATGCATTCATAATGCTTAGTGAACCGTACTAGCAACCATTCGTTAAAGATTTCATATTTTAATATGTTGCTAATAATTTTATTCATTATCTATTATCATAATCCTCTCGTACTAATACAAGATCATAGTCTCATTAATGAATATGAAATTTTTAGATATTTATATAAATTATTCAAAAATAATTTAAACAATTATAAGAATAATGTAATCTTCATTAAATTTTATATCAAATGTCAATATACATGCTTTGAGGGCATAACGCCCAACACACAATTGCATGCGTGCATAATCAAAAGCTACTACTACAAAAAGCATGATAATGATTTGGAATCCAAAAGTATGTTCAATTTTTCATTTGCCTCATATAGAATCAACAATTATTTCCCTTATCAGAAAAAAAGAAACATTAAAATTTCGAACACTAGTTTTAAGCAACACTTTTTCCTACCGCATGACCTCTCCCCTTTTTCTTCGGTTTCTTCCTTCACCTCGGCTATGGTCCGAGATCGTCTAGCCGAAATCGAACACCATCGAGTGAGCAGCAGGGGATGAAGCAGCAGCCTGGTTTTGAACTACTAGTGGGCTTTCCTCTTCTAACATTAACTTTGAGTCTAAATGAAGATTGATTACACAGATTTGCCTTCAAAATCTTCGCATAGCCCTGTAAAGGAAAATATTCAGAATCAGACAACTGATGAAATGCGTGGTTCAATGTCTCTAAGGTCTGATTGAGTAAATGAGAGGGGGAAATATAAAGCACCTCGAATAGTGACAAAAGAAAATCGTAAAGGGAGAATTACCTTGATGATGGGAGTAAATGTCATAAAAATAGAATTGAACCAATTGGGAAAGATAGAGGAACGAGTGGGGAAGAAGAATCAAACCAAATAGAGAATTGTGTAGTGAACTACTACATAAGGCTCAATAAGATGGGGAAGAAGGTGAAGGCTGAGATGAAATTGGGGATCGAGTATAAAAACTGAAGCTCTGGGGGTGATTTGGGAAGAAGGAGAAAGGGAGAGGGAACTCGACACTGAATCGAGAAGGTGAATGTATGGATCTAGGCAAGAGTTCGAAAAGATAGAATGTGAAGGGTGAGAAATTGTCGGGTTTTGTTATTAGAAACCAAAAGGATGGAGCTTCCACACCCCGTCATTTTACTAAAATATGACGGGGACTCTAAGCCTCGTCATTTTCTCCATCAAAGCTAAAACGACGGGGCTTCCACACCCGGTCATGTTTTGCTAAAGGACGACGGGGACTCCAAGCCCCACCTTTTTAGGTTATAGAAACTAGACCGACGGGGCCTTTAAACCTAGTTGTGTTTTGCTAAAACACGACAGGGGTTATAAGTCTCGTCGTACTTTATATATATTAATATGACAATGGTTCGACCTACCGTCGTAAAGGGAGCGCTACTTACTCTTTCACGGAGGATTTAATTAGCCTCTTCGTGTATGTTTTTCTATGCGCGTTGTAAAAAAGCATATTTGTAGTAGTGAGGTCTAAACTGAGAAGGATTTTCAGGTTGTAGAACTTTAGGAATAAGAGTGATATGAATTTTATTTATAGATCTAGGAAGTATGGTTATTATCAAAAAACTCCTTAACGCCATAAAGATATCTATCTCAACCAAATCCCAGTATTTATGATAAAAGAAACCATGAGTCCCACCAGGATCAGGTGCCTTATCAACATTTAAACCAAACATAACCTCCTTTACTTCATCAAAAGGGACTGTACTAATCAGATAGAAACATTATCCTCCCCACTAATTAAGGGTGTAATCGGTTTAGTTCGGTGTGGTTTAAGGAGTTTTATAAAACTGAACCACGCATGCGATTTTTAATTAAGTAAAACTGAACCGAACTGAATTATGCACAAGAATCGCACTGACCCGAACCGCAAAAATCAAATAAAACCAGACCGAACAGATATGAACCGGCGAAGAAGTTTTGGGCAACTAGACTACTGAATGAACACAAGCAACAACCCAAAAAGATATAAACAAAGAATCAATACATGTAAAAAAAATTAGAAAATCCCAAAATCTTATTAACACAAAAGAAGTTCTACGCACAGAAATAACCAAAAAATGCCAAATGTTGTAACAAACATTAGAGAAAAGTCCATTTCTACACAAAAATAACCAAAAAATGTCAACTTTTTTAAAAACAGAGAAGATACTTCATTTCTACACATAAAAATCACAAGTATTTGGGCATTTGAAAACTAAAAATAAACCCTAAATTTTGGGATGGAACAAGATAGAGTATTAAAAAAGAAAAGAAAATCGAATAAAACTTTGAACCCACAAAACTAGGTCTCAGATAGCATAATGATTTCCCAATCTTCGTACCTAAACGAGATAGAATGAAGAGATCCAGTGTCATAGCTGAGCGACGATGAGGTTTCAGAGGAGGCAAGAGGCAGCGAACGATTGTTGACACAAAGGTAGGGGTAAAATGAAGTCTGTAAAAGATTAGATCTAAACCAAAGGGAGAGGCAAAGTGAGAGAGAGAAAGATTTATACTAACTCAGAAAGAGTGTGAGAAAGAGATAGATGTGATCTGAGGAGTAAGAGAGAGGAAAACTAAGAGAGAGTAGGAGAGCAGAGCTAACTAAGTGGCTAGGGTTTGTGAAAATTTCATTATATATACATGTAATACGATTCAGTTCGGTCCGATGCGGTTGCACTACATAAACCGCAAACCGAATGAAACTGTGTATGTTTTACTTATTTGTAATCGAACCGAACTGTCTATAATCTTTCAGCCAGCCAAAATGCTTCAGTTCAATCAATTTTTGCGGTTTTACTTACACTCCTACCACTAATGACACTATCAACCTGATTCAAGACCTAATCCACATCAGAATTAGGTTCCAGTTTAAAATTTTCAATAAATTGATGTCTAATGCTCTTGATAATCTTATCTTCATCATCCTACCATAAGCCATCTTTATCCGTTAATCTTATAATTTTATTCATAATTCTCCTATTAAGGACAGATTTATGAAAGAAATTAGTGTTTTATCACCAACTTTGAGCAAATTCATCCTAGCACTTTGACCCCAATAAATTTCTTCTTTCTTCCAAATCAACTTAATATTATTAGTGATATATTTTTTCTTAAACCTCTCTTCCTCCACCTTCTCATCTAATAAGAAGAGTTCTTCTTGAAGATGGTTAAGAAGGCCTTTAGGATTCCCCCTAGAACCTTTATTCCAGTCCTAAATGTCCCTTTTGCAGCCTTAAAGTTTACTTAATCAAGTTACCTACGCCCCCTTTAGATTTGTACCTGCTCCAAATATTGACAACAACCCCCTCATAATCCTCTTTTAAGAACCACTTAGCTTCAAATTTAAACTTTTTGGTAGGCTTAGGAAACTTTTTATCCAGTGTGGTGATAGGCATGTTATGATCGAACCTATATTATGAGGAATAAGCACTTCTACATTAGGAAATAGTGTCAAGAAAACATCATTAATCAAGACTCTATCAAGTTTTTCTTGGATAAAATTACTCACCTACCTATTGTTCCTCCAAGTGAAAAAACTATCATTTGCATGCACATTTAACATACCATAATTATTAATAAAAGAATTGAATTTTCTGGCCCTATTGAAGTCGAAACCAGTCCCACCCTCATTTTTCTTTAAGCAAAGTAATTCATTAAAATCACCAATTATAAGCCAAGGTTCAGATCTACCTTGATTAAATTATCAAACTAAGACATCTTTCTTTAAGGTCCCTACAACCATAGAATAAAGTCACTCTACCCCACCCATCAACATTTAAATCAATAGTATTATTAGTAGTAGAGATATTAAGCACATTAATGACCTGATTCCAGCATATAATCATATCGGACAAACCAATAGGTTCAGCCACATGAAAATGGTCCATTTTCCACTTCTTAAGTAAGAATTTAGCTTTTTCCTCCTTAGTTTTAGTTTCAGGTAAATAAATGGTATTGGGCTTGTAAAGAATTAGGTCATCCTTCAGAGTCTGAATTGTTAGGGAATTGCCTAAACCCTGACAATTTCATACTAGTAAACTCATAGGTTCTTGGATGGCTTGTCATGGCAATCCATCCTAGTACTCATATCATATAAAAGACCTTGGTCAACCGTAGTCAAAGAAATGATATTATGAAAACTCAAGTCTTCCAGCATCCTTTCTTACTCAACTCTAGGTCTTTTATACCTATTGTTCCTATTATTATTGGGGCTACTATTTTGATTCTAGACATTAAAATTTTAGTCCAGATTATCCATTCTCAATTCATCACATGACACAGAATTATGTAATATGGGAAACCTAAGAACCTATATCATTCTATAGCCGTTTCTAGTGGCCGTTTCCTGAAAATCCTGACTTTGATTTCTTGCACTGTACCCATATACTGATTGGAATCTTTATCTCCCTCTTTTTCCCTAGTTATTTTTAGTTTGATATATGAAGGGTTATATTATTTGACTCTGACTTCAACCATTCTCCAAAACAGTATTCTTCGTCTTTTTTTTTTTTTGCTTGGTCTCTGTTAGGACAGCTTCTTAGACCATGATAGACGCTACCACAATAATAGCATAACTGAGGTAGCTTCTTGTATTTGAACTCAATCCACATAGGGTGTTTGATTTTCCTTTTCACCCATACTCCAAATAACAAAGACTTCTTAATATCAAAATTTATCCTGACCCTACCGGTCTTGCTAGGGATCCATTTAATGTGTATTCATCCACCGTTATAATTTGCCCAACTTGTGAAGTCAGTCTTCTAGGTATTTAATTGTTAACCCAATCAGGGGGCAAATCCTCAATTTGAAGTCAAATAGAGCAAAATTCAAAGCTTCTTTCTACAATTTGGGAGTTGGCTTCATACCTATTTAGGATGAGAACATTTCCATTGAAGCTCCAGGGGCATTTATTTTCTATCCTCAAAACATTTTTTTTTCGTTCTTTAATTTGAACAAAAAGATGTTTTTTTTTTCAAAATCTTTGACCTCCATATCATCTTCTAACCCCAACTCTTACGATGAATATTGGTCATTGCAGCTGTGTTTACCCCTCTATCTGTAATTAGCTTGCCCACTAACAAATTTCTTTGCTATGTGTTTCTTGCAGCAGGCCAGAATGTTATAAAAGCCTTCACAAAAATCCTCCATCCAAAGAACACAGGATGCCAGTTTTCCAGTTATCTCCGTCAAGAAACAAAGCCCAAGAAAGTAACAAATGGTTCCAAGAAACCTATCGACTGATGAATTTGAGAAAATGTATATAATTGATATATGTAAAATTTTAGAGATAATGTAATTGAATGCCAGAAACCTAACTGACAGATACATGAAATAGACTACAGGCTTAGCGAAGAATAGATATGCTACATGCCAGATAAAAAATTCTGTCAATAACCCTATGAAAAAAGGAAAAGAAAGTACTAATATAATTTTCAAGGTAAAGGAATTACACAAGAAAAAAGAGATTGAAACAAAGATGAAATAATCACGGACGAGGAATAATGACAAACTGAGAAAGGATAGCCAGAAAGAAGAAACATGAAGGACGGAACTGAGATACAAACGAGGACGAAGATGGGGCGACTTGCACTTCTTGGAGGAAGGCTAGAGGGCGAGTTTTTTACTCTACGTACCTGGCAATTGCAATATACTATTTTCCACTATAGCCATCCTCCAATCTCTATGAGATTATTACTTCAAATTACTTATTATGTCTCGGATTTTCTTAAAATTCATAAATTTGTTAAAAAATGTGTCACATCCTCGTCAATACACGAGTAAGTTTATTGATCATTAATTCCGTTCACGATTTTATTCTTTAGTCTATTGAATATCAAGAAGTTTTTTGATAAAAAAAAATCAACATATCATGTTCACTGCATCAAAGATCATGAATTAAATCGATAAGACACATTGTAACACTTGAGCGTCTCATTTAAAATTGATAAGTTAAAATTAAGGTTTTGATTTTTCCATCTAAACTTAAACAAAAATAGACACATTTTAGACATGCAAGTTAATAATGTTTCATGTGGAGATTTAGAATAAGTCTCTATTGTTTTGTCACTAGAAAAATTTAATTAGGACCCCATGCCTTTTGTAGATGAACTTGACCAGTTGAAATAGATATTTTCATTGTTGTCATACTAAAATAGACGGCTAATTTTTGGGATCAAATCAATTTAATTTACCTTGATTTATTTTACAGTTATTGAGCATGTCCTCTTCTATTTAAGCTTTTTAATGGGCTGGCGAGCAAGTTAAACTCATTGGTTCTTAGTTAGAGAACCTTTCCTTTATCACTTACCAAGGCGTTCTTGCTTTGAATAAATATTTAATCAGAAGTGCCCATCGTAGGGCCATGTCCTTGTCTTACGAGCAATAATGCTTAGTAGATGCCCATGTCCCTAGTGTCAGAATTGCCTTAGTCATGCCTTTCATTTACCCTTGTGAGACGAGCATGAGTGCTCGGTAGATATATTTCCTTGATATCTAGCCAGACGTGCCTACTCTAGCTAGACCCCTGATCCCGTCTGCGAGCATAAGTGCTCGGCAAACATCTTTCCTTGATGTCTATCCAGGCGTGTCTGCTCTGGCTTGACCCTTGAATCCCTTTTACGAGCATGCGTGCTGGACATATATCATTCCTTGATGTCTAGCCAGGCATGCCTTCCCTAACTAGACCTTTGATCGTGTCTACGAGCATGGGTGCTTGATAGACATCTTTCGTTGATGTCTAGCCAGGCGTACCTATCCAAGCTAGACCCTTGATCCTTTATACGAGCATGAGTGTTTGACATACATCTTTCCTTGATGTCTTTCCAAGCGTGCTTGCTCTAGCTTGACTCTTGAATCCCATATGCGAGCATGAGTGCTCGGCAGACATCTTTCCTTGATATCTAGCCAGGCGTGCCAGCTCTGACTAGACTCTTAAATCATGTTTTGACGAGGCAGGATGCTCAGCAGACATCACTTTTTACCTTGACGTCTAACTAGAAGCGCCTACTCTAGATAGACCATTGAATCTTATCTGATGAGCTGGGGTGCTCGACAGACATCACTTTTTGCCTTGATGTCAACCAGGTTTCCAGCTTTGGCTAGACCATTGAGTTCCATCTCGGAGCATGACTGCTCGAGAGATATCTTTCCTTGATGTCTAGTCAGACATGCCTGCTCTGACTAGACCCTTGAATCCCATCTGCGAGCATGAGTGCTCAACAGACATCACTTTTTGTTTAATCCTGACTGGTGGGCTAGAATACCTCACCAGTCATCACTTTTTTATTTAATCCCAACTCATAAGCTAGACCAGCTCATCAGTCATCATTTTTTTTAATCTTGACTTGTGAGCTAGAGTACCTCACCAGTCATCACTTTTTATTTAATCATGGCTGGTGGGCTAGAGCACCTCACCAATCATTACTATCTTTTTAATCCTAACTTGTGGGCTAGAGTACCTCACTAGTCATCACTTTTTGTTTAATCCTGACTAGTAGGCTAGAACACCTCACTAATCAACACTTTTTTGTTTAATCCCAACTAGTTGGCTAGAGCACCTCACCAGTCATCACTTTTTGTTTCTCCATCGTACGTCGTTGAAGAGTTACTCGCTTCCCTTTATTTGATAAACATTATTGAGTACATAGCCTCGTCGTCTATTACACCTTGGCATTGATCGTTTGAAAAAGAAATATGTTTCCTCTACTCTGATTATGGGTGAGTGGAGAAACGTTCCCAAAATCTTATGCAACTTATATGAATTTATTAAATTCATACATTCTGGTCTTGATGCTTTCATTATGATGGGAGCATATAAGAATTCCCATTACCTCAGTGATCTAGTGAGCGTACGTTGTGGCATGCCTCCAAAGGAAATGGCTCCTCATATTGTGAGTTGTCGTTCCATCCCTTGCTGGTCTTGGTACATTCTTCCTCTCTGGCTGTTCTAGCAGGAGAAAGATTGACCACCCTGGTCCTCTGAGTTCTTCTTTAGACCGTCTTCTGGGCAATTGACCATTCACTGGGTATTTCTTCCTTGTTGGCTTATTCGCTTCATTTGGAGGTGTCCATGGGGGACTACATTGGCATTCCCCCGATGTCAAGGGCCTGGTCCCCTTGGAGGCCGGTGTAAAAAGTCTTGATCATCCCTATTTCTTAACTGGGGTGCGAAATTAGGTTTGGCCTGCAGGCCTGTATACTAATTTAAGTGGGGCCTATCTTCCTTATATTTATCCCGGGATGGGGCTCATGAGTTGGAATCCAAGCTTTCCTAATGGATCGTATATTTGTTCACTTAAGTGTTAATTCCTGAACTGAATAGTTATTGAGCTCAAATTTATAATACGGTAATAAATTGACCATTCACTAGTGAATTAATGATACTTAAGGATCAATAGGTAACTAGAAGGGTAAAACGGTAATTTTGATCAGATCTAATTTACGAACCGATAAATGGAGGGCAGAATTACATGAAGTGATTATATCAATGGACTACACGAGATTACTCTGTAAATATATTCTGTAATTTCTAAGAGTGCAATTTCATATTTATAGTGGAGTAATAATGAAATGAATTAATTAAAGAGTTTAATTAATAATCTGATTTATTGAAGCTTAGAATTATTGGTCTATTGTGCCCAAGTCATCTATGTACTACATAGTCTAGGGTATGAAATGTTTAAAGCCATAAGAAAAAGACTAGCTTGCAAAAAGAATTAAGTTTTCGAAGCAAGTATATAATTATGAGATAATTATATGTTATTAATTAATTGAGAATTAATTAATTAAATTAATTATTATAATTTAAAAAAATTATAATAACGTAATTATATATATATCGATTAGTTATGTATTAATCGATGATGAGACAATATATTTGATATATAAAATTAAAAAATATTAAATTATTAGAAGATAATAATTTGAATTTGAATTTACCAATCTGTTAATTTCGAACTAACAAATAAGTTAGTTGATAGGTGTTATAATATAAGTTAATTTTGAATTAACTGATATTTAGATATTTATCTGATGAAATAATAAATTTAAAAAAAATCATGTGACATATCGAACTGTCATACGCCAATCACTGATTTTGAATCAGAGATTGTCGTGACACACTGCAGTGCCACACGGCATTGCAGTGGAACATTTGTAAATAATTTATTATTTTATCTAAACCTAAAACCTAATGAGCCTTGACCTAGAATATATATAGATAATATTTTATCTGCCTTATATTTTGATATATGACTGATTAATCGTTAATCAAAGCTCTGCGAATTTCTCAAATTCTCTCTTAGAGTTCTATCTCAAAAGTCTTTCTCCAAATCTCTAGATCTCATATGTTGAGTACATCTAGAGATAGAAAATTGTTCTCGATTCATTCTATGTGCCCACACACGTCCTAGTGTGTTTGAAGATTGGTTTGGAAGATCTTAGTACGGATCTCAAAGTCTGTTCACGAAAACCATAATCCTATCTTTTATCTTTTATTTTTAAAATTATTGTAATTTTAAAAAGGTTAGTCATCGATTTTAGTTTTTAATAAATTAAAATTAAATAATTGATTAGGTTTGACTCAAGTTTGATAAGTCATTAAATTATTTTTTAACTGATCAAATTCAATTAATTTAAAAAAGATAATTGATGAGATTATTTAATTAGAAAAATAGTTTTTCTTAATTAAAAGAGTTTTAATCAAAGCTTGAAGATTATAAAGAAGGGCCTCTAATGGAGAATGAGCATTTTTTTGGAAATATGCATTCTTGAAACTCGTTTTGTAATTTTATCTATTTTTTCAAAAATTATAAATTTAGAAATACGCAATAGTCAATTGGTTCTTTATTTATTTATTTAATGTATTTATTCAAATAAATGGTTATTGATTTGATTAATAACATGACCATGTATTAGTCGATCACACAACATACATGAAACCTCACACAATTTTATTTAATAATGCATCTCATTTGTAGAAACAAGATATATTATGATTGTCCTATTATGTTTATATGGATTGCTTTGTGAAATCAATTGTATGTAAACTGCTAAGTTTTAATTAGTTAAATTTGGTAATCACACCACTCTAAAGGCATGCATTTAGTTATGCCTTTAGGATAACTGACTTTAATTAGAAGTGTTTTATTAAAGGTTAGATAAATGTAATTGGCGAATTATTGTTCACCTAAATTAGTCTTAGCCTCTTTAGAAGATTAAATGAACTTAGGCCAATTAGATTAGATTAATAATTAATTTTACATTCATATGATTATTGTAACTAGTAATTAATTTAGAATTAATCGATTAGTTAATTAGAAACACATTACTACAAAATAGTGAGTGAGAGAATGTTGATGTGTCAATGTAACATATGGTCTCCATTATTAGTACAACAATGCGAGATATGCTGAGAGCCTCGAGACGACTTTGTTTTTGTCTTCCTAAGGAAGGTTTCGAACTGTATCAATATCAAGTTTGACTTCTTATGAAGATATGACTAAGTGATGTATTTTAGACTTGACCGACCCTAAGGTGACATTTTCTGAATTAAGTCATGAATTCTAAAATAATGGGTTACACTCACAAAGTCACTATTAAGCTTTTAGTGGATAATTATGATTTGATCAATCATGTCCAACCCTAAGGCGGAACATTAATTGTTGGGTTGTCATATAGTGGATTAGTAATTCCTAAGTTTTGTGTTTTGATATGTTGCATTCATGCATCACTTTTACTTTCCAATTTTTTATTTTTATTTCAATTATATTAAATGATGTATCTTTTATTTCTTTCCGTTATTATTATGTGTATCATGGCAACTCTATTACTGTTTTACTTACACTTGAAAAACTCAATGGTAATAACTTTATATGATGAAAATCAAATTTGAATTTGTTGCTAATATGTGAGAACCATACGTTTGTTCTTACTGAGGAATGTCTGGAAGAGCCTGCTTCCAATGCCCCTAAAAAAATTATAGATAAATTTGATGCTTGTGTTGAGTCCAACAACAAAGCTAAGTGCTACATGCTTGTGAGCATAAATGATGTTCTCAGAACAAAGGATGAAAACTGCCTATGAGATTATAGAATCTCTACAGGCGATGTTTGGGCAGCAATCCAATCAAAATTATCATGAAGTTACTAGTAACTACATGAATACTAAGATGAAGAAAGGTACTTCTATGCGTGAACATGTTTTGAACATGATCAACATAATGCACGAGGCAGAATGACATGGGGCAACCATTGATGAGCGAACTTAAGTCAACATTATACTTGAATCACTCACACCTATTTTTTCTGTGTTCAATACCAACTATGTGATGAATAAGTTTCCATTCAACATGACCCAGCTGTTGAATGAACTGTAGACTTTTGAGTCTTTTGTTGGAGTATGACATTCTATCCTAACTCACAGCACCCGAAACACTACAGCAAAATGGTGTTTCAGAAAGGAGAAACAAAACATTATTGGATATGGTTAGGTCAATGTTAAGCTACTCATCACTACCACTCATATTCTGGAAATATGCACTCACTACAAGAAATATGACATTCTACAAGAGGTGGATATCCCCATGAAAAGTAATCCACATGGATCATGCGGTATCTGTGACAGCCCCTCATATTAAAAGTTTATGTTTTTCACGAGGGGCAACGCCTCCTGTGAAGACCCATGTGGTATCTCATTTTTTACAAGATTTTTTGACTCCTATAGAACGTTGTTTAATAAGGTTATCAGACTCAAGTTGAATGTATCCAACATGTGTTTTTAATACTTGTAAATTAACATTCATAGGTATTTTGTATCCTATAAAGTGAAATAACATAAGGTTCATTATTATAGTCAAATATTCATATTAAACACTTTCAAAAGGATAATATTAAGTAACATTAAGAGCACCAATATAATAATTGACAACATTAACATTTAATTAGTTTAACAAAGTTTTACATTATTCATTTGATCAACTTACAATATAAAAGGATTTTCACAAAACCATGCAACTTGAAGAAGGAAATCAGGCCAAAAGAAAGTCAGACATCAAGAGCTGATACAGTAGTTGTTCCACTGCTTCAAAACAACAATTTCGAAGAGTTTTAGATATCTGCAAACAAGTAATCATCAACATATTATACTTTAAAAAGTAGAGTAAAATAGAGTAACATAATAAACACTCTTTTGGCCTATTGTACATAACACTTTATTTGAGAAATTAGACTTTAAAGCCATAGAACCTCCAGAAAACAACGGAGGCAAACCAAAACAAATTACATGAAAATCTATCATCGCTCATATCTTTAGAATCACTATTTCTAAGGACATCAGTAGAAAAATATCTCCACAGAATTTCAGAACATAATTTTAGAAAATCATACTTCATTAGAAAAAATATCTCCATAACAACATACTTCAGTAGAAAAATATCTCTATAGAAAGAAATTATGCACAAAATTTCATAACATAATCACATTATTTTGTAGAGCCAAATAAATTCGTGCACTCATAGATGTAAAAGTATGCTAATAGAAGACCAAATTCATATATGTAATGTAAGAAATAAAGATGACAAACATGCAAATTGATGTCCCAAATTAACTTAATTCAAATATCTCCCTTCAATCCATAAAGCAAAAGATGTCATATAATATATTAAAATTAATTCAATGAGTTCAAATATATAAAATACTATAAAGACAGAAACCAACTAATTAAGACTTGTTGAATCTTCTCCAAGAGAGTTTTTCACGTATTGAAAACATTAATAAGATGACCTTTCCAAACCTTATGCATTTCCTCTCTCAAAGAGTTCAGGCCTCAGTCACATGCATGGAAGCCAACATACTAATCTCCACACTGCCATAAATAGGAACAAGAAGAACAACAAAATTAGACAGGGCATAGTGTGTTATAGAAAGAGTTTTAGTACATAAATACATTTGTCTCGATAAATAAAACATGTGCAGTTGACCATTTAGAAGTATTATCTCGCTATCTGAACTGAACAGCAAGTGAGATCAAAGCTTACACGCTCTAGACGTTGAAGAAGTGCAGTTTTAAATTGCCGAACACCATGTCCACTTAATGTGGGATCTAGTTTCTGAGCTTTCTCAAAGGCATAGAACTGACCTAGTTCTAAAATCAACATCCATGTGTGAAGTTAGCATTATTTCTTTTGAGACTATTTTGCTATTAGATGAAACAACAGAAATATAGAAGATTCGCGTTTTAAAGAAAAATAATAAAATAATAGAGAAGTTTCACAAAAACTCTATGTACAAAAGCAACAAGAAATTTGCAGCTTACATAAATAAGCAACCCTTGAGTTCGTAGCCACACTTGCAGCAAGATTGTTTGAGGAAGAAAATTAACAAAAGAAAAGAAGATTAAACATTACAATTCAAATAATAATCCACAACTAAGGGGAACCTTGATTGGCTGACTGAATCTCATCTTGGCATTATTGGAGACATACAGGTGTAGTAACTTTAACATGCATCAAGATCCCGGCATGGAGGAGGTTTCAGCTCACCCTGCAAAGTTGTATTTCCTCATTCTGGTCCACACCTAATGCGATTTGGGTTTTACGTGCCCGTCTGAATTTTAAAAGAGATTGTACGTATTGATCCACAAAATAATGGCATAGCTAGTGGAAGAGAATGGAAAATCCAACATTGTTTGTTTGCCTTACCGGAAGCTTCTCTCCCCTTCTTAATAAACATGTCCACTATCTCAACAACTCGTTTTGGAGTAATATCTTCCTGCAAATATAAATAAAGCTTATATAATTTACCCCAAAAAACTCAAGCTATATGAACATTAAAATCTCTCCAATTTTAAATTCAAAATTGTAGCATTTTCATGGCCTCACATATCCTTCAAATCCGTTGGAGTAATCTGCAACAGTAATCATGGGAGCATTTACACAGCATCCCTGCAGAAAACCAATTGACATGAAAGCAACATAATCATTTATTGACCACACAGGATGTATAATTGTAGAGAACGAAAGAAAATACTTCAACAACAGTCAATAAAAATTCTCATTTACACAAGCCATACCGGCATTAATATAAAACATTTCAAAATAATTGGCTTTATAAAAACTAACAGGAAACAAGCAATTGAATATTATGTTCCAAGTATTGCTATTTTACCACTATGTCTTGAGCAAAAACTATCAATAAACATCTCACCATGCCTTCCATTTCCCCAACAAAGAAGAGACCGTCCTTTGTTACTTCTGCTCATGACAAAAATCAGAAGCTTATTCCTCTTAATTCAAAGACTTGAGTCAAACATAAAAGGAAGGAATTCATAAGCAAGTGATGCGTGTATATAAACATTTACAATCGATATTGATGCCTCTAATAAGGCGAACATGTGGTAAAAAAATATGTTACATGACAAAACATACAATTATAGTCTAAAAAACTAAAGGAGGAGGGGCGAGAAAGGGTGACAAAATATAATATCTTTTCAAATTAAACATTTGAAACATTTAGTAGTTTTGTCGTAAAAGTTCACAAATCATGAGTTCGCGGTTTGATATATGATATGTGCAACGTTACACCACTAGAAATGTGATATAATAAATGATATATAACCTCACCATTCCGCTTCACTCCCAAGTGTTTCAATAAAGCATCTTCTTTTCTTTTGTTAATTTTCTTTCCTCAAACAATCTTGCTGCAAGTGTTGGTACACAAATAGACAACCATTGACAGAAGTAAAACAGGAAGAGATTGAATTAACGACTTCAAGTCATATATTGGTTTTGCTCCCACAATAGAAACACATCAACCATACTCAACTAAGTTATAAAGACATCCAGGCCCAGTTAACTACTACTACTTGTATTCTTTAAGTCAACAACATCCGTCACCAGCAATAATACATGAGAAAGCATTTATGATCACATACCCACCTTCTTTCTGCGGACATTAGTCAAATTTACCATGATTTGCATGAATCTTTGGTCTGTTCCATGTAAAAGTGGTAGAAGAGCATGCACATGTCACTAAATGGTTACAATGTCTGGTTGTGGACGTGAGGACCTAGCTAAATTTCACAAATCAAATCAGCATAAAAATGACAGAGAAAGCAACGTACATATGTACAATTATGTTTAAAAGTATGAAAAATACCAAGTAGTTGGCTTTGTTGCTCCTTATTATTCTCCACCATATCCATTCTTCAACACAGAGGATTATCCAAAATCTCTACAGGAAGTGATAAAGAGCAAGAAACTGAGTAATATAGCAAATAATAGAAAAGTAAATAATTTGTGCGATGTTTTGTTTGCTGGAAGTGATAAGGAGCAAGAAACTTACTTAAGGAGAAGGTGAGGATAGAAAGCTTAGTAGTTCTTCCAGTTCGGTCGTCGTTGCTCGCTCTTCCTTGTTCGTGGAGGCACTGAGCGAGTCACAAATTAGTCACTTGAAATCAAAGCCCTAGATCATTGAGAACCCATATTCTATCATGAGTCTCTAGACCCATCCAAATGCAAGTAAAATTCATGGAACCCTAACCTAAATCAGCAAGGATCCTTTGCTCAGAACTCAAATCTGTCTTAAATCACATCTAAAACTCAAGAGGTTAAGAAAAATATAAACAAACTCACCTAAAAAAATACGCTCGATGAATCAACCTACGTACATCTAGCCACAAGCTCATCATCAAGATGAAGATGTTGACTTAACAGATCAAAAGAGATGCTCCTCTACGTACCCCATCGTCTCTTTGAAGGAGGAAGTCAAACGAGATGCACGATAGTCGCTAGAGATAGATGAAGCAAACTGAGAGCTTATGGTCATACAAGAAAGATCGAAGCAAACTGAACACCTCTGAGAAGGAATGACAGGGAACCGTGAAAATGACAGACAAGGAGGGAAGCTAATAGAGAGAGAGAGAGAGGCTAATAAACGAGGATCTACTCTTTCTTCTTCGACCTAGCCCTAGGTTGTGATATGTTGTATGTTAAGACTTGAGACTGAGAGGGAGAAGCTGCGAGAGGGAAGGAAAGTCGAGAGAGAAGGAAAGTCAAGAGAGAAGGAATCTGATTTATGAGGGTATCGAGAAAGAATGTGAAATTTCAGTCTCGGTTTTAATTTTTAATCTCCCTTTTTTGTTAAAACGTAATTTCCAGTCCCGCTTTATTTTCATTTTAACAGGAATTTTTGACAAGATTCATGTAAAATCTTGTTGTTTCTGATTTTTAACAAGAGAAGGCTGAAACACTTTGTTTTTTATTCCTTTAGAAAGCTATATTTCTTGTAGTGACTTCAAACAACAACTTACATTTTGAATGTAGTTCCTTTTAAGTCTGTAAGCAAGACACTTTAGAATTATGGAAAGACTCCAAACCTAGGTTGCATCATTTCCATATATGAGGGTATCCGGCTCATGTTCTTAGACCTGAGACTGGAAAGTTAGACTAAAGGTCTGAAGTATGTATATTTATTGGCTATGCTCCAGAAACAAGAGGTGGTTACTTTTATAATCAAAAGGAACAATGTATCGACAAATGCTACTTGCCTCGAACACGACTATATGGCAACCTACAAACCTTAGAGCAAAGTAGTTCTCAAAGAACTCGAATTTGATGAGATGAGACCATATTCATCGTTAAGTGATAAACGACAAACCATAGAAACTATTGTTCATGTTCTGGAAATCCCGGTGCAACGTCATTGGGAGGGTTATAAGACAACCTATTCGCTATGAACTCGAGGCACATGTCCTAGTATCAGACACTGATAAAGATGATCCATTAACCTTTAAAGAGGCAATGGAAGATCCTGAAAATGAGAAATGGTAAGATTCCATGAGCCAGGAAATGGAATCAGTGTATTCCAATTTTATCTGAGAATTTGTAGATCCACCTGAAGAAGTGAGGCCCATTATATGTAAATGGATCTTCATAAAGAAAAGAGTTGCAAATGGGAAAGTAAAGACTATCATGGCACGGCTAGTAGTCAAAGGCTATACTCAAACGGAATGATTCGATTACGGAAAGACATTCTCTCCCATTGTTATGCTAAAATCCATTCATATTCTCTTAACCATAACCACTAGCTTAGACTATGATATGTGGAAAATGCATCTCAAAACAGTCTTTCAGAATGGCTCTCTTGAAGAAAGCATCTATATGATATAACCAGAAGGTTTCGTGCAAAATAGGCAATATCGAGATCTTGAAATCTTACCTTTAATGAAACTATTAAATCATATGGCTTGGAACAAAATGTTGATGAAGATTGTGTTTATAAATATATCAAAGATAAGAAAGTGATTTTCTTAGTTCTTTATGTAAATGATATTTTACTCATTGGGAATGAACTGGAAACTTTGTCGAAAGTAAAGAAGTAGTTAGCTGAGAAATTTCAAATGAAAGGTTTGGGAGAAGCGAGCTACGTTGTAGGCATCCAAATGCTAAGGGATAGGAAGAACAAATTCTTTACACTTTCTCAGACGTCTTATATTGATAAGATGCTAGAAAGATTCTCTATGAAAAATTCTAAGAAATACCAATTCTTGACCATAAATGGAATTTTCCTTTTCAATGAGTAGTGTCCTAAGACACCTCATGAGGAAGAGGATATGAGAAAGGTTCTTTATTCCATAGCAATCGGGAGTCTCATGTATGTCATATTGCGTACGAGACCAAACATCTGTTCTGTAGTAGGAATTGTCTATCGTTATCAATCAAATCCAAATTTTGAACATTGGATTGCAATAAAGCACATTCTCAAGTATCTTCAGAGAACGAGAAATTAAATGCTTGTTTATTTAGGAGGAGACCTGAACCCCACTTAATATACTGATTCTGATTTTTAATCAGATAAGGATAGTTGAAAGTCGACGTCTGGGTCAGTATTCACCCTAAATGGAAGAGTTGTAGTCTGGAAAAGTATTAAACAATCCAGTATTGTAGATTTTACCATGGATATCGAATATATAGTGAATTATCTACTGCTCCACAGTAGATAATTCACAAGAGCGGCAAGCAAATTGAAAGGAAAATACCATCTTGTAAGAGAGATCGTACACCGAGGAGATATGATTCCTATGAAGATAGTGTCACATAAGAAACCTAGCTAATCCTTTTATCAAGACACTTCCAGCGAAGTAGTTTGGGGGTAATGTGCGAAATATTGAGTTGAGAGATATGCCACATTTGCTTTAGCGCAAGTGAGAGATTGTTGGGCATAGTGCCTTCAAAGCATGTGTAAAGATATTTTATTTAAAAATCAATAAAAACGCATTTTTCTTGTAATTGTATTATCTGAATTATTATTGAATAATTAATATAAATGTCTAAAAATTTCATATTCATTAATAAGACTATGATCTTGTATTAGTACAAGATGATTAAGATCATAGATAATGAAAAGTAATATTCCACAACATATTAAAGTATATAATCTTTAATAAATAGTTGCTAGTACGGTTCGCTAAACATTTTGAATGCATGTGATCTAGATTCGGATCGCTGGTGTGGGTGGACATCTTAGTGAATGTACTTTATATAATTAGACTATAGAGAACATGACCGATGTGAATTAATATCTTCATATGATCATCTGAGTGATGTGCATTAAATCTCTATAATCATAAAGATTTGTTTGTAAAACAGACTAGTCACTTTTTAGAGATTCAGTGACATGCATAGCTAGGAACATGATCTTACAAGATTTAGAATCTAAGTTTTCCTAATGGATCGTATATTGGTTCCCTTAAATGTTAGTTTGTGTGAAGTTGAGTTATGTGCTTTTTGTACGAGATTCTGATTTTAGCTACAACATTGAAGATCGTTTTTCATTTCCCTTAGGTGAGGGGCTTTAGAGGGAATAGGGTTGAACGTCTTTCTGTCTTCTGGGCTTGGGCTTGAACGACTAGTAGCTCCACTCCAGTTGAAGCTTCCATCTCTAGTTAAGGCAGTTCGGCGAAAGGTTGCTTAAACTAGGCTCGGGCTTGGATAGCCAGCTCAGCTCTCTCAGTCAGCCAAGGCTGCAGTTATAGGTTAGGGATTCATGTTTCCGTTCTGAAGCTAAATGGTTATTGAGCTCAAATTTATAATACGATCATAAATTGATTGTTCAATAGTGAATTAATGGTACTTAAGGATCAAGAGGTAATTCGAAGGGTAAAACAATAATTTTTATCAGCTCTAATTTACGAACCAATAATTGGAAGACAGAACTACATGAAGTCATTATATCAATGGACTATACGAGATTACTCTGTAAATATATTCTGTAATTACTAAGAGTGCAATTCCATATTTATAGTTGAGTAATAATGGAATTAATAAATGAGACTATTTAATTAAAGTGTTTAAATATTTAATTAATAATCTGATATAGTGAAGCTTAGAATTATGGGTCCAAGGTCTCCAAGCCACCTTTGTACTACACAGTCTAAAGTGTGCATGTTTGAAGGCATGAGAAGGGTTAGCTTGCAAGATGAATTAAGTCTTCAGAGCATGTATATAATTATAGATAATTATGTGTTATGAATTAATTAAATTAATTATTATAATTTTCAAAATTACAATTAATTTTATATATCGATTAGTTATGTATTAATCGATGATGAGACCGTATTTGATTTATGAAATTAAATTATTATAAGATAATAATTTGAATTTGAATTTACTAATTTGTTAATTTTGAATTAACAAATAAGTTACTTGATATGTGTTACTAGATAAGTTAATTTTGAATTAATTGATATTTAGATTTTTATCTAATTAAATAATAAATTAAACAAAATTATAATGTGACATATCGTACTGCTACATACTACATTGTAGCATACACTGTAGTGGGTCCCGTTGTAGTGGCACATTTGTAAATAATTTATTATTTTATCTAAACCTAAAACCTAGCATTGACCTAGAATATATATAGATAATATTCTATTGGCCTCATATTTTTTGATATCTGACTGATTAATCGTTAATCAAAGCTCTACGAATTTCTCTAGTTCTCCTTTAGAGTTCGTCTCAAAAGTCCTTCTCCAAATCTTTGATTTCATGTGTTGAGTACATCTAGAGATAAAAAATTATTCTCGATTCAATCTACGTGTTCACACACGTCCTAGTGTATTTGAGGATTGAGTTGGAAGATTTTAGTGTGGACTCAAAGTCTGTTCATCGTAGAAGATAGCGATGGCGCTTGATAGACTTCAAGAGGTAAAAGCTTTTTCTTTCAAATCTGTCAATTTAATGTATAGATATATAATGGATCCGTATAGAAAAATTGTTTTCCACAAAAAAAATATTTTTTTGGGATCTATGACGTCGCAATTGATTTTTTAATCATTAAAATTTTCAAAAACCCCTCTTCCGCGGCGCACGCGCCGCAATTCCAACAACTCCACCTAGATCCACATAAAGGGGGACTTAACCCTTCAATGCTCGGATTTGTCTTGGTCCTGGTTTCCTCAAAGGGTGGTAGTTCCTTCGAGATGGAATGTCACCTTACCCTTTACCCGATAGCCTTCCCCCAGGATTCTGTCAACGTGCAGTGACCCTGCCGCTGAGCCTTTGGGTCATGGGGGATGATCATTTTCATGCAAGAGACCATTCTATTTCAAACGGTGAATGGCACGCCTTTCATCGCCCTCCTTACCTCGGAGGCTACATGGTGATAGAAAGTCCTCTTTTGGTAGGGGGAAAGGTGGGTTTTTCCTTTCATCACAAACTTCATCAGCATAGAATACTGAGACTGTTCTCTCCTCGAGGGAGGACAATGGTTTCAAATACTTTAAACAAGAATGACTTTATAGTCGTTCCACACAGACAGCGCCAACCGTTTCAACCGGAAACCTCACCAGCATTCATCGTATCGTCACCTTTCTGGATTGAGCTCCTCGTGTCCTCAATTCAAAATATCCTCTCCACATAGGGTCTCTTTCAGATGCGAACATGCAACACAAATGAATATCTTTAACGCGAAGAGAATAGGGGATGGTTTCCTCATCGAATAGTCTCTGATGCCTAAGTCAATACTCAATCGATATTCCAGCATAATTTCTTAGGGGAGAGTTGGAATACCTCTTCCATTTGTTGGTAGATGTATTTATACCTCAGTCTTTGTGTGGAAGGAAGCTTGTCAAAGAAGTCTCAGAGGCGTGTTGGGGAATTTCGCATGACATAATGTCTGTCTTTGATTGGACGAATTGAAAGTAACCTTTGTTGGGGGGTTATGATCTTAAAGCATGTGTATTGACATTTTGATACAAAATTTAATGAGGATTACATTTTTCTTATAATTGTTTTTTAAAGTATTGTTGAATAATTTATGTAAATATCTGAAAATTCTATATTCATTAATGAGACTATGATCTTGTATTAGCATGAAATAATTAAGTTCATAGATAATGAACAATATTGTCAGCAATATATTAAAGTATGAAATCTTTAATGAATGATTGCTAGTACGGTTCACTAAGCATTATGAATGCATGTAATCTAGATCCGGATCATTGATATTGATAGATATCTTAGTGAAAATACTTTATTTAATGAGATTATATATGACTGGACCGATGTGAATTAATATATTTATCAACGTGTCGTTTATCATAAAGATTTAATACACATCAATTTGATGATCATATGTAGATCAGTCTAAATCCTGAATAGTCATGAACTCATAGACATGTCTACTAGATCTTTTGATTCACTCGTTAAGGTTTGCTCGTAAAACATGCTAGTGACTTTTGTTTTGGAGATTCAGTGATATGGATGGCTGTGAACATGATCTTACAAGATTTGGAATCCAAGTTTTTCTAACGGATCGTATACTGGTTCTCTTAAGTGTTAATTCTAGAACTGAATGGTTATTGATCTCAAATTTATAATAAAATTATAAATTAGTCATTCACTAGTAGATTAATGTTACTTAAGGATCAAGACGTAATTAGAAATGGTAAAACAGTAATTTTGACCAGTTCTAATTTACGAACCAATAATTGGAGGGCATAACTACATGAATTGATTTTATCAATTTCATATTTATAGTGGAGTAATAATAAAATTAATAAACAAGATTATTTAATTAAAAATTTTAATTAATAATCTAGTTTATTGAAGCTTAGGATTATAGGTTCATGGTCTCCAAATCACCTTTATACTACGCAGTTTAGGGTGTGGATATTTTAGGACATAAAAAAGGACTCACTTACAAAGAAATTTCTATTTTGGGGCAAGTACACAATTATGAGATAATATGTGTGATTAATTAATTAATTAAGAATTAATTAGTTGAATTATGTATATATAAATATAATTTCAGAAATTATATATATAAATAATTATCGATTATTTTTCTAATTATCGATAAGTGAGACAGAATATTGAATTTTTCAAATTAGATAATTAAATTATTATTAGATAATTAAATTATTATTAGATAATAATTTAGATCCGTTAAATCTGTTATTTGTTAAATAAGAGATAATTTATTTGATAGGGATGATGATGATATATATTAATTTTGAATTAACATAATATAAATATATTTTTCAGATTAAAATAAATATTTAATTTACAGTAATTGTCACGCGTCGATCAATGATTGAGAATCATATATCACCATGGACTACTGTAGTGCCACGTGGCACTACAACAGTAGGCGTGTATCAATAATTTGCAGTTTCGTGTGGCACTGCAGTGTGGCGTGACATAAAGTATCGTGAGGCACTGTGTTGCTTCATGCCAACTACAGTGTTGTGTGGCACTATAGTTGTGCACCATTATACAGTGAGTCTCACTGTACTGAATAATTTGAAATTAAATATTAATTCTTAATTATCTCTAAATATCTGATACGTCATTATCTAGAATAAGATACAGATTTTATTCGAATGACCTGAGTTGATGCATCAATTGATCTGTTCATCAGATCAATGAGTTGAATTGGAGAGTGAGTTCATCAGTCAGAGAATTGAGTTGTGAACACAATTACTCAGAATGATTTTTCTACGATTATAGTTAATCAAATATATAATGGATCCTGACTGATTGAAAAAAGTTTTCAACAAAAATTTTTTTTAGTTATCCTGGTGTTGCAGAATTTTTGTTTTATTAAAAGATTCAATATTTATTAAAAGTTTAATTTTTAAAATATTCACGCACCACACGCTTTTGCCGCGGTCTTTATATACTTATATGTTAAATGATGTGTAGGCTTTCTTGCATTATTCATATATATATATATATATGTGTGTGAGATATATATGAATGAATGAATGGTTATATTTTTTTAATGTATGAAAAATAATGGATCGTTACTTTTATGGTGATTAGTAGGATAAGTTTTGTGCTTTAATTTTTTCCTTAGATCTTGTGTAAGTCATTTTGGGGTGTAAGAATTTTTGTAATTTTATTTTGAATATTTTTATAATTATTCTGATCGCGAGAAAATAAATAACGCACGAGACGAACGATGGAGGAAAAATAAAAGAAATAGGAATTTTCTTCAAGTTCCAACGCCAACACCAGAATTTGGATTTTCGACGTTGGTGCCGCCAATTTTTGAAAACCGGCAATGTCACTAGAATTTACTGTTCCGGCGACGCCGCTAGAAAATCGACGCCGACGGCCAGCGTTGGTCAGTTGTCGGTGGTGGTCGGTGACCGGCGGCGGCAGATCTGATTGTGGGCGGTGGTCGGTGCCAATTGTTGTCATATTTACGGAAGTTTCATAGAAATCCTGATACTAACTACCTTATCGCTGCAAATTTTGATTATAACCTTAAATATATCAATTATCTTTTTAAATTTTGAAATTAATGTAATTTGAAAATTCATTTTTAATTTTTAATTTTATGAAAATTAGAAATTAATAATAGGTTGATTAGGTTTGACCTAAATTTGACCAAATAAAGTAAAGTATTTATTTGACTAAAGCAAAGTCAAATATCTTAAAGAGATAATTATAAAATTTAATTTTAGTTAAGAAAACTAGATTTTTCTAATTAAAAGGATTTTTGTTCGAAACTTGAAGATTATGAAGATGGACATCAGGAGGAGAATGTAATATTTGGTAAATATGTATTCTTGAACTCCGCTTTGTAATCTTATTTTTTTATTTCAAGGATTGTAATTTAGAAATATCCAACAGTCACTCGATCCATTATTATTTAATTTAATAGTTAAATAATTGTTTTAATTGTTATGTTTGATATCATGTCCATGCATTTGTGGATCACATGCCATACATAAAAATCTCACACAGTTTTATTTAATCATGCATCTCATTAGTAGAAACATGATTTATTAAGATTGTCCTAATATGTTTATATGTATAGTTTTATGAAATCAATAGCATGTAAACTGCTAGGTTTTAATTAATTAAAGTTTGATAATCACACAACACTAAGGGTTATAGTAACATTTAGGATAATCGACTTTAGTAAAATTATTTTCTTAAAATTTGATGAATATAATTAATTAGTTAATCTAAGTTCACTTAGTTATGACTTAGATGCTTTAGAAGGTTAAATGAACTTATACCAATGAGGTTGGTATAACTAATTATCAAATACATATAATTATTATTTTAACCATTGATTCATTTGAAATTAATTTATTAGTTAAAATATAAACACATAATCCTAAAATAGTGAGTGAGAGAAGGTTGACATGTCAATGTAATTGATTACTTTGGAATTAATTGATTAGTTAAAAATGAAAACACATAATCCTAAAATAGTGAGTGAGAGAAGGTTAACATATCAATGTAATTTATGGTCTCCATCATTAGTACAACACTGTGAGGTGCAGTAAGGGACTCGAGATGACTTTGTTTTCATCCTCCTAAGGAAGGTTTCAAGCTGTATCAATATCAAGGTTGGACTTCTTAAGAAGATAGGAGGAAGTGATGTAGTTTAGTTTTGACCAACCCTAAAGTGGCATATGATAAATGAAGTCATGGAATCTAAAATGATGAGTTACACTCACAAAGTTGCAATTAAGCTTTAATGTGGACAGTTGTGACTTAACTGAACAAGCGATACGTTATTGTTAAAGAGAAAATATGAGATATTTTAAGTTTTAATTAATAAGGATGAGAATGTCCCATATACACTCTGAGGTTAATCTGACTGACACTAAGACATCACAATAATCATTAGGTTGTTTTATCGTGATTACAAATGTTAAATTTGTGTGTTTATTATGTTACATTCATGCATCACGTTTACTTTTCAAATTTTAGATATTTATGAACTATATTGAATCTTGTATGTTTTAAATTTTAGTTATCATTATTATGTCTAACATGAGCAACCATGCTACTATTTTACTCGCGCTTGAGAAATTGAATGGTCATAATTTCATACGTTAGAAATTAAATATGAACTTAATGTTTATTTGTGAGAACCATAAGTTCGTTCTTGCTGAGTAATTTCCTAAGGAGCCCGCTGCTGCCCTTAAGAATATTAGGAACAAATATAATGTTTGGATCATATCAAATAATAAGGCAAAGTGCTACATGCTTGTGCGCATGAATGATGTTCTGAGAACCAAGCATGGAAGCATGGAGATTGTCTATGAGATTAAGGAATCTCTACATGCGATATTTGGGCAGCAGTCTGGACATGAAGAGCTATAAGACAACTAAGATGAGAAATGGTACTTATGTGAAAGAACATGTTTTGAACATGTTAAACATAATGCACGATGCAGAAGTACATGGGGCGACCATTGATGAGCGGACTCAAGTTAGCATTTTACTTGAGTCACTCACATTAGCTTTTTCTACGTTTACGATCAACTATGTTATGAACAAGTTACAATTCAACATGACCCAATTATTGAATGAATTACAGACTTTTGAGTCATTCAACCTTAGAATGACCAAAGAGGGTAAGACAAATGTTGTCGAGTAAAAGCCTTCTTCCACTGTTGTTAAAAGTAACAAGAGGAAGAAAATCAATGGTAAGGGAAAAAGTAAGAACAAGAAATGGAAGAAAGCCACGAATCGCCAAAAGCTAAGAAGATCAAGAAAGACAGCAACCTAAGGGAAAATGTTTTCATTTTGGGTTTGAAGGTCATTGGAAGAGAAACTGTAACAAGTACCTCTCTAAGCTGAAAGAGAAAGGTAAATACGAATTACCTGTTCCTGAAGCTTGCTTAGTGGAATATGATTTGTCATCCTGGATACTTGATTCAGGAGTCACTATCCATGTATGTTCTTCTTTGCAGATGCTTGATTCGTCAAGGGAGCTGGCTGACGACGAGATCATTTTGAGAGTTTGTAGTCGTGCGTTCGTATTAGCTAAAATATTTGGGATAGTCTGTTTATTTTTTGGAGATAATTATTTAGTTTTGAACGATGTTTATTATATTCACAGATTTTCGAGAAATTTGATTTCTCTTTCTTTTTTACAAGAACAGTTATTCGAAGTTTCTTTTAATAATAAAAATTTATTATTTCTAAGAATGAATTCAATATCTATCATGCTAAATTATAAACGGACTGTACATGCTTAAACCGATTGAACGCGCGTTAAATAATACTAAATTATTTAAAGTAAAAAAATGTAAAAGTAACAAATGACAAAGAGGTTCTCATTATGATGATAATACATATCTTTGGCACCTTAGGTTGGAACATATTAATCTAGATAGTTTAAATAGGTTAACAAAGCATGATGGTTTGAGAGAACTAAAAGTTAGAACTCTTCTTATTTGTCAATCTTGTCTAGAGGGTAAAATGATCAAGAGACATTTCACAGAAAAGGGCCAAAGAGCCAATGAACAACTTGAGTTAGTACATAGTGATGTCTGTGGACTGATCAATGTACAAGCTAGAGGCGGCTATGAGTATTTTCAACTCAAGATATGGTAATAGTTACCTAATGCATAGAAAGTATGAAAGTTTTGGAAAGTTTAAAGACTTTAAGGCTGAAGCTAAAAAACAATTAGGTAAATCATTAAAAACCCTTCGATCTGATCGAGATGGTGAATACTTGGATTTAGAATTCAATGATTATTTGCTGGAGTGTGGAATCCTATCCAAACTCACAGCACATGGAACACAACAGCAAGATGATGTTGCAAAAAGGAGAAACCGAACCTGATTGGATATGGTTAGGTCGATGTTAAGCTACTCATCACTGTCACTTATATTTTGGGGATATGTACTACACACGTCTACTTACATTTTGAATGTAGTGGTCTCTAAGTCTGTAAGCTAGACGCCTTTAGAGTTATGGAATGACTCAAAACTTAGTTTACGTCATTTCCATATATGGGGTGTCCAGCTCACATTCTTAGACTCAAGACCGAAAAGTTAGACTCCAGGTCTGATGTATGCATATTCGTAGGCTATGCTCTAGAAAATAGAGGTGGGTACTTTTATAGTCATAATAATCAAAAGATGTTTGTATCAACAAATGCCACTTTCCTTAAACCCGACTATATGCAAAACTACAAACCTTATAGCAAAGAAGTTCTATAGGAATTTACGGTTGATGAAATCAGACCACCTTCAATTTCTACTGATAAATGACACATAAAAAAAACTACAACTCCTGCCAAGGAAATCCCGATGCAACATCGTAGTGGGAGGGTTATGAGACAACTAGTTCGCTATGAACTAGAAACACATGCCCTAGTGTCAGACACTGATAAGGAACCATTATATCCACCTGAAGATGTCAGGCCAATTGCGTGTAAATGGAATTTCAAGAAAAAAAAGAGGTGTAGATGGGAAAGTAGAGACTTTTAAAGCATGGTTAGTATCCAAGGGCTATACCCAAAGCGAGAAAGTTGAGTATGAAGAGACATTCTCTCCTGTGGCCATGCTCAAATCCATTCACATCATTTTACCCATAGCCACTAGTTTTGACTATGAGATATGACAAATGGATGTCAAGATAGTTTTTCTGAATGAATCTCTTGAAGAAAGCATATATATGATGCAACTATAAGGGTTCATACAAAAGGGACAAAATCAGAAAGTTTGTAGATTACTTAAATCCATTTATGGATTAAAGCAAGCATCTAGATCTTGAAATCTTACCTTTGACGAGATTATAAAGTCTTATGGCTTCGAGCAAAATGTTGACGAAACCTGTGTTTATATATACATCAAAGATAAAATAATGATTTTCTTAGTTCTTTATGTTGATGATATTCTACTCATTGGGAATGATATAGAAATTCTCTTAAAAGTAAAGAAGTGGTTAGCTGAGATATTTAAAATGAAAGATTTGGGAGAGCGAGCTATGTTCTGGGCATCCAAATCCTAAGTGATAGAAAGAACAAGCTCTTGTCACTTTTTCAAGCATCATATATTGATAAGGTGCTAGAGAGATTCTCTATGGAGAATTCCAAGAAAGGTCTACTACCAACCAGCATGGAATTGTCATCTCCAAGGAACAATGTCCTAAGACAACTCAGGAAGAAGAGGATATGAGAAAGGTTCCCTATGCTTCAGCAGTTGAAAATCTCATGTATGTCATGTTGTGTACGAGACTGGACATTTGTTATGTAGTGAGAATTGTCAATCGTTATCAATCGAATCCAGGTTTGGAACACTGGATTGCTGTAAAGCATATTCTCCAGTATCTTAGGAGAACGAGAAACTAGATTCTTGTTTATTCAGGTGGAGACCAGAATCTCACTGGATATACTGATTCTGATTTTCAATCAGATAGAGATAGTTGAAAGTCAATGTCTAGATCATTATTCACCCTAAGTGGAGGAGTTGTAGCCTGGAGAAGTATTAAACAATCCAGCATTGCAGATTCCACTATGAAAGCTGAATATATAGCGGCTTATGAAGCTTCGAAAGAAGTGGTATGGCTCAGAAAGTGCTATACTGTTCTGGAAGTAGTTTCAGATATGGACAACTGATCCTGTACTGTGATAATAGTGGGGCGGTAGCGGATTCTAAGAAACTGAGGAGCCACAAGAAGGGCAAGCACATAGAGAGATAATATCATCTTGTAAGAGAGATCGTGCATTGAGGGGATGTGACTGTTATGAAGATAGCTCAGAACAGAACCTGGTTGTTCCTTTACAAAGATACTTCATGCGAAGTCATTTGAGGGTCACGTGCGTAACTTATGATTAAAAGAGATGTCACATTTCCTTTAGGGTAAGTGGGAGATTGTTGGGGGTTATTCCTTCAAAGCATGCGTATTGACATTTTGATATAAAATTTAATGAGGATTACATTTTTCTTATAATTGTTTTTTAATTATTATTGAATAATTTATATAAATATCTGAAAATTTCATAGTCATTAATGAGACTATGATGATGTTTTAGTACAAAAGGATTAAGATTATAGATAATGAATAAAATTATCAACAACATATTAAAATATGAAATCTTTAATGAATGGTTGCTAGTACAGTTCACTAAACATTATGAATGCGTGTGATCTAGATTCGGATCATTGATGTGGATCGATATCTTAGTGAATATACTTTATATAATGAGATTATACATGCCTGGACTGATGTGAATACATATTTTTATCAATGTGTCATTTATCATAAAAATTTAAGACACATCAATTCGATAATCATATGTAGATCAGTCTGAATTCTGAGTAGTCACGAACTCATATATATGTCTGCTGGATCTTTTGATTCACTCATTAAAGTTTGTTTGTAAAATAGGTTAGTGACTTTTGTTTTGGAGATTCACTGATATGGAATACTGAGAACATGATTTTATAAGATTTGAAATCCAAGATTTCCTAACGGATCATATATTAGTTCCCGTAAGTCTTAATTATGGAATTGAATGGTTATTGAGCTCAAATTTATAATAAGATTATAAATTAGCCATTCATTGGTAGATTAATGGTATTTAAGAATCAAGAGGTAATTAGAAGGTTAAAAGAGGTAATTTTGATCAATTCTAATTTACGAACCAAAAATTGGATGACAAAATTACATGAATTGATTATATCAATGGATTACATGAGAATATTCTGTAAATACATTCTATAATTACTAAGAGTTCAATTTCATATTTATAGTGGAGTAATAATGAAATTAATAAATAAGATTATTTAATTAAAGAATTTAATTAATAATCTGATTTATTGAAACTTAAGATTATAGGTCCATGGTCTCCAATTCACTTCTATACTACGCAGTCTAGAGTATGAATATTTCAGGATATAAGAAAATGACTGACTTGCAAAAAAAATTTAATTCTGGGGCAAGTACATAATTATGAGATAATTATTTGTGATTAATTAATTAAAAATTAATTAATTAAATTATTTATACATATAAATGTAATTTTCAGAAATTATATATAATTATATATAATTAATTATTATTTATTTTTTTAATTATCGATAAGTGAGAGAGAATATCTAATTTATGAAATTAGATAATTAAATTATTATTAGATAATAATTTGGATCAACCAAATCTGTTATTTATGAAATAACAGATCAAATAATAGATAATTTAGTTGATAAGGATAATTAGATACGTTAATTTTGAATTAACTAATATCTAGATATTTTTTGATTAAAATAAATATTTAATTTACAGTAACTGTCACATGTCGATCAATGATTGGAATCATAGATCACCATGGACTGATGTAGTATCACGTGGCAGTACAGTAATAGGCGTGTGACACTGCAGTGCTACATGGCTCTGCAGTTATGGACCATTATACAGTGGCTCCCACTGTATTGAACAGTTTAAAATTAAATATTAATTTTTAGTTATCCCTAAATATCTGATACGTTATTATCTAAAATAAGATACAGATTTTATGTGAATGGCCCGACTTGATGCATCAGTTTATCAGTTCATAAGATCAATGATTGGGAATCATAGATCACCATTGATCTTATGAACTGATCAACGAGTTGAATCAAATAATGAGTTCATCAATTAGAGAATTGAGTTGCAATTACTTAGAGTGATTTTTCTATGACTAACCGTTAATCAAATCTTCAAAAAAGAATATTCATAATGTTCTTCTAGAGAATCGTTTCACAGAAGTCATTCTAGATATCAAGTGTTGAGTACATCTAGAGACAGAAAAAGTGTCTTGTAACATTCTACGTGCCCACACATGTCCTAGTGCATTGAGTATTGACTTGAAAGATCTTGGTGTGAATCTCGGAGTCTATTGATAGTTGGAACGGTTTCATGGGAGGAAGAATCAATCGGTTTTGCAAGAACGCTTGACTAAGACTACAAGAGATATTTGATCCCCAACCTTGTATATTGTAGATTTAATATATAAATATATAATGGATTCTGACTGATTGAAAATAATTTTCAAAAAAAAAGTTTTTTTGTTATCGTGGCATTGCGCAATTTTTATTTTATTAAAAGATCTTATTTTTATTAAAAGTTTAATTTTTAAAATGGCCACGCGCCGCGATGACCAACAACCTTGACATAAAGCCTTTAGCATTGAATGTCAAAGTTCCTTCGAAATGACCAGATGGGGGCTATCTTGACATCCTGCCATGACGATGAGACATGTTGGGTGCTCAGGCCTGTTAGCAGGTGCCGTATGGGACGTTACTTCCTGTAGGCAATGATGGTCTTTTGCTCGGGGTTAATGGAGCTCTCCTCATGACCTTTGATATTTTATACGTACTCGGTACTGACAATGTGAGGTTGGTTCTTTTCCTTCATCGAGGGCCCCTTGATGCCTGTTGTGTTATTGGTAATTGGGAAAATACATATAAGAAATATAAATAATGAAATATCTAGTAGAGGACAACAATATTTTGGACATTTTACTAAAAGTAAGGATAGCTTTTTATAATTATAAAACTAGAGTTGTTATCTCTGGAACTGTTGAGGCAAATTTCGTATATGTCTTATTTTTTGTAATTGACACTTTTCATAAACACACTTTGTAAAGGTTAGAGTTACTATCCTCTTGATTGATTATCTATGTAAAATTTGAAGAGAAGATTCAAGGAACTCATTTAACACGCTAAGGTACTCTTTATTAAAAGATTATTTTTAGTATATTTAAGGGTTAAGAAAAAAGAGTATTTTTTTCATGTTTGTTCCAGACGACCACTGATAACTGGACCCATTTTCAAATAAAGCATTTTGACTATCAGAGGTCCACCACCGTGTATAGCGATCAATCACCGAATTCATTTTCAAAACAAAGGTGCATTCTAACCTTGAGCGACTGTTCGCCTTTTCTAGCTATCGATCCCCATTTAATAAATATGTTTAAATATTTTTCCGACTTTGATAATTCTGAAGTTCTTTCCAAATGTTTTCATATTCTGTTTTGTGGTTATCCCTCTAATATTTTCACCTAATATATTGCTTCTTATTTTATAAAGATTAGGTCTGAGAGTTAGCAAATTTCTCTTTATAATTTCTTAAATTCTAGGTTTCCTTTTTTTTTCAAAATTGAAATGAAATATTTTCTTGATATTTTCAATCTATTTGGAAATATTTTGACCTAGATTGCTAAAAAATCCTTTCCTAGCCTATATATACATATTAGTCTCTTAGAGAAGTAACAATAGAGAGAAAATATTGTTTTGAGTGGTTTTCTATTTTACACTATCTTTATTCCGAACTTTCTAAATAAAAGTCTTTCAAGCTTCAAGTTAATTCTTTTAATTTAGAATTTTAATTTTAATGCTATTTTATACTTGTTCTTAATGTTTTCAAGCATTAAAATAACTTTATTTTCTAAAGAAAAATCAGTTTTACATTGAGTGATTTGTGAGATTTTTCTACAAAACACATAAAAAACTTTTTGTTCATACTTGTTGTAAATCTTGTGCCTTTGAGAAAGTCCAACATTGACGAGATTGTCTTGATATATGTGCCTTGGGGTGGAGTCTAAGAAGATGATATCAAGATCGCTTGTGCCTTGACGTGTAGTTCGAGATTGATAAGCGTGGTGGTCGTTTGTGCCTTGACGTGTAGTTCGAGATTGATAAGCGTGTGTCGCTGAGAAGCCAAGATGTTGGTACGAAGAGTCAAGAGGTACTTGATTCAGTTTGTAAGTCCGGCATTTGTACTCATTTAAATTCTTTGTAGATTATTTACTGGATGAAGTCCTGTGATTTTCTCTAGTTGGATTTTTCACATAAAAATCTTGCGTATTTATCTCTATCTCTTTATCTCTATAGTTTTATTATATTGTTAGTGGTATGGTGAATGATTTATCTGATTCAATATGATATTCTCGGTTGTGCTAAATAGATTCGATTAAAATTTGAATTTTAGATAACCAACCTATTCACACCCTCTAGGTTGTTTAGAGTTAACATATATGTTTTTTCAATAATAAGACAATTTGTGAGAGAGCTTGTGTAATTTAGCTTTGATTTTGTTAAGTTGACTTGAAAAAAAAAAAAAGATTTGGTAAGTTGTGAATCAAGCGTATGCTGCATTATTATAATTTTAAAGGTGTGCAGAAATTAGTCGAATTTACCAGACCAAATTGAAATGAAATGAAATAAGTTCAGTCTATTCTTTTATTCTATCGGGTTGGTTCGGTTCAGTTAATTTAAAAACTGTAAATTCGGTTCGATTATTTTTTTTTTCTAAAATAATAATCGGTTCGAATCAATTATAACCATGAAAATATAATTTTTTTATTTTAATATATATACACATATATATATATGAACCTTAATTTAATTATATATATATAGCTCAATTTAATTTTTATACACTCACCAACTCGGTTCAGTTTGATTCGATTATTTAAATAATTACTGAATTTAATTGATTACAAAAAATCTATTAATCAATCAGAACAGAATTGTAAACACCGAATATTTTCATTTCCCTACTTGTCTCCCCTGATCATAACTTTTTATTTTGTTCTTTCTCTCTCTTTTAATTTACTTTTTTACTAAAATTACAATGATTGAAAAATAAACCCCCTTTACTCTTCCTCCAGTCCAGATTGTTGAGTATCAATAATCTTTCATGTTTATTATTATTCATTTTCTTTATTTTCAAAAATACTTTCCGTGGATTCTTTCATTATTTTGCAATTGCAGAGCTTCACAATTTGATGGAAGTGCTTATTCTTACACATCATATTCATGATCAACGTCACCAATACAAGTGTAAAGAGGAAAAAAGGTTTCATTTTCAACCCTTTGTTTTTTACTTTGCTTTTATTTGTTTCCAATTATCTTCTGTAAGCCACCTGCGCCGCCTCTTTTCCCTTATCCATATTCTCATCTTTTTAATCACTGCCTAGGTATTGTTACTTTCACTTCTTGAATGCTAAATTTTTATATATAAATATTTTAAAAAAAAAAGAGAAGAATAATGAAAAGACCAATAATGTCAATTTGTATGTACAGAATATGTTTATTTTGGATAGGATATGTTGGAAAAGTGTTTATGAGTATTAACAGTTTCATACATAAAATAGTATTGTGAAATTTGATGTCGGGATGTTTTTTCCTATATTCTCATTTTGTACCGACTTTTTATTTTCACTTAAATGTGTATAAAAAGCAAAAACCAATATGTAATGATAAAAATATTTCTAAAACTTGTTTCTTTAAATTATTTATTATTTGTTGAAAATTTAAAGAGAGAATTTTCCCACAAACAAATTATACATATCAAACACGTAGTAGTATAACTGTGTTTCGTGATATTAGAGCATATCAAACACGTAATATATCTACATGTACCTTCATATGTTTATATATATATGTATGTGTGAAAATCACTTCATTAGAGCATCTACTAAGTATCATGGTTGTTTTTCTATCAGTTATGTGAGAATATAGAGTATGTTAAAAGAATTTGAAGAATAAGTAGGAAGACAGGAAGGACGAATAGGAACCATAGAGGAGAGAACTACTTAATTTATGAGGCCACTCTATCAAAGCAGTTCCAGGTAGTAACTGATTAAAAAATGCATCACAACTCCTCATTAATTGCTCTTCAATTTGTTGTATAATTAACATAAAAATTATGTTTATATGTCAAGAATTTATAACAAAAAAGATCATTTACAATTTTTTATAGGAAATATATGTTTTTTTCTGGACGATAAGTGTGTAAATTATCACCATTTTTTAACAAACAACAGTAATTAATTAAAAAAAACAGACTTGAAAACTGCACTTATAATGACATCTTTATTAATAAAATTTGTAGCCGTTAACATGATTGAAAACATATTGGGATTGAACCAAGCAATTAGGAAATATTTTTTTTCTCTTTTTATTGCCGTTGATGATTTTTCATTTCTTTACGAATAAAGATAGATCGATTAAAATTTAGGATAAAATTTTAAATGAATTCAAATAATTTGTCATTTATAGATAAATTTGTTAATGATTAACGCCTCACATAATTAATAAAATTTTAAATTAAATTTTTGTAATCGTAAAATTATTATTTCAATTATATAAGTGGGGTTTGGCCGTGGGTTATGATTCGGATTAGTTTATGCTGTATGAGTCACTTAAGAGAAGGATATATAATCGTATATAATTAATGGTTTTAATAATTCTAAATCTCCTAATTTCCATTTTTATGGTGTTAAGCTGTCAGTCTAGGGGACGAAAAAACAAAGAACTACAATTTTATTACTTCCAAAAGATCAAGGTTTGGTAAATTCCCACCATTGATCATCTCGACATGTCGCTTTCACATACGAACACACTTTTAATGGATTATTGGCATTTGACCCACCATGAAAAATGTTCTTCGAATAAAGTCATATTTATGTTTAAATTAAGTGATAAATTAATTAAATAGACTTTTAAATTACATTTTCCTAATCGGGTTAGACATTCTCAAACGTCTAGTCCAATCCAACGGTTGACAGCATGACTCGTTTGAGGCTGCCAAAGTTCCTTTTATCCCTGATTCTTATGTCACGTATGGATAAACATTAACCTTAATTATTTGTTTTACAAAAGTTATAATAATGAATGAAAATTGATCAAGCTAAAAATGAACATTTTAAATCAGTCAAATACAAAAATAAAGTATTTTAAAAAGCTTTAAACCGATGTGTATTTCAACTCAATTCTCTATATGAATATATGGCTTCATGTTTTGTTGAATAAGAGGAGATCTCAATCCATTATTAATATAGAAATTGATACAGACTGATTATTGATCTAAAAATAATAATATACACAAGTACGATTAATGAGATGCATGTTGACGTTAGCATGTCGTTAGTGGGGTTGGATGGTGGAGTAATACCAATTCACTTGGGTTTAATATGTTTGTAAATGTAAAATAAACCAAAGGGCCAGAGGTCATACTGTCTACTGAGAATGACTTAAGAATGTTTAATTAAACTTTAATTAGCTTTTGTTGACATTTTATAATTTAATGTCATTTTCTATCATTGTTGAAAAAACCCCCTTATCATTTTTATTTTGCTTCCTCCTTTGGACAATCCTTCTTCGGGGTTTTATTATCTGTTTTTTTTTGTGTGCCAAGTGACATATAGAAATTTGGCAAATCGAATATGCTATGTAATATTGGAATAATTTAATATAAGGAATTCAGAGAAATAAATTATTTAGAATATTTTTATCATGAAATATAGAAATTTATTGATAAAATTTTGGATAATTATTAATTACCACTTACGTGGTCTAATTATGTTATTATATATGCTATACTTCATTAAATAATAAGCATAAAATATTAATAGTTCTTAGAAAAAGTGTTATAAATTAGTTCATATTTTTAGAAAACGTGACGGTTGCAGTGAGGATTAAAAAATTACAGACAGCAAGTTCAATTTCACACCAAAGACAAACAAGCCTGCCAACCGAAGACGAAAAACAAGAAGAAAAGAAAAAACAAAACATTAACAAAATAGGAAGAAGAAAGAGAAGTAAGACAGCCACCATTTTTCATGGAGAAGTAGCTTTGCCAACCCCAGACGGCAAAGAAAAAAAATCTATGTTTCTAAGAAATTATAATTTTATCTTATCTGATGCACATTATTTAAGTGGACTTTGATCTGGTAAATTCTCAACTTCTTTTATTTATTTTTGTTTTTTATATACAAGATAAGTACCGTTAATTAGACTGCACATTAGTTTAAAAATTAGCATTTCATACTAATTTAATTGCTAACAAAGTTGTGATAATTCTCAAGGAATTTTGTCCGCACCCCTTTGGCTTTGATATTGGGCACAAAAGCATCATTTATATAAGTATTAAAATAAAAATTTAAAAGATTATATTTACTTTCCTACCTAACTACAACCAATTGCCTACTAAAATATTTTTTTTAGTCAAAAAGGGTGTAAAGACATCCTAACAGAAAGAGTTATTTATTAATCAATAAGAGAATACATAAAAGAAAGGGGCATATCCTAGGGCAAAAAATATAAAGAAACTTAAGTTGGAGAAAGAAATCAGTAGTTGCACCAGAACATCACAGCTATGTTGACACCACCTTGGCGCCATCAGCATCTAACCTAAACTATCCAAAGTAAATAAAAGAGCTGGAAGAACACCGCAGGTGGAGTCTCACTAGAATAAAAGCCCAAAGAAACCCTCCCTGCCTAGCCTTGTTAAAACTTTCCCTAGAAAAAACCCCGAGGGGAAACCCCAGAAAATGAAAAAGAGTATTAGCCAAAAGCAAGGATTATAAATCAAGAAAGTTGAGAACTGAATGAAATCTATTCTCCGAAATATTCAAAATGGTATCACCCGAAGTATATTTACCCATCCCCGCACAAGCATTCGTCGAATGATTATTCTCTCTAGGACAATGAAAGAAAATCACACGATTAAAGCTACATGTGAGATGAATAATGTCAGCGACTACATGAGCAACATCTCGAGCAGTGAAATTGCTACCTTTGATATCATTAATTAAGATAAAAGAATTGGAGAAAATACTAATGTCATCAATACCAGCCTGAGAAGAGTTTTCAATAGCCCAAAGCAATGCATAAGGCTCGGCAAGAATAACAGAAGACACATCATATCTCTTACCCATACTAGCAGCAAACAGATTACTACCTGGATCCTAGAGGCACCAACCCAAACCAGTCGTACCGCTCTCTGCATCCCATGCTACATCTGAATGAAGTCTTCAACCCTGAACTTCCACCTAAATAGAAAACTGACTAAGAGGAGGATGATCGACAACTCCATCAGAAGATGAGATCCAATTCTCCAGATACACTTCAACCACTTTAATTGTATCTAACGGATAAAAAATAGCAGATTCAAAACAAGATTTATTCTTGCACTTCCAGAGTCTCAATAGGCCGAAACTAAACCACTCCATAATCCTATCCTGATCTGGGTGTTTCTTCAGTTTACCGACAATTAACGCCCAAAAGTCTAGAAAGGAGGTGCCTTCAAGTCTGCTTGAATCTAGATTAAGAGGGCTAACGAACCAAAATCTAGAAGCAAAATGACAGGAAAAATATATATGTCTAACAATTTCCTCCTCAGATCCACAAATGTCACAAACATGGTCAATATGCATCTATCTCTTCATCAGATTTCTTTTACAAGAAAGAAAATTGTTCAAACATCTCCAGGTAAAGTCTTTAAGTTTAGGGGAAACTTTTAATCTCCAGACCGACTTCCATACTTGCTTATTAATCAATCAAGAACTAGATTTGCCTTTACCTTTCTTACTCACACTACCGTTGCTGTGAAGAAAGCAAGCCACTATATAACCTGATTTACTGCCCTGATGTCGAATAATGCTAGACTTGAATGTCTGAATTGTCGTGCATACTAACCGGATATTCCAACCCCTTCATATGGACGAAAAAGATCCCTCACTTTGGAAAATTCAGAAATATTAGGCATCAAGACATTGAAAGTATAAGGCCTCAAAATCCAAGAATCATTCCAGTTATCAATATTGCTCCCATCTCCTACACTCCATCTCATGCCATGCATCAGTATACCTTCACACAAACTATGCCAGTATCATGATGGACATCTCCCAATCGAAGCAGAAAGAGAATCAGATTCTCAAAAATATTTACTCTTCAGGAATGAGGCAAGCAGTGAATTCGAGTTAGACAAGAACCTTCATCCTTGTTTAGCCAACAACACTAGATTAAAAGTGGATAAGTCTTTAAACCCCAATCCACCTTCTAACTTGGGACAAGCAATTCTATCCCACGAACCCTAGTGGATACTTGACTTGCGCGAAGATGAGCTCCACTAGTAATTTTTCATATATTTACAAATTTTCTTATACATAGGTATCAGAAGCTTGAAGTAAGACATCGTATAGTTGGGGATAGCCATCGCTACAGATTTGATTAAAATTTCATAACCCGTTGGAGATAAGAATTTCTCTGACCATCCCGATACACGCTGATGATCTTGTCCATAATGATTCTAAAAACCTCAGTCTTCGAAACCCCAAATTTAGTCTCCACTCCCAAATCTTTCTAATGAATGTGATCATCTCATGTCTGCCAGGCCAGTAAGATCATCCTGTCTTATTCAACCTCTTGTCCTGAGGTTGCACCATGTTTAATCAAAATACCCAATAACGCTACAATCTCAGTGTCAGAAGCTTTACAAAACAACAAAGAATCATCAGCAAAAAATAAGGTGTGAAATACTAGGACCAGATGCAGAGGCTCGGAAGCAAGAAATCAGGCCAATATCATTAGCCGTAGTGATCATCCTTGAAAGAACTTCACAACACATATAATAAACAAGAACGGGGAGAGAGGATGTCCCTGTCTCAGACCTCTGCTCGGAGAAAAACTTTTACTCAGCTCACCATTCAGAGAGATACTATATTTACGATTGAGATGCATTAAAAATCCACTTCCTCCATTTATCAGAAGACCTGAACTTTTCCATGGTCGTCAAAAGAAAATTCCACTTGACTCTATCGTATGCTTTGGACATATCAATTTTAATCACCACACCGCCTTTTTTCCCTTCCTTTCGAATCCTAAGAGAATGAAAAATCTCATGTACAATAATTACATTATCAATAATACGATGACCACGAATAAAAACACTTTGATCAACTCTTATAATCTTATTCATGACTCTTCTAAGATGATTAGAAGAATCTTAGAAATAATTTTATAAGAGATATTATAAAGACTGAATAGGACAAAGTTGAGACATATTCTTAGGACAATTCCCTTTTGGAATGAGTACAATGTGCGTGTGATTAATGTCAGAAGGAAAAAAATAAGTATTAAAAAACCTCTGTACCATAGTGATAACATCTGAACTGATGATATTCCAATTTTAATGAAAAAAGACGGCGGTGAAACCATCAGGACCTAGAGATTTGGAAGGGAGGATGCCTCAAACTGCTGCCTGAATCTAATCAATTGTGACTTCCTCATCCAGAATAAATTTATCATCGTCATCAAGACAACTGTCACAATTCACCAACACCGACTTAATCAACTTTGCACTAGGGTGAGAAGAAAGAAATAGGTTTTGATAATACTCAAAAGAAATATTTTGTACAGCTTTAGAATTAGTAAATCAAACCCCATTCTTATCTTCTAACCCAAAAATTCGATGGTTTCTTCTCTTTCCATTGACATTTGCATGAAAAAAGGAAGTGTTCCTGTCACCATTTTGGAGCCATAAAATATGAGTCCTATCCCTCCAGTATTTATCTTCTTGAATAACTGCTTCCTAATAGTATTTTTCTAATGAACGAACCTCTTTAAAATCCACCAAACTGTGAGAATAAGTTTCTGTAAACTTAGCATGTGTTAACTTCTGTAATATACTAGAATTAGCAGTATTTTTCTTCCTCCTCCATTGAACAATAGAATTAAGAGTTCTAGCAATTTTATCAGAGATCTAACCACCACTAGTATAATACCCCTCCGACGCCCACACAGATTTAATTAGCCCCTAGACTCTTTAAACTCAACCCATCTTCTATCGTACTTAAACTGATGTTCGTATCTTATCCTCTCATTAATTGTATTTAGCAATAACGATAAATTGTCCAAACCAGGATATGTTAAATGATAGAGCCTCGTAGATTGATAATCGTGAAGCCAATCCGGATGGGCAAAACATCTATCCAATCTCTCCTTAATCAGATTTGGATAATCACGTTTGTTAATCCAGGTAAAGGGTGGACCCATAAAGCCAATACCCACCAAGTTACAATTGTTCACAAAATCTAATAGTAAACTAAAACTGTTGAGATCTCCGGCATTACCTCCAAATTTCTCGTCAAATGCATCAGATCATTAAAATCTCCAATAACAATGCAAGCCTTAGAACTAACTTTAATATGATTTCCAAAAGAGATTAATTGTTGGACTTGAACCTCAAGCTCATGGCTAATATAAACTACAAATAACCTCCAAACTTTAGAATTAACCACATCCATAACCCGAACTTTAATAAAAAGCTTATGTACTTAATCAGTTGAACTGAATTATCATCCTTCCAAAACAGCGTGAGATCCCCTTTAGTACCATTTGGATTCACAACTAACGAACCCGAAGCATTGACAACCACTTTAGGTTCTCCACTATTTTACTCTTAGTTTTAGTTTCACGCAAAAACATAAAGCCTGGGGAATGGGTTTTGGCTAGCCCTCGCAATGTAGAAACTGTCAACGGATTCTCCACACCCTGACAATTCCACCCCAAGACTTTTATTGATAACTTTGGGGCCAATTTGGGTTGGATACCTCCACCCTATAAAGATCACCATCATCATTCTGAGTCTGAACATCTTCTTTCAACCTTTTCGATACACCATGTTCCAATAAAAATGGAACTAGAATTTCCAACTACTCCAACATCATTATGTTCACCACCCTACATGAACTCAACATCCTCAACGTTCCCATGCACGATGAATTTTGACGAGCTGCCCTTATACATCTTTGTACCCGGGTTGTCCTTTTAATTTTTCTAGCATCAGTTTTGGGAGATATAGGCAAGCAAGTTTTTCTAGGCCATTTTTTCTAAATTTTTCCAATAACCGGTTCAAGGTTAAACGGGTAATTGGATTTCTCGCCCAAATTAAAGGATAAATGGGAATTAAAGTCTTGGCTCACTTTTATTTCAACCAAAGAATCGCTAGGCCCAAAATCCACATTCTCGCCAGAAATAGGCCAAGTCAAACCTGGAGCTTTACATGCACCTTCCCTCACTAAAATAAAGTCAACAACTTGACCAGCCCTGTACCGAACATCCTCCCTTACTGGATAATCACCTTCATCTTCAACCAAATGAATGTCTTCAAACAAAGAGTCGTACTAACCTTTGTATACAAGCAAAGAGTTGTATAGAAGCAAAGAGTCATCTGACATGGCATTTTGAAAAATCTATTGTAGCGAAGTACCTTCTAACATGTCATACTAACCTTTGGGGGCATGTTTAAGACCATAAATACCTTTTTATATTGTCAATCATGTGATGGATGAGAAGAACTAACAAAACCAGTGGGTGATGTCATATATGAAGTTTCATGCAACACCCCATTCAGAAATGTATTATTAACATCTAACTATCTTATCTCCCAACCAAAAGTTATAGTCAAGTTTGACATTACTTAGATGATTGCATGCTTGATAACAAGACTACATATTCCTGTAAAATCAATACTAGGGATTTGATGAAACTCTTTTGTAAACATAAAATCACATGAAACTGGAGTTGTTACAGAAGTTATGGTGCATGTCAAAGCAAATTGTCCTTCGGCGATAAGAAGACTCAGTGAGTATAATTAATCTCCAAGCTTCCCTCATAGTAGAAAACTCCTGCTTGTATTGTCCTTTATAAGGCAGTAATCAAAATGAAATTCAACAAAAACCAGGGTTGGCATTAGTCATTAAAAAATCTAATTAAGTTTCTTTTAATATCAGGGACTCTAAGTAAGGAGTCAAGAAAAAGAGAATGTTGTTTAGAAGCAAGATAAGAAGAACTAGTATGAGAAATGTCAATAGTCTTACCATTTCCCAAGCTATCTTTTCGGTTTCAACATACTATTTGCAAGATTCAGATTCTGAAGGTCATTAGTAACATGATTAGTAGTAGCACCATCAGCATAACATGTTGGGTCACACACAAGTTCAGGTGTTGGCATGAAAGCAACATGAGTGAAATTTTCATGTTGTGGGTACCAATAGTTCTGTTGTGCAGGAGAGAAAGAAGATTGAAAGTTTCTGTCAATTCTAAAATAATAATTTGAAGTAGAATTTCCTGCTTTTGAACATACTTGATAAATAAGTATATCATTTTCATATCTTCTTTAATTCTGACCCCCTTTGTGAGCGATAAAATCACTTCTAAAATTGTAAAGTGTTGTCCAAATCTTCTGCCACAACCTCTATTATTTTCATTTGGATTAGAACCGTTACTTTTCATCTGATTTGTACTAGAAACCATATTGAGACACATTTTCATATTAGCTTCATTCTCACTTGCTATTTCTTTTAACGTACTTTCATGACACATTAGTAGGACTTAACATCTTTTAAAGATAGTGCATCAGATCTAGAAGTGATGTTTACAATAATGGGATCAAAATCTGTCCCTCATCCATTCAAAATGCATAGAATTAAATCATGTTCATCCTTTAGATCACCAATAGAAGTTAAACATGCAGAATATGGCCTCATTTTATGACAATAATCAACGATGGAAGAATTTACATATGAGATTTAAGTTGAACGAGTTTTGCTCTTTAATGACTAGAAAAATTACATTCTAATGCATAATACATCACTTGAAATGTTGTAGTTTATAAGGAAATCAAGTATTTCTTCGAGCATTGAGGATCTTATCTAGCACAACAACAGCTAATTCTTTCTTATCCAGGTGACAAAATTAGGGTTAATCAGTCCATCTTTTCTTTTAAGCACTTTGGGGGATAAATAGTTACACTAAAAGAATTATGATCCAATCCATAACCAACAATTGCAATTATCTGAGATTTTCGTTGGAGATATTTGTTCACGTCCAGCTTCACTGATAAAGAAGCATTAAGGTTATTTGAAAAAGAAAATTTTACCGCAGATTCAGTAACATGCATGACTATAATATTTGCTGTCAGGTTGCTTGTATTTTAGGATGCATCATTGGCATTTGGCGTATTGGCAACCATTGGCGTTAGTTAGAGTGGTTTTGATAGAATTGAAAATTAACAAAGAGAGAGTATGAATATATGTAGACTAATTAGTTTTAGAGCTCACAGACTATGGATATATATAGCTAAGTACACGATCTCAGGTCAGTTAAAAAGTGGTTTAATAAACAGACTAACAACTTAACTAATAGCTCGACTAATTGAGAGGACTTGTCACAATTTTCAGCTGTCCTAAATCAAGATAGTTAGATGAAGAGCTGAGATTACTCTATCATTCTTGAATACTTCTCCTCAAAGCTATTGGATTTGTGAATTTTTAGGGAATGCTTAAGGATCGTCACATTGCATATCGATAATTTCATATATTTAAAACGTTTATGTATTGAATAATCACGTATGCGGTGATTTAGATTATTCAATCAATTTTTAGTATACTACTAATGTTAATGTACAATAAAAATTTCTACGAATAGAGAACAAAACGTTTAAGGCAATGGTAGGTTAATTTGGATTATAGGCTTTCAAGTACAGAGTGGCAATTCATCGCTTGGCCATTTGATCATTATCTGGATGGTTCAAATTGGGTCGAATTGAATAAAAACATATAAAAATGTTTTTTTGTTGGTTAGATATATTATCTAGAGCTGATCTAATGACTCATGTAATAACTTCCTCTAAGTTGGGGATCCAACAACATGTAATTAATCTGAATTCGTTATTACTATCATTATTTAGCCCAACTTATTATACATTACAAATTAACATGTCAGAAGTAGATTGATTGTAGGGGTGTTCATGGTTCTGTTCGGTCAGTTTTTTGGTGAAAAATCAAACTGAAATTTTGGTTCGATAATAAAACTGAATCGAACCAAACCGTCAATGTCAAAAGAATCGAATCGAACCGATCCGTGAGTTTCGATTTGGTTCAGCATTATTAATTAAAAATAATTTTTAAAATAATTTTTAAAATGATTTTATTAGAAAAAATAATATATAATCAAATTTTTGTTTCAATTCGGTTCGGCTTTATATGAAATTATATATAAAAAATAATATGGATTTATGATTCGGTTCGATTTGAAAATCACTAAAAATTCGAACGGAGCCATAACTTCGGTTCTCTCATTTTCTCGAACTAAACACATATAAAAAATCACCGAACCGGTCATTCTAGATCCGGTTTAGTCTGTTCCAAATAATTTTAAACACCCCTAATTAATTGTAATTTTTTACACCATTATAATGCGCTATTTCATGTTTAATCGTAAACTTATGATATAAGACAAGTGGTATAAATTTTACTTTTCTATTTAGACATACCCTTAAAATTTGTATCTTTCTTTTCAAAGTAGACATATTCGTATTGTCATCCTAAAATAATCTATAATAACTAAAGAGCAAAAAATAAAATGTAAAGAGACTTTGATAACTTCGCCGAGTAATTGGAAATAAGAAATGTTGAAGGAACGGGTAAGCGCCTCTTCTTACACGTGACTTCTCTGTACGTAAAAAAACACAGAACCGACAAAAGTTGTCCAACTCTTTGTACACGTGGGAAAAGAGATGCTCCTCAGTTTGATTTTATCGGATAAATTCGACATGTAGTAAAGCATGCCATTAACGTCAATACACGTTGCAGATTTTGATTAGAAGATGCAAGAGAACCGGTGCGCTGACGTGGGATGTCTCTGTCAGAAGACCCAGACGAACACCAAAAGAAGTGGGTAGTGATGGCCTAATCACTTCGTGACGAGCCTTGATTCAAGTGCCCTTACGTTTATACCCATACTTTCTCCATTTCTTACTACTTTGCCACTGTTACTCTTCCATTTTCTCTCGTTATTTGAGAATGATTAATCTATGGATTAAGTTTGCGGAAATTATTTATAAATTACTTAATCAATTAACATTTTGATCAATAATATAGATATTCTAATTTTTTTTGTTTACTTTCCTCACTCTTCTTTTGCAAAAAAAAGAAAAAGAAAATTATAGATAGCGTACTTAACAAATTTATTAGATAATATTATTTTATGTCAATCAAATAACATCTACTACAGACCCAACATACTACATGCGTGTATGTTTATAGTCTTAAAAAATAACCATTAACCGCTAAACTCAAACGCATGAAGGTAGGCATTATCATACATACCAACAACTTGTTGTATTTTTGCATCACCATAGATATCAATTTTTATATTTTCTAATATAGTGGTACAACATAGTTATTCTAAATGTTTTTATGCAAGTTGATATGAAAGTTTAACATGCTTAGGCGGCAGAAAAAAGTCTATAAATACTAATAATTTAAAGTTTTGAACGACATCGATCTTTTAAGTACTAATATTCTTTTCTTTAAAAATACGAAGAAAACCATCTAAACGTTATATTATTTGAAAATATACTTTCTAAACGTCAAAGAATTTATGAACCTTCTAAACTCAAATAAAGACTATAGTATATGTATTGTTGATGTTGAAATTTGCGCAGAATACATGTTTCACACTAGTGAGCGTTTACACACATGAGAACAAACAACTTCAAGGTGAGGAGATACCGATGAGGGATTCCTCAGGCGAAGAGCCTTTGATATTCTAAATAAGAAGTGTGGAGAGAATTAGACAATTTTTTATAGTAGAAGTGAACTTACATTCTTCAAGGTTGAAATGGAGTAATTATAAAGTATGGGGGTCTTTGACTAACCCGATGGACAATCAATCATCCCCCTGCCTGCCTTCGATCAAAGCATGTGGGGAATAGTAGTAGAGTGATTGAATAGAATGACGATGCATTTAATGCGGGTGCATTTAATGCACGTTCTGTCTGACCTAACACATGCAAGAGTAGTAGCTGAGCCGCATTAAATATTGAATGACTTATTACCACTGGATACCTACTCTCTCAAGATTACGTGGCTTTTGCCCATTGGTTAAGGTCATAGGGTTGCCTTCTCCCTACCATACTGATCTGAATAGTGGAGTCTTATGCCTCTCTTGCGATAAGCAGAGAACTCCACATAGGCCTATTCTGAGAAGATAACCTTGGTTTCCCCAAAGCTGCTCCTTGAGTCGTATGGGTCCTTAGAGCTCATTCTAGTGCGCCGTTAGCGGACTCTTAACACGTGTCATCTTTTACGAGGTCTGAGGAATACCCACAACATATATATTTTATTTTCTTAATGATGTTGAAATATACATAAGTAGTTGCTTAATCATAATAGCTTTGATTATACCAAAATATCAAGTGACAAATATATCCTCTGATCCCTTGTTTATTTACATTTGGATGTGTTGTTGTTCTTTGTCCAACTTTTAGCTTCTTTATTGCTTCCAATGAGGTTAACAAATATAAAGGCTAAAAAGATACCCATCCTATTGTAACTAGGTTAGTGGGTGCTTGTTACAACTACATTTTTGTACCCACATAGAGTAATGTATCATTTGGTGGGGTTTTCTCTTTTTATTTGTTCTTCTTTTCAACTCAATTGATGGAAGCATTATTACATTATTTTGGCAGATCATCAATGTGTTAGTCTATTTGAAAGTAATTTAATCTCTTCACGGAAATAAGTCCTCTCATGTCCAAAAATTATAAAATAGCTAGAATGATTGTCCAGTAAATTAAACAAGAATTTCATGTTAAAAATGAGAGAAGCATGATCATAAGTGAAATATATTGCAAGTAAATAATTGTTCATTTACTTCAATTCTAACAAATAATCAGAAAAATGTTAAGGGAAAGTTAATTAATTAATTAAGAAAAAATAAAGTTGAAATAGCAAATGAGCTTGTGTACTCCAAGGTAGAAACTTCACAGTGCATTCAGATTCCAAAAACTGAGAGAGAAAGCATAATAAGACCTTGAGAGGTTTCTATCATTGGGGGGCTTGTCCATTGTTTTTTTCACCTACTCTTTTGACTCTTTGGTTCTCTCATGTCATGGCCGATTTTGCAACAAAAAAAAGCAGATGGCATCTAATGCCGTCTCATAGCCCAAAAAAACTCGAATTGCATAATTCTGTAAATTTCGCTTACGTGTAAAGGGTACTTTTGTCACTCAAAGTACAGCCATACAAACACAGAGTTAACGACTTAGCGTGTAGAAGTTGATCTACTCGTTGTGGGTGGATAGGGATGTAAAACGCAAAGGAAAATTAGAAAGGAAAAATTTATGAAAAAGCAGTGATTTTTTTTTTTTTTTAATTTTTGGCTGAATGGGACTATGCCTATACATCTCTTCTTTATTTTTTTTGAGTATTATCTTATTTACATAAATAAAAAGAAAAATTCAAAATTTTTAATATTTTAGGTGGATGAATAATGGAACGGGGATAGTAGAGATAATGGCTTGTGCTAGCGGACATTTCTACCGGCATATTCTTTTCAATTTTCATTTTCAGATTCTTCTTTCCCAGTGTCCATGAATCCACCACCCTTTGGAGTTTATCGTTCTTCTCCAGCTGTTTCTTTAACTGCCATCTTCATTTCTTCTTGTGTTGCCACTGTGAGTAGATCTCCACAGTTTTCTGTGCTAAAGGGTCAAACTCTGATACCCACTTAATTGAATTGCTCCATGTTTGGTTTAAGCTTGGTTTCTGTCAAATTCTTCATTGGGTGGGGTGGGGGGGACTGATTTTGATAAGCAGTTTTTTCGAATCTTTGTTGCTAAGATTGGCCAAATTGTTCCGGGTTTTGGTTGGTAGTTAACAGGATAAATTGTTAAGAATTAGAAACTCTCAGAATCTTTGGGATTCTCAGCTTTTCTTTTTTGGGGGGTGGGGTTTTTCTCGTGAAACTTCTTATCTCCCCCCCATTTCCGCCCTCTTTTTTGCTGTTCTTCTTTCATTTTCCAATTGAGCTGATTTTGGGTGGATAAGAAAGCATCTCTGTATTGTAAAATTGAAGCTGGAATTAGCCAATTCCACTTCACATTTGATACTGTGTGGATTAACGTTGTGGATGAGTCTGCTACATGTGTCTGGGTTTGGGTTAAAGGTGGGGCATCTACTTTTGACGCTATGTTACTGGATAATATCTTTACTTTCCATGAATTGGTTCATCAGCGGTGAAATCATGGAAAAGAAGAATGGTTTTGCAAGTGATGGGGGAAAGGTATGGCTCAAATTATGGGAGGCATTAACAAGAAATAGCCGTAAGATCCAGTACTACCAATATATTGGATCAAAGAGAGTGAGTAAAACATGGTGGAGAAAGCTTTTGGTTGCTTGGGTTATTGGTTGGACCTTTGTGTCTCTTTGGATCTTTTGGTATATGAACTCACAAGCTTCTGAGAAGAGGAAAGAGAGTCTTGCTAGCATGTGTGATGAAAGGGCTAGAATGTTACAAGACCAATTTAATGTTAGCATGAACCATATTCAAGCAATGTCCATTCTCATCTCAACCTTCCATCATGGTAAAATCCCTTCTGCTATTGATCAGGTAATTTCCAATCTCTTGATGGGTGTCTTAAATTTTCACTTGTTTTAAGTTTGTTTGCAAGTCTGGATCAAACTGGAAATCAGATCTATCTTGTTGGTTAATTATCACTAGCAAACCTTGAGTTTAGCTCAACTGATTAGATCCTGATATCGCTTCTCAGAGGTCAACAATTTTATACAAATCCAAGGCCACTGAAGATTTACTTGGTCGTTAACTTCAGGGCCTGAGGGATTAATTAACCCGTTTTCTCCTTAGAGGTTACTAGTTCAATTATCTGGTAGTTAATTTCAGGGTATGTGGGGCTACTCTAAGCCCAGATACCCGCTCTATCCTAAAGAAATCACTAGCGTCCAGTAAAGAAAACAGACTTAATTATTTTGAAATTCTGTAGGCGACATTTGCACGGTATACAGAAAGAACAGCTTTTGAGAGGCCTCTTACAAGTGGAGTAGCATATGCTGTAAGGGTGCTCCACTCTGAAAGAGAACAGTTCGAGAGGCAACAAGGGTGGACTATTAAGAGGATGGATACATTTGAACAGAATCCAGTTCACAAAGATGATTATGCCCAAGAAGCGTTGGAGCCATCTCCTGTTCAGGAAGAATACGCCCCTGTCATCTTTGCTCAAGATATCATTTCCCATGTTGTTTCACTTGACATGCTTTCTGGAAAGGTATATAGATCCCTTCTTATCCTGAGAATCAAATAGGAATTGGGAAATGTATAAATGGAGAAATTTTACTTTCAGTTTTATTAACATTTGAGTTGCTGGTGTACTAATATCAGGAAGACCGTGAAAATGTGTTGCGTGCAAGAGCATCAGGAACAGGGGTCTTAACTGCTCCTTTCAGGTTACTCAAAACGAACCGGCTTGGTGTTATATTAACATTTGCTGTCTACAAAAAAGATCTCCCTTCTAATGCTACGCCAAATGAGAGAATTCAAGTGACTGATGGGTATCTTGGTGGAGTCTTTGATATAGAGTCACTCGTGGAGAAATTACTCCTACTCGCGAGCAAACAAACAATCCTCGTGAATGTTTATGACACTACGAATCACTCCCATCCAATCAGCATGTACAGTTCTAACGTGCCGGACAGTGGGTTGCAGCGTGTGAGCAATCTTAACTTTGGAGATCCATTCAGAAAGCATGAGATGCATTGCTGGTGAGCTATATTCATATGGTTTTAGAGTTTTAGTGTAATTAGAGATTAGTATTTTACATTGGGTAAAATAGTAAGCCTATGCTCTTGATGTAGCTTTAAGCAAAAACCACCGTGGCCTTGGCTGGCCATAACAACTTCGATTGGGATACTCATTATAGCGTTGCTCCTTGGGCATATATTCCATGCAACGTTGAATCGAATTGCCAAAGTGGAAGATGATTACCATGAGATGATGGAACTCAAGAAACGGGCAGAGGCTGCTGATGTTGCCAAATCCCAGGTAAATGTCACTTGATAACTCTATAATTTTTTACACACTTCCTTCCATCAAACGTGCTTCTAATTCAATTTCCAATTTCTCTGTAGTTTCTTGCTACCGTTTCACATGAGATCAGAACTCCAATGAATGGCGTTTTAGGTAAGTGTTTGAGTCATTTCCATGATATTTTCAGTACTAGAACAGAAAAGAATCTTTGTTTCTGTGATGATGACATCATAAGTCAATTGTTACACAATTCAGGAATGTTGGATATGCTTATGGACACTGATCTGGATGTGACACAACAAGATTTTGTTGCGACTGCTCAGGCAAGTGGGAAAGCTCTAGTCTCACTTATAAATGAGGTTTTGGACCAGGCAAAGATTGAATCGGGAAAGCTTGAGCTTGAAGCGGTGCAGTTTGATCTCCGGTCAGTTTTAGATGACGTTTTATCACTCTTTTCCGGGAAGTCACAAGAAGTAGGAGTAGAGGTAATAATAGCTTACAACTATTCTGTTATATGGTATATTTATTCGTCCGATTTTTATGATTAATTTCTGGAAGTGCAGTTGGCTGTTTACATCTCCGATCGTGTTCCTGAGATGCTGATTGGTGATCCAGGAAGGTTTCGGCAAATCATAACTAATCTCATGGGGAACTCAATAAAGGTAAATAATCCAACGATGACTCCTCTAATTTATTAGATTAACTTACTTCAAGTTAATCGATGTTTTTCTGAATGTCGATTGGTGTTTGATTTGACAGTTTACAGAGAAAGGACACATATTTGTCACAGTCCATCTCGTCGAGGAGGTTATAGATTCAATCGACGTAGAGATTGAATCATCGGCAAAGAACACCTTGAGTGGTTTCCCCGTCGCAAATAGACGTCAGAGTTGGGAAGGATTCAGGACTTTCAGTCAAGAGGGACCTTGTCATTTCACATCATCCTCATCTGACCTTGTCAACGTAATCGTCTCCGTCGAAGATACAGGAGTCGGTATCCCTCTAGAAGCCCAATCGCGTGTCTTCATTCCATTTATGCAAGTACGGCCGTCCATATCCCGAACACACGGGGGAACAGGTATCGGTCTGAGTATAAGCAAGTGTTTAGTTGGCCTCATGAAGGGTGAAATAGGATTTTCAAGCGTACCGGACGTTGGTTCCACGTTTACGTTTACTGCCGTCTTCACGAACTACTACAAGACCCAACGGATAAACAACCAGTCGAACTCGTCGTTCCTTGAGTTTAAGGGCATGAATGCACTGATTGTTGACCAGAGACCCGTTCGTGCCAAGGTGTCGAGATATCACATCCAACGGCTAGGAATCCACGTAGATATAGCATCCGATCTGAATCAAGCTCTACCTGGGATAACTAATGGTAGTACAACAGTTATCAACGTGGTTTTCGTTGAGCAGGAGGTTTGGGATCGGGATATGGCCATCTCAACTCTCTTTGTCAATAGCTTGAAAAAATCTTATAACGGTAGTATTCCTCCCAAAGTTTTTCTTCTTACAAACTCTCTCAGCTCTTCAAGAACAAGCAGTGTGTTGAACCCCTCTGTGATCACGAAGCCGTTAAGGGCAAGTATGTTAGCTGCGTCGTTACAACGAGCTATGGGCGTAGGAAACAAGGGTAACACTTGCAACGGAGAGATACCCACTTTATCTCTCCACCACCTCCTTCTCGGTCGGAAAATACTTATTGTGGACGACAATAATGTCAATCTCCGGGTCGCTGCTGCCGCTCTGAAAAAATATGGAGCTGACGTTGTCTGTGAAGAGATCGGGAAAAAGGCAATCCCGTTACTTACTCCACCCCACCATTTCGATGCTTGCTTCATGGATATTCAGATGCCTGGAATGGATGGGTAAGTGACGTCCATTTTTGTATAAAATTATTGGGTTATGGCGAATTTATATATTTGAAATGATTTTTTTAACAATCCCGTCGCGTTAATGCCTAAAGAATGATTGTTTTAACAATCCCGTCACGTGAAAGCCTAAAGAATGGGCTTAACACATGGCCAATTAATTTAAATAGAATGGGAATTTGGGATGACTGGAAATTTAACTGCCATGATGACGTTATTCACCGGAAAAATCCCTCCTCCCACAATAAAAGAAAATGAAAAAGAAATCTAATCCGTGGATTAGAATTTGATCATAACTGAAAATATGAAGCATTTCTTTCACAGGTTTGAAGTCACGAAAAGGATTCGAGATATTGAACACTGTATTAACAGTGGTATTCAAGTTGGAGAACTGTCAGCGGAAGCCTACGAAAATATATCAAACTGGCACGTACCGATTCTGGCCATGACGGCAGACGTTATTCAGGCTACTCATGAACAATGCCTTCGGTGTGGAATGGATGGATACGTATCGAAACCATTCGAAGCCAAACAACTATACCGAGAAGTTTCTCGCTTCTTTCAGTCAATGTCAAATGGCAATCTATAGAGAAAAAGACTTCCATCGAACCATTGCTTATACGGCACGATTGCCCGTTCTTGAAGCTGTTCAAGAAGTCCTTGAATTTGCTCATAGATTCTCCCAATAGTAAGTTCTCTCTCTCTGATAAAACCTCATTATCTATACTTGAAGATGTCTATATTTTGACATCCACACCATGATTATGATATATCCAGGAAAAATTTTGTTTGTGGCAGAGAATGTAAATGGTAGGAGACATGCTTGAGCTTGATTAGCTGGGGAAGCCAGCCGAGTATCATTCTCTTTGCCCGCCATTGTATTTTGTTTGTGGCAGAGAATGTAAATGGTAGAAGACATGCTTGAGCTTGATTAGCTGGGGAAGCCAGCCGAGTATCATTCTCTTTGCCCGCCGTCGTATATAATTGGATCGTATCGTCTTATTTACACGCCTTTTGATTAGTCAGCGTCAGCGAGTCTTCGAGATTTTTGGGTTTATTTGTGACCGAAATCTCTTCGTTAAGACTTCCAAGTATGGTAAAACCATTTAGAAGATGCAAATCCTCTGAACGTCTCAAATTTGTATTCTAGAGTCATTTTCGGTCGAAAAGAATAGAAGTTAGCTTCTCCGGCGAGAGGGACCGACCGACGCATTGTGTATATTAGATAGCTGCCTGTAATAAACATACTTGATATGTAGTCATATACCTGCACTCCTTGTTATTAATTTTTTGTTGTCCTCTTAACAGTGCAGGAAAAAAAGAATTTGTTTAGACTGAGAATTGATGTAAGTAATAGTGTCTGATTTGTACAATTTATGAAAGAAAAGAGTGTTCATGTGTGATGGATGGTATGTTCAAATGTAAAAGAAAACATTTCTATTAATCTGAGTAGAATAGTGAAATGTGATTACCAGTTGAGTTATTACTCATACCGTAAAATCATTTGGTTTAATGGTTATTTGTTTCTTTGTGAAGCGTTTGGTTCTGAAACGATCACTAATAATTTAAATAGGAGATACTGATTAAATTATTGATCAAATTATAGTACTATTTATTTATAAATTGGTGTTGTATCGCTTATTTAAAATAATTTGTCAAAATAATTTTAGTTGACACGTTACTTGATTAATATGTCAATTAAAATTTAATATAGAACAATGTGTCACTTGATTAATGTATCAAGTAAAATTTAATATTTAAAGAAATAAAATGCTGAATTTTGATTAGTGTATTCGCTGGATTTGTTTGTAATAGATGTAAAAATGAAAATATAGATTTGCTTTCAGTTAACTTATTTATGTCCGAAAACAAAATTAAAATGGAAATTTAGAGATCATTAATCGATTAATTAAAAATAAAAATTGTCCAAAGCGACGTGGCGTTATGTGTACGCAAGGATCCAATCATAGCGCGCAGATTGGCTCGCGATATTTCGCGATAATATAAATACCTTTCCTTCTTTCATAATTCACACAAATTCTCTGTCAGTCTCGCGTTCTTTGTGAAGGGGGGAATCTAGGCGGAAGGAGGAGAGGGTGGACAGTGATTAGTTGCGGCGGCGAAGTAGGAGGAGATCGTCATGGATCCAGACGCATTGGCAAAGGCATTTGTGGAGCTCTATTACTCGACATTCGATGCGAATCGTGCCGGCTTAGCGAGCTTGTATCAGGACGGCTCCATGTTGACCTTTGAAGGTCAGAAGATCCTAGGGTCACAGAACATCGTGGCTAAGCTCACCAGCCTTCCTTTCCAGCAGTGCAAGCACAGCATCACCACCGTCGATTGCCAGCCCTCTGGCCCCGCAGGTGGTATGATCGTCTTTGTCAGCGGTAATCTTCAACTTGCCGGTGAGCAACACGCCCTCAAGTTCAGCCAGGTTTGTTTTTTACTTTTATTCTTATTAGACTAAATTTATATGTCTGTCTTTGTTCTGATAAACATCTGTCTTGTTAATTTAATCTGGTTTTGTAGCTACATCATCAATTGGAATTCTTCTGTGGTGGTACTTGTTCGGTTTTAGGGCTTTGAGGCGTATTTGGTGTAGATCTGTGCATAATATGTTACTGCTAAAAAACAATCCGTTAAGATGTTGATTTATAATTACTTTATATAGTTGATATCCTGATTCCTGTGTATTATGAATATTGATTTTTGGTGCTATTCAAGATGCTAAAATATTAAGAAACGGACTGCTCTGGCGGCTGCTATGAGGCTGAGTTCTTGATCTGCCTGCAGTTGGAATCTCGTTCTTAATTTTCAGTATATACTGTTAATGGGGTTTTGATGCTCGATTGGCAACACTGGTGCTTCATCATCGCAGAGGCTTTGTGGTGATTTTCATTAGTGGATTTTCGTTGTAGCAATCACCTTATATGTCCTTTTCTTTTCATTTCTTCTTTATATTTGAGTTATGCATCAAATCCAAATTGGGTTTACTTGTTCTGTTGTGCTTCCGTTCTTTCGTTTTGGATGGGATATTATGGTAAGAGTAATTTCTCTGAATGTGGTAAGAGTAATTTCTCTGAATGTGGTAAGAGTAATTTCTCTGACTCATTCTTTATTCTGTTAAAAAAAAAATTTGCATACTTTTTGTGCGTCTTGGATACGGTAGTCTTTTTATCCCCTATTTTCTGTTCTGACTCATTTGCGACGCTGTTATGCTCTATTTTGGGCAAGCTAGTGAATGATGAAAATGCTCCTCAAGAAGTTGAAGTAGTTCAGAAAGTGAAATAAATTGATTTGCACAGAGTTCCATTTTAATTCTCGAGTTGATTGCTTGCAAAAAAAATGGTCGGTTTTTGTCTGTGTTTTGAATGTTAGTATATTCTTCCGTAACTTGACGGTATTGAATAGCTTTTGATTCTTGCGTAACTTAACGGTATTAAATAGCTTTTGATTCTCTTGCATTGAGTAGGTTGTCTGAACTTGTATCTGATTCATTAGAACCATTGTCACCGTTGGCAACTTTTTGACTGACGTATGGTTTCAGTGAGTGATATTTTTTTTAGTGAGTGATATTTTTAAGTTTATGTCGCCAAGCATGGTTTAATTTCTGGTGAGAGACCGCCCCCCATCACTATGGTCATAATCAGAAGATAGTTATTGTTTCATTGTTTGTTGGTTAACCACCCTTGCATATCTTATACTTACTGCTCTCAGATGTTCGATTTTGTAATTTACAATTTACTAACTAAAACTTATGTCACTCTCTCTACTCTCAGATGTTCCATTTGATGCCAAATCCAGGGGGAAGCTATTATGTGTTCAATGATATATTTCGATTGAATTATGCCTGAACTCAAGCTTGATCACATGAATTCAACAGTGGGTGGTGGACTGTTTTGGCCTAAAAGATCAGGACATTTTCCAGTTTGTTTATCATTGTGTAGTTCTAGACATTTAAATGGAATGTGGGTCATTTTCATATTTGGTTGTGTTTTTATTCAGATATTCATCTGTGCTTTCCCGGTCCAAAGTGATTTTTTTTGTTTGTGATTGGTTGAATGGATAAAAGGTGCTTTCCTGGATAAGTATTTGACGTTTGGTATTAAATAGTGCTGAAGTCCTTAATTTATGCCCCCCCCCCCCTCTGAAGCTTGTTCTATCTCGACGTATATATTGGAAAGCAACATGCATCTTTGGTTTAACAAAGGCTAGGAGTACCGAATTTTTTTACAGGGCAAAGGCTAGGTTTTAATTATCATGTAAGAGTCGTGCAGTCGACATCTCCTTTTGTCCCAAGCTTTTTTACCTTTTAAGAGACTTTTAGCTTAGCTCCAAGCCGCACCTTGACATTATTATATAAAGGAAGCTTATGATCTCCACACTTACAATATGAGTTAGGTTCGTATAGTGGTTAAATTTTCACACTAGATTCCTGTATGATACTCAATTCTCACAATTCTCATTGAATATCTGACCTTAAGCCAGCAACCTTTCTAACCCACCATAAGACAAACATACGAAAATACACCAAGAGGAAATCGATTGTAATTTCAGGGCTAATAGCAAAGAGGAATTCGATTGTAATTTCACCATCCTGTACAATTACAACACTTCGACAAAAAATGTTACACCATTCCAGATATTTCCTTTTCCATCCAAACACAAGAAAAAAAAAAGATATAGAAAGAAGATGAATTAAATACTCTTTAATGTTTTCAACTATTAAAGGCATGAGGTAGGTCTGGGATTTTCAAAGGAGGAAGTACTGGGGCTTCAATAAGGCTTTGATTCGAAGAAGGCGATGCTTTCTTTTCTTCATCCTGGCCATTTCTTTCACCGCGTTTCAGAAACATCCCTTTGACGAAGCTCCCCAAGGATTTGAATGGATGATTTATACTATCTTTAACTTTCAGAATAAAGGAGACCTCAGACAGTTGCCAAGTAACAGTAAGGACTATCATCACTGAAAGAAGGCAATGAGTGATGAAATTCTGTCTCTTCACCTTCTTTAGCTCCTTCACTACATCTTCTCCAATATTGGTTTTACCATTGTTTTCCTTGTTGGACTTTTCAGTTCTCGTCTCCATGTTATCCATTGCTGCGGAAGTTATCTCCTCTAATTGAGCTGAAACTTCAGCTTGCTGGGGCGATCCCTCTCCATTCAATGATTCTAACTATAAAAATGGAATTACGAGTCAAAAACTTCAGCAAGCATGCAAGAGAAATACAGCAAAATCGACACAAAAGATCTGTAGGAAATAGTTAATAATCTTGAGAATCGAAATTCGAAGGCAAAAGAAAGACGATATAGTCAACCTGAGAGAGCAATTTGGAGAGGAGAAGTCGGTCATCGTCGTCTTCTCCCTCAACGAATATCTGATCACCAGAAGCTTCCTTATTCCTCTTCTCCTCCATTAGCCTCTGGATAGCGGTGCTTATCAACTCCAGCTTCTGATTTTGTTCCATGTTTCACCGAATTCAATTGGATAAAGAAAAAGAAAATCTGTTTACGCTCTTCGATTTTCTTCCGTCTTTCATACAATTGCAAAGAGCAACGTTTCCAATCGTGTTGAACTAGAAAACTTATATGGTATGCTGCACGATGATTGCGAGACACGTGGCAGATACCCATCGTGGTAAATAATTAGTGGTCTGTAAATTACGGAAGAAGGGATGAAATCAGTTCCTGTCAGCCTATACAATTAGGAGAGATTATCGGGAGAGGCTGCCTCCAATAGCTGCTACGTAGGTAAATAGATTCATAGCAGAGATTATGTGGTAATGTGACTATCCCTTCTTATAATTTCAGACAATTAGAATCATGCAATCGTTTAGCACTCCAATATTTACATTATGAGATTACATATGAAGATAATGGCCTCATACGTCGTGAGAGAGTAGATTGAAAGAGTTAACATAAATGACTAGTTTTTTATACTGGAAGCCAAGTAAATACTCAGACTATTAAATATTTAAAAAATTGATTGAAAAATACTCAACGAATGTGAATAAATTAACAACTCACATTAGATCGGGATGATTTCATGTAAGGATTCCAAAAATTGTCACTTTTGTAAAAGAATTTCTTAACGGCTAATTTCCATAGCTCCACTGCTAAAATCTGTATTTTTTGTCATTCTTAGAATAGTAAAATTTAAGTTATACATATATTCAAAGTTAAAATGTGAATTACACCCTGCACTTTGATCAAAATATAAATTATATTCCTATTTCTTTTTGGATAAAATATAGTTTTGCCCCCCTGCAATTTGGAGTAGTTTTCATTTAAACCATCAACTTTAAAAATTGATAGAGTAGGCCCTACAGTTACATTTTACATTCACGTTAAACCTTCCGTAGCAGCTTCACATAAAAATAATAATAGTCCATCACGGTCTGCGTACATGACATTACATGGCAAGTAGTTTAACGTCACATCATCTTTTTAATTTTCCCAGTTACCACATGGTAAAATAATGTGACGTTAAAATCAACCCAACCTAACCCCTTCGAAAAATTTACACTTCTTCAAAAAGTTACCACCCAGAATGCAGTCTTCCTCCCTAAGGAGATTAGGGTTCACGAAATCGCCCAACCAAATCGCTCACTATTGTGCTCGAAATCGCTTCAAAGTTTTGCTCGAGTTAACTCTAGGCGGTCGAAGGACTTTGAAGAGGTTGAAGCTCTCTGTTTGGAGGAGGTATATTTTCAAGTCTAGTCTTCAATTTCTAGTATGTTCTGTTCTTCGAGTATTCAAAAAATTAGGGTTCGAATCTGGTCTTTGAGTTATGTTTTTTGAGTTTTGCTCATTGATTTTCAGAAATTAGGGTTCGAGTCTGGTCTTCGAGTTCTGCTCGAGTTACCAAATCACTCACTCAAGTTTTACTCGAGTTACTTATGTTCGTTGATTTTCAGAAAATTAAGGTTCAAATTTAAGAAAATTAGGGTTCGAATTTCAGAAAAATAGGGTTCAAATGTTACTTTTGTTGATTTTCAGAAAATCTGCATTACTTCTAGTCTGGTCTTTGAGTTTTTGTTCTTCGAGTATTCAGAAAATATGTGTAAAGTCTTCTATTCCCCTGTTCAGTATTCAATTTTCCTCCTTTGCTTTCATTTAGTGGTATGTTGGAATATGCCTATAAAGTAACGTGTAATAACTATTTATTTATATTTAGTTATTTTTCAGACATTATTCTTATGAATAAATTGAAAGTTTTATTTTAAATTAAAGTATTTTTATAAATTACTCAAGTTTTGGAACTTTCATCAACGAACAAAAAGTGAAGACAGAGGCGTCTCCAGACGAACTCTTCTAAGAAAGTTTAGAATGATATTCGCAGTCTTAGGATCGACTGAGTAATTGAATCTGATTACGACTGTTAGGTTGAACTAATGGATGTCAGTCTTGGGGAATGAGAGTGGAGACTCAAACAGTTAACCTAGACATGTTATGGACATGTTGAATAGACCAGTAATAAATTAGTTTAGAGCCCAAAACCGTTTACCAAGCTCTAAATCTAATTTACACATTAAGGGTGTTTTCATAATTTACACATTAAGGGTGTTTTCATAGCTTGAATTAGTTAGTTGCAATATTTGATTTGTCAAATGAGCGAGTTTGAATTGGCGGGCAATACCTCGATTGTTGGGATTATAATTCAATTAAGTTAGGGTTACGTGATTTACAGATATACAAATTTATGGTTCGATTGCGAAAGCAACAATACCACCTTTATGCTTTATTGATGTGTGTGAATAAATTAACCTGGTTAGGAATTCAATGAATTGAGTCATTAATTAAAACTTATGAATTGTACGAGACAATTCACTATTATGTCTTTCTTATTCACAGTCAATAAATGAGTTAATATAACAAGAGGGGTAAAATGATAATTTTATATTCCACTCTTGTTACTGATATTCACTATGGGTATTATGTTAAAATATTTTATGGACCGTGAAAAAAAGGATTTATTTACACCAACAGAAAATGTAGCGCGCATGAATTGAGAGTTGATTTGACATCAAACCTACAACAGAGTCGTACGATGTTATGATTAAATAGGTCAGGAATTTATGGAGATAAATTTACTAGGTATTTTAATCCTTAGCTTTGTTCATGTGGGTCCATTCGGTCTCAAAAATAGCTCATGAGAACAGAAATAGAGAAAAGAAGTAAATTGGATTAAAATGTGTTTTGGTGCCAAGACATATTTCCTACACCTATATGTAATGGGTGATGTCACTGAATTAGTTAAGTGTAATTATATATATTGAAATTAATTAGTTTATTATTTTCTAATTATTAGATAAATAGTAAATAAAAATTAATTAATTAATTAATTGATAATGATCAATTAATTTATCAATTGGATTGTTGAATCTCGATATTGTTGGAGGTTATACCCTTAAAATGTGTGTATTGACATTTTGATATAAAATTTAAAGAAGATTACATTTTCTTATAATTGTTCTTTTAAATTATTGTTGAATAACTTATATAAATATCTGAAAATTTCATATTCATTAATGAGACTATGATCTTGTATTAGTATGAGGGGATTGAGATCATTGATAATAAATAAAATTATCATATTAAAATATGAAATCTTTAATGAATGGTTGCTAGTACGGTTCACTAAGCATTATGAATGCGTGTGATCTAGACCCGGATCATTGATGTGGATAGATATCTTAGTGAATATATTTTATATAATAAGATTATATATGACAGGACCGATGTGATTTAATATATTTATTAACTTTTCGTTTATCATAAAAATTTAATATACATCAATTCGATGATCATATGTCGATCAGTTTGAATTATAAGTAATCATGAACTCCTATGCATGTCAATTGGATCTTTTAATTCACTCGTTAAAGTTTGTTTATTAATCAGGCTAGTGACTTTTATTTTGGAGATTCAATGATGTGGATGGCTGGGGAGATGATCTTATAAGGTTTGTAATCTAAGCTTTCATAACGGATCATATATTGGTTTCCTTAAGTGTTAATTCTAGAATTGAATGGTTATTGAACTCAAATTTATAATAAGATTATAAATTAGTCATTCACTAGTGGATTAATGGTACTTAAGGATCAAGAGGTAATTAGAACGGTAAAATGATAATTTTGATTAGTTATAATTTACGAACTAATAATTGGAGGACAGAACTATATGAAATGATTATGTTAGTGAACTACATGAGAATACTCTGTAAATACATTCTATATCTCTAAAAGTGCAATTTCATATTTATAGTGGAATAATAATGAAATTAATAAAGAAGATTATTTAATTAATAATCTGGTTTATTGGAGCTTAGGATTATAGGTCTATGGTCCCCAAGTCACCTCTATACTATGTTGTCTAGGGTGTATATATTTCAGGACATGTGAAAATGACTGACTTGTAAAAGAAATTTTTATTCTGGGGTAAGTACATAATTAAGAGATAATTATTTATGATTAATTAATTAAGATTTAATTAATTTAATTATTTATATATTTAAATATAATTTTTGGAAATTATATATATATATATATATATAATTATCGATTTTTTTAATTATCGATAAGTGAGACAAAATATCTAATTTGTGAAATTAGATAATTAATTTATTATTAGATAATAATTTAAATCAACTAAATCAGTTATTTGTGAAATAACAGATAAGTTAGTTGATAGAGATAATTAAATATGTTAATTTTAAATTAACTGATATCTAGATAATTATCTGATTAAAATAAATATTAAATTCGTAGTAATTATCATGTGTCAATCACTGACGGAGTATTAGAAATTGACATGGACTTCTGTGGTGCCACATGACACTACAGTAGTGAGTGAGTGTTCAACACTATAGTGCCACATGGCACTACTGTGGTGCCATGATGCAATGTACTGGCTCATCTGTGAAAACACTGTTCATCCACGAAAAGACTATTCAAGCCAGAAATTTACTGTTCCGGGGAAGGTGAACAGTGATTGTCCGGCACTGCAGATAGCTGCCGGTGGTGAGTCGGATAGCGGTGGTGAGACGGGTAGAGGTGGTGATGGGCGGCGATCAGAGAGTTCTATCGTCAGTGACAACCGTTGTAATAGGAAAGTTTTCAACAAACCATGGAACCAACTCTGTCATCTAAGTGTTTCATTAAAACCCACACTCTTTTAATTATCCATTTAAATTTTAAAATTAATTATTAAATTTTTATTTTATGAAAACTAAAAATTAATAGGTTGATTGAGTTTGACCCAAGTTTGACCAAATTAAATCAAGTGTCTATTTGATTAAGTCAAAGTCAACTATATTAAAAATGATAATTATAGAAATTATTTTAATTACGAAAAATAGTTTTTCTAACTAAAAATGATTTTTTTTCAAAGTTTGAAGATTATGAAGATGGGCATCAGGCGGAGAAGTTGATATTTGGAAAATAAGTATTCTTGAAGTTCGCTTTGTAATTTTTTTTATTTCAAGGGTTGTAATTTAGAAATACCCAATAGTCACTCGATCCATTATTCTTTTATTTAAATGTTAAATAATTGTTTAACAGTCACATGTCATACATGAAAATCTCACACAGTTTTATTTAATCATGTATCTCATCTGTAAAAATATGATTTATTAGGATTGTCTTAATATGTTTATATTCATTATTTTATGAAATCAATTGAATGTAAACTGTTAGGTTTTAACTAGTTAAAACATAGTAATTACACCACACTAAAGCTATAGTAACATTTAGATTAACAGACTTTAGTAAAAGAATTTTATTAACGTTTGATGAATATAATTAATTAGTTAATTTAAGTTCACCTAATTATGACTTAGGCGCTTCAGAAAGTTAAATGAACTTAGACCAATGAGATTAGATTAACTGATAATTAAATATTCATAGGGTTATTATTTTAATTAGTAATTAATTGATTAGTTATAATAGAAACACATTATCCTAAAATAGTGAGTTGGAGAAGGTTAACATGTAAATGTAGCCTAATGTTCTCCATCATTAGTACAACACCGTAAGGTGCAGTGAGGACATCGAGACGACTTTATTTTCACCCCCCTAAGGAAGGTTTCGAGGTGCACCAATACCAAAGTTGTATTTTTTATGAAGATAGGAGGAAGTGATGTAGTTTAGTTTTGACCGACCATAAGACGGCATATTCTAAATGAAGTCATGGAATCTGAAATGATGAGTTACACTCACAAAGTCACAATTAAACTTTCATATGGATAGATATGACTTGACCGTACAAGCGATACATTATTGTTAAAAGAGAAAATATGAGATATTTTAAGTTTTAATTAATGAGAATGAGAATGACAGTCTGAGGTTAATCTGACCGACCCTAAGACGGCACACTAATCGTTGGGTTGTTTTATCATGATTAGTAAATACTAAATTTATGTGTTTATTATGATTGCATTCATGCATCACGTTTACTTTTCGAATTCTAGATATTTATCGATTATATTGAATCATGTATGTTTTAAATTTCAGTTATCAATATTATGTCTACCATGGGCAACCCTATAATGCTTTACTTGCTCTTGAAAAATTGAATGGTGATAATCTTGTATGTTGGAAATAAAATATGAACTTAATGTCGATTTATGAGAATCATAAGTTCTTTCTTACTGAGGAATGTCCTGAGGAGCCTGCTGCTAACGCCCCTAAGAATGTTAGGGACAAATATGATGCTTGGATCATATCAAACAACAAGGCGAAGTGCTACATGCTTGAGCATGAATGATGTTCTGAGAACCAAGCATGAAAGTATGGAGACTGCCTATGAGATTATGAAATCTTTACAGGCAATGTTTGGGCAGCAGTCCGATCAAAGTCGTCATGAGACCCCTAAGAGCTATATGATAACTAAGATGAGGAAGAGTACTTCTATTCGAGAACATGTTTTGAACATGATCAACATGATGCACGAGGAAGAAGTACATGTGGTGACCATTGATGAATGGACTTAAGTTAGCATCATACTATAGTCGCTTACACCAGCTTTTTCTACGTTCATGACCAACTATGATATGAATAAGTTACAATTCAACATGACCCAATTGTTGAATGAATTGCAGACGTTTGAATCACTCAACCTTAGAATGATCAAATAGGGCGAGGCAAATGTTGTCGAGCAAAAGCCTTCTTCCAATACTGTTAACACCAAGAAAAGGTAGAAGAACAATGGTAAGGACAAGAGTAATAACAAAAGAGTAAAGAAAGCCAAGACATCGCCGAAAGCCAATAAGAACAAGAAAGACAGCAAGCCCAAAGGAAAGTGTTTCCACTATGGGGTTGAAGGTCATTGGAAGAGAAACTGTAACAAGTATCTCTCTAAGTTGAAAAACAATAAAGAGTTTATTATCTCTAAGAATGGATTCGATATCTGTCATGCTAAAATTATAAACGGACTGTATATGTTTAAACTGACTGAACACGCATTAAATAGTTCTAAAATATTTAAAGTAGCGAAACCTAAAAATAACAAACAACAAAGAGTTTCTCATGATGATAACACATATTTATGGCATCTTAGGTTGAGACATAATAATCTAGATAGGTTAAACATGTTAGCATGGTGCTTTAAGAGAGCTAAAAGTTGGAACTCTTTCTGTTTATAAATCCTATTTAGAGGGTAAAATGACTAAGAGACCTTTCACATGAAAGGGCCAAAGAGCCAATGAACCACTTGAGTTAGTATATAGTGATGTCTGTGGACAGATCAATGTACAAGCTACTAATGGGTATGAGTGTTTGGTCACTTTCATTGACGACTACTCAAGATATGGTAATAGTTACCTAATGCATTGAAAGTTTGAAACTTTTGAAAAGTTGAAAGACTTCAAGGCTGAAGCCGAAAAACAATTAGGTAAATCATTAAAAACCTTTCAATCCGATCGAGGTGGTGAATACTTTGATTTAGAATGCAAGAATTATTTGCTAGAGTGTGGAATCCTATCCCAACTTACAACACCTGAAACACCACAACAAAATGATGTTGCAGAGAGAAGAAACTGAACCTTATTGGATATGGTTAGGTCGATGTTAAGCTACTCATCATTGTCACTCACATTTTAGGGATATGCACCACACACAGCAACTTACATTTTGCAAGTAGTGTCCTTTAAGTCTATAAGCAAGACACTTTTAGAGTTATGAAATGGATCTAAACCTAGTTTGCGTCATTTTCGTATATGGGGGTGTCCAACTCATGTTCTTAGACCCAAGACCGGAAAGGTAGACTCAAGATCTGAGGTATGCATATTCGTTAGCTATTCTCTAGAGACTATAGGTGAGTACTTTTATAGTCACAATGATCAAAAGGTGTTTGTCTCGACATATGCAACCTTTCTTGAGCATGACTATATATAAAACTACAAACCTCGTAGCAAAGTAATTCTCGAGGAATTAGTGACTGATGAGATGAGACCACCTTCAATTTCTATTGATAAACGACAAACCAGAGAAACCACAGTTTTAGCAAAGGAAACCCCAGTGCAACGTCGTAGTGGGAAGGTTGTGAGACAACATGTTCGCTATGAACTAGAGGCACATGTCCTAGTGCCAGACACTAACAAAGACGATCCATTATCTTATGAAGAAGCAATGGATGATCTTGAAAAGGAGAAATAACAAGATGCCATGAACCAGGAAATGAAATCTACGTATTCCAATTGCGTCTGGAAACTTGTAGATCCACATGAAGATATTAGGCTCATTGGATGTAAATGGATCTTCAAGAAGAAAATAGGTGCAGATGGGAAAGTAGAAACTTTCAAGGCATAGTTAGTAGCCAAGGGTTATACACAAAGGGAAGGAGTCGATTATGAAGAGACATTCTCCCATGTGGCCATGCTAAAATCCATTCGCATCATTTTGTCCATAGCCACTAGTTTTGAATATAAGATATGACAAATGGACGTTAAGACAGCTTTTCTAAATGACTCTCTTGAAGAAATCATCTATATGATGCAACTAGAAGGGTTTGTATAAAAGGGGTAAGATAAAAAAATATGCAAGTTGCTTAAATCCATAATCATCTATATGATGCAACTAGAAGGGTTTGTATAAAAGGGGTAAGATAAAAAAATATGCAAGTTGCTTAAATCCATTTATGGATTAAAGCAAGCATTTAGATCTTGAAATCTTATATTTGATGAGATTATAAATTTTATGGCTTCAAGCAAAATGTTGACGAAGGTTGTGTTTATAAATATACTAAAGATAAGATAGTTGTTTTCTTAGTTTTTTATGTTGATGATATTCTACTCATTGAGAATGATGTAGAAACTTTGTCAAAAGTAAATAAGTGGTTAGTTGAGAAATTTCAAATGAAAGATTTGGGAGAAACAGCTATGTTCTAGACATCCAAATCCTAAGGCATAGAAAGAATAAGTTCTTGGCATTTTATTAGGCATCTTTTATTGATAAGGTGCTGGAGAGATTCTATATGGAGAATTCCAAGAAATGTCAACAATCGACCAAACATGAAATTGTCATCTCCAAGGAACAATGTCCTGAGACACCTTAGGAGGAAGAAGATATGGGAAATGTTCCCTATGCTTTAGCAGTTGGAAGTCTCATGTATAACATGATGTGTACGAGACCAGACATATGTTATGCAGTGGGAATTGTCAGTGTTATCAATCGAATCTAGGTTTGGAACACTGGATCACAGTAAAGCATATTCTCAAGTATCTTAGGAGAACGAGAAACAATATGCTTGTTTATTCAGGTGGGGACCTAAACCCTACTAGATATACTGATTCTGATTTTCAAATAGATAGAGACATTCGAAAGTTGACATCTGGATCAGTATTCATCCTAGGTGGGGGAGCTGTAGTATGAAGAAGTATTAAACAATCCAGCATTACATATTCCACTATGGATGCCGAATATATAGCGGCTTGTGAAGCTTTGAAAGAGGCGGTATTGCTCAGAAAGTTCTATTATGATCTGGAAGTAGTTCCAGATATGGACAAGCCACTGATTATGTACTGTGATAACAGTGGGGAGGTAGCAGATTTCAAGGAACCGAGAAGTCACAAGAGGGCAAGCACATGGAGAGGAAATATCATCTTGTAAGAGAGATTGTGCATCGAGAAGATGTGACTGTTACGAAGATAGCATCGGAACAGAACCTCGCTGATCTTTTTACAAAAAACACTTCCCATGAAATCATTTGAGGGCCATGTGTGTATATGGGATTAAGAGAAACCACATTTACTTTAGGACAAGTGAGAGATTGTTGGGGTAATGTCCTCAAAACATGTGTATTGACATTTTGATATGAAATTTAAAGAGGATTACATTTGTTTTATAATTGTTCTTTTAAATTATTGTTGAATAATTTATATAAATATATGAAAATTCCATATTCATTAATGAGACTATAATCTTGTATTAGTACGAGATGATTAAGATCATTGAAAATGAATAAAATTATCAGCAACATATTAAAGTATGGAATCTTTAATGAATAGTTGCTAGTATGGTTCACTAAGCATTATTGATGCGTGTGATCTAGATTTGAATCATTGATGTGGATAGACATCTTAGTGAAATTACTTTATATAATAAGATTATATATGGCATGACTTATTAACGTGACGTTTATCATAAAGATTTAGTACACATCAATTCGATGATCATATGCAGATCTGTCTGAATCCTGAGTAGTCATGAACTCTTATGCATGTCTACTGGATCTTTTGATTCACTCGCTAAGGTCTATTTGTTAATCAGCTAGTAACTTTTGTTCTGGATATTCAATGATGTGGATGACTGTGGACATGATTTACAAGATTTGGAATCTAAGCTTTCATCGTATATTGATTCCCTTGAGTGTTAATTCTGGAACTGAATGGTTATTGAGCTCAAATTTATAATAATATTATAAATTAGTAGGGGTGTGCAACCGTCCTGAAAAATCCATCTCCTCCTGAAAAACCGTCCCGAACGAGCAGGACGGGACATGACAAAATTTTTTGTCCCATCTTGATTTTTCGTAAAAAGCCCAATATTTGTATTTATTAACTTGGACCCTTAATTTTTTTAATTTTAGCCCTTAATTTTTTAATTTTTCACCTTTTAATCTTTTGAACTTTAAACCAATTTTAATTTTTAACCTTTAAATCTTTTACCTGTCCTGTGCACACCTCTATAAATTAGTCATTCACTAGTGAATGAAAATGATACTTAAGGATCAAAAGGTAATTAGAAAGGTAAAATGGTAATTTTGATCAGTTCTAATTTACGAACCAATAATTGGAGGACAGATTTTCGACAATTATGAATATATGGGGTGAATTTTTAGAAATTTAAAAATATATGAGTATATTTGTAAACATCAAAAATTACATTTTATCAATATCTATTAGCAATCTGATTGCATATAGATCTTGAATAAGATACAGTTACTTGTTAAAAAATTAATAGGAAAAAACGTTTTCCCCTCCCTCCATGTTGCCGTCGAAAATTATATTGAAGGAGAATTTTTTTATTTTTCTTCTTCGATCGTTTTGAGAGCTCACACACAAAATTCTCGTGAGATATCTTTCTGAAATTAACGGGTGGTTGTTGGTGGATGAAATTTGCAAATCGTTCTTAGAATTCAAGTGCGTGATTCGAATCTCAAGGCTTGAATAACACGAATAACGCTCGAAAGAATCCCGTCAGTTTAGAATTTCTCCAATACAAAGTATAGGTGAAAAAATTATTTCTAACCTTATCTTCTCGTTTAATGTCGTATATGCATAATCGCACGTTGTTTGGTTTTAAATTATTTAATTTGATTAAATAAGTTCATTGAAATTTTTTTTTATATTTCATCTACGAAACCATTCGTGGTTCAAACTCATTTTTAATTAATTTTGAAATCAACCGGTCCCAACAATTGGTATCAGAGCAATATGTTCTTGATTATGCATATTTATATTTGAAACGAACGTATCGTGAATTTTGTGGATATTGACATATGATTTTGTATGGTAGATTCAAAACCATTTTGAATGGTGATCGGATCCCTAACTATTGGCTTTAGGCATTTTTATTTCAATTTAGAATTGATGTGTGCCGGATTTAAGGCATAAAACTTTATATAATTTATTTCGTTGCAAAAGTTGTAATTTTATAAATTTGATGTAAAATCATCGTCACCCCGATACCGTCTCTGAAAACCTCCACAGAGAAGTCGCAGGACAGCCACCAAGAAGTCATCGGAACACACTGCTCACGCCAAAAGTATTGTTCATACCGGAATACTGTTCACACAAAAATTACTATCCGCGCTAGAGTTACTGTTCCGGCGGCCGCGGTATTGTTCCCATGCCCGTCGCCGCTACTGTCCGCTCCCGTGTCTTGCATCGTGATTAGAGTTTTTGAATCCCTAGATGATAACAATTAGGATTTAGAAAAGCATGTGATGTCTCGCTAACCCTTATCCTATCTTTTTTTTTAAATTTTAAATTTTAAAAGTATAAAAGATAATTTTGAATTCAAACATAATTATCTATTATCTTTTTATTTTTTTAATTTTGAATTCAAAAGATAATTATCAATGTTATCTTTTTATCTTTTATTTTATTTTTAAGAAAAAAATGAGAGGATAATTAATGAGATTATTTAATTAGGAAAATGATTTTCCTTAGTTAAAGGGCTTTAATCAAAATTTAAATTTTGAATTTAAACTTTGCAATTTGAAATTTGAAATTTGAATTTGAAATTTGAATTTGAAATTTGAAATTTGATTTTAAAATGGGAATGAACTTTTGTAAAGAGTTAAAAAGTGGTGGGACAACCTAAAGGACAAATAGATAATTATAGAACGCCATGAAGATTTGTAAATTAATTTGTAATTTATGATTCGTTTTAGGTTGTAATTAGAAAGGAGCCAAATTGAGGTTAATTTTAAATGTATGATTTAATTTTAATCGCGCATCATCATATAACATGTCATATAGAACTAGAGATATGCCAATATCAAATTACCATGTAGCATGTACATGCATCATTATAGATTAATTATAATTGTTACAATTTAATTACAATGCAAAATTTATAATAGTTATGATTTTAAAATGGGATTTAAAGTTAAATAAATGATTTATAAATTTCATCATGTTTTTCAAATTAATAAAAGTTACGTTTTGAAAAATAACAAAAAACCCGAAGTTTTTTTTTCAAAAAACTAAGTGGGAGGGTCATTTTACGTTGAAACGTTCTCAATGTCTCTAACGTGAACTTGATCGTCCACGAGGAATGGTTTATAACCGCCCATAGCGGTCCTCTCTTCAATCGGAGAAACTTTGATGAAGATGAAAGTGATAGTGATTACTGTGAAGGGAATAATAGTATGGGCAGTAACGATGAATCTAGTGGGAGCAGTGATAGTGATGCAAGTGTTAAGAGTATTGACTTAGATGATGTTGTAGACAGTGATTATTAATTTAATGTTGGAGGGGTTGAACTACAAGGTCCACAAGAGCTACAAGTGGAGCTTGATTCTGAGGAGTTGAATTCTCCTCCCAATTCTGATGAGGAGAATCGAGAAGTATTCTCATAATTCATGGATGATAGTGACATGCGTAATGTTGTTTTAAAATTAGGCATGAAATTTAAAAACATAGTTGAGTTTAAAGATGTTTTTAAGGCCCATGGTAGACAAAGTGGGTATGATTTGAAGTTTTTAAAAAAAAACGAGGCATGTATTATACTGGTCAAGTATACTTGGAGTGGTTGTCCATGGAGATTACATGCATCATTGATGCAACAAGAGAATATCATGAAGATAAAGTCCTTTAATCCATAGCATAGATGCTGTAGAGCCTTCCGGAATAGGCATGTTAGTCTTAGATGGCTCACAAAACATTACATGGACAGATTTAAGACACGTTGTCGGTGGAAGTTAAATGACATTAGGAAGACAGTGAGGAAGGACATGTTAGTGAACATTTCAACAAGCCAAGCATATAGAGCAATACAATATGCTTGGAGGGAGATTGTGGAGACTTATACTGAACAATATGCTAGGTTGCATGACTACTGTGAGGATTTATTGAACTCAAACAGGGGAAGTACAGAGAAGATTCAAGTTGACAGGCCTCAAATTAATATGATTGTTATCTATCAAAGATTGTATGTTTGTTTAGATTCTTACAAACAAGATTTTTGAGTGGTTGCAGACCTATCATTGGCCTTGATAGGAGGCGTGGATGAGTCCAAACAGTGGATTTTTATTGCAGATCATCAAAAAGGTTTGAAAGAGACTTTGGAGGGTTATCCTACCTTTGATCACAGGTTTTTTGTTAGGAACGTATATGCCAACTTTAAGATCGCATGGAAGGGTAAGGTTTACAAGTATTACATATGGAATGCTGCAAAGGTGAGTACCATTGCAGAGTTTGAGATGGAGATGAATGTGTTGAAGGAATTAGATGAAGCTGTATATATGTGGTTGAAAAAAGACCCTACCAAACATTGGGCAAAGCATGCATTCAATGTTACTTGCTAACTTTTTTGAGAGCTTCAATGCATACATCTTGGAATCTAGGGATAAGTCCATAATGACAATGAATGAGAATATCCGAAGAACTTTGGTGAATCGGATACAATAAAAGAGGGATGAAATTATGAAGAATGATGATCTCATTGGTCCTAAAATTAAATTGAAGTTTCATAAGTCTGTTGAGGTTTCTAGGAATTGTCAAGTTGTATAGAATGAGGAACATAAATTTGTAACTGATTGTGGAAGAGACAGGTATGTGGTTGACTTAGATGCTAGGTCTTGTAGCTGTTATAGATGGAATGTGTCTGGTATTCCTTATATGCATGCCATACAGTATATTTACTTTATGGGTAGTAACTCTGATGAGTATGTTGATATGTTCTATCATAAAGATACAATGTTGGCCGATTATTCTCATTTTATACAACCATGTAATGGGCCAAACCTTTGGCCTAAAGTCATAAATGATGAAAGTATGGTGTTGCCTCTAAAGTTCAAAGGCCAGCTGGGAGGCCAAAGAAATAAAAAAGAAGAGACAATAATGAGCCAACAAATCCAATGGTGTTGAAGAGAAAGAATGATGTTGGAATTATGTCCATAAAGTAGGGTGCAATAACTATTTATGAGTATTTAGTTATTTCTCAGACATTTTATATTACTGAATTTAATGAATGAATGAAAGTTTTTCTATTAGTTAAAGTGTGTTTATAATTTACTCAAGTCATGGAACTACTGTCAACGTAAAATGAGTAAAGACTGAGGGGTCTTCCAGAAAAACTTCTTCTAAAATAGTTCAGAATGTTATTAGTAGTCTTAGAATTGACTGGAAAATCGAGTCTGATTATGACTTTTAGGTTGAATCAAATGATGCCAGTCTCAGGGTATGGGAGTGGAGACTCTAATAGTTGACCTAGACGTGTTGTGGAACATATTGAATAGACCAGTAATCAATTAGTTTAGATCAAAACCATTTATCTAACTCTAAATCTAATTGTTACACACCTTAAGAGTATTTTCATAAGTATCTTAATCCTGAGGTGAATATGAAACTTGACCTAGTTAGTTACGATCTTTGATACGCCAAAAGAGTGAGTTTCAATTACTGGATAATACCTTGACTATTGGGATCGTGATTCAACTATGCTAGAGTTGCGTGATTTACAGTTATGAAAATCCGTGGTTAGATTGCAATATGCAACAATATCACCTTATGCTTTACTGATGGTGTGTGAATAAATCAACCCGACCAGGTACTTGATGAAATAAATCATTGAATAAGACATGGGAAATTATACGAGACAATTCACTATTAAGTCTTTCTTATTCACATTCAATAAAGGAGTTAAGGAAATAATAATAAGATGGGTAAAATGATAAATTTATATCATGCTCTTGTTACTGATATTCACGAAGGATAATGTGTTAAAATATTCTATGGACCGTGAAATAAAAGTGTTTATTTGCACTAACAGAAATGTAGGGCGCATGAATCGAGAGTTGATTTGGTATTGGACCCATAGTGGAGTCGTACAATATCATGATTAAATAAGTCGAGAATTTATGGAAATAAATTCGCTGAATATTTGAGTCCTATAACTTTATTCATGTGGGTCCATTCGGTCTCAGGAGTAGCTCATAAAGACAGGAATGAAAAATAATACCAATTGGACCAAAAATGTATTTTGGATCAAGGTATATTTCTCGAACCTATATGTGATGATTGTTGTCACTTAATTAGTGACAACTAAGTAATTAATGTTTAAAATAATTAATTCACTATTTTCTAATTATTAGATAATTAGTAAATAAAAGAAATTAATTAATTAATTGATGGAGATCAATTTAATTTATCAATTTTAGATTGATGAACTTAGACACAATATTGACTTTAATGGGAGATTAAATTTTTGGCAATTATAGATTATGGGAGTGAATTTTGGAAATTACACATGTATGAGATATATGTGAAAATTCAAAATTTTATATATTTAGGTGATGACATTAGGGTTGTCTCACTAATCGTATTTTGATACAAACCCTAACATAGTGTGTGATTACACAAAGATGAGAAAAGAGTTTCTCTCACTCCTCCCTGCTTACCGCTAAAATACACCAGAGGAAGAGAAAATTTTGATTTTTCTTCCTCAACTGTTTTGAGAGCCCACACTCAATTCGTGATCAACATCCAATTGAGATATACTTCTATATCCTACGAGTGGTTGTTGGTGTGAAAACTAATTCGAGTTTTACGAAGAACGAAGAACGTGAGACGACTAATAGGATTCCACCAAATCAGAATTTCTCCGATACAAGAAAGGTCTAAAATTGTTTCTACTTCTTTTAAATATGTTTAACTTTGTATGCATAATCAGATGTATGGTTTTAATATTTAATATGATTAAATTGGTTGATGTAAATTTTTTTGATATTCCGCCCACGAACCGTGCGTGATTTAATGATTTTTCCTCAAATTTTAAAATTCGATCAAATATATGGGACACTAACCTGTAGCAAGTGTCACACATTTTGACACAATATAGAGAACATGTAAGGGGGCTCCAGTTGCTGTAAAAAAAAGGCTAGCCCGAGAATGAAGAACATTGCTATATGCATCAATATGGGTGCAAAGATGTTCATGAGATCCAGAATATACTTCTACTTTACATGTAATATGTTTTGTTTATGTTCATCTCAATATGTATTTGATTTTCACAATACTTTATCTTTTCAGATTCCATCTGAAGCAAGCAATGTTGCTGGAACTCAAGCAAGCAGTTCTGTTATTGCTGCTATTAGAAGTCAACCCTCTACTCAAGCAAGCAGTTTTGTTACTGCTGCAAGGAGAGGTCAAGGAAGGGGTAGAGGTGCTACTATTGGAAGGGAATCTATTTTATGATTCTGTTTTATGCTTTTGTAATGTAAACTGGATAGTTTTTGTGATTCTGTTTTATAATGCTCGATACTGTTTTAGTGGATGTTAATAGGTTCGGGTGCTATTTTTTGTGATGGATTAGGCTTCTATATTGATATGAGTGCTGTGATGTTAATATGATCATATTAGGCATGTTAATAGGTGTCAGGATTCTTTTGTGGGATGTTAATATGTTGATATAAGTGGTGCTGGATGAAATTTTGGGATGTTAATATAGGTGTTGCTGGATGCTTTTGTAAACTCTTTCTGAGATGTTTTAAGATGTATTTTGATGGATGATTTTTCGATAATTAGAACCTATTATTTTGGATATGATTTTAGCTTCAGTTTGGATGTATTTTTGGATGTAATAGATAGTGGAAACATGATGATAGATGACTAAAACTAAAAGTTCACCTTATGATGGACAATTGAACCTTCTTAATGCTCTATGCAGTTTGAAGGTTCTTTGGCACTCATTCCAATTTCAGAAGACTAAAATGCTCATTCATAATCAATCACTTTTGGTTTAATGGGATCCAAATTCAATTGAAAATGCTCAATCATAATTGATGCTCATTCATAATTGAAGTACCAAATAAATAGAAATGATCATTCATAGTTAATCCATATTGTGGTATCAGTTACACTGAAAGAGTACCAAATAAGTTGGGAATTACATAATGTCATGAACACTTTTAGATAAACGGATAAACTTTGGCCTAATTTACATAATCCATCACTAGCATCTTCTTTGAGGCATCCTATTAATAACATAAACACAAATGCAAGCCATGATAATATTAGAAACAACCACATCCTCTTCATTTTGGACTGATATTGTTCATTCAATAATTTCATATTTTTCTTCAAAAGCTTAATTCTTTCCTTTGAATTTGGTAAATCATCTTCGCACCAAGCAAAATATCCACAACCTGGATCATCCCCACCATAATAGTAAAGCAATGCAATATTAGATAAATTTTCCAAATGTTCAGTAAAATCGTAAAATATTATAGCGTTGGCTCACCAAGTATGCATAACAACCAACAAATTCCGTCAATGGGTTTGCTTGTGTCCACGATGTTCTGATCTAAGCAGCAACTCCATAATAGTATAGTGTTAGTCGTCAGCATTTATGTGAAACAGATGTCGTTGAAGTTGAAGAAGCCATACCAATAATCTAGTACATTTATAACTCCAACTAAAGTATGATATACAGATTCAGAAGCACTAAACACTAAAAAAATAGGACAAAATTCATCTTGCAAAAGAAGAAATTAGCAAGGAATTAGTATGAGAAATTATAACCCCAAGAACTGATTTTCACCTAAATTTAATCTTATTTGAATTGCAACATAAAATAGTATGAGAAAATTAGCAAACATTTACCCTAATCTCGAACTCGAAAATTTACATAAAATCTTGAAGATGTTGCTGCTCGGGTCTGCTCGCGAACGAATGACTCTACAAAAATGGAGCGGAGGAGGAAGAACTCTGCAAAAAAAAAAGGTCAAACGAAGAACTTTGTTCGCGAATGAGTGAAGAGGAATAAGAAAGAAAGGGGGAATTAAATGTATTTTGGGCAATTCATCCCACGTGACAACTGAGTAACTTAAAAAGATGACGATGCGTTAAACTACTTATCACGTAATGCCACATAGACAAATTGTGACAGACCGTTATTGTTTTTAAGCGAAAGTGTTACGAAAAGTTTAACGTGAATGTAAAATATAACGGTAGAGTCTACTCTACTAATTTTTAAATGAAAAGTCTAAAATAAAAACTACCCAAACCTATAATGATAAAATTATAGTTTAACATTTTTTAATATTTCGATACCCCTGTAATTTTTAAAATTTATAAAATATATTCATTTGTTAAGATTTTCCGTAAAAAATAACTTTAAAACGCGTTGCAAGTTGCAAACGTCCGTTTTGCTCCACCAGATTTCTCCTTCCTCTTTTCCTTATATCAGCTATACCCGTCACCATTATCGTCTCCTCGAGCTCGCCAAGCGAACTACACAGGTCTACCACTACCATAGCCCCGGCTGGTTGCGAGAGCGTGCCACTTTGTAAATCTTTCTTCCCTGTAAATCTTTCGAAACTAGTTCAAAATAAAGATTTCGTCTCTGTGAAATGAAGAACGGAAAGCGAATTAGAGAGTGATCCCCACCTTCTCGACAAAATACTTGTGGGAACAGCTTATTCCACCGGACGAAAGGAGATAATGCAGCAAAGGATTGAATCGTGAAGATTGATGATCCTATCTACATCTGCTTCTTCTCCTTTTCTGCGTTTTAGGGTTAACTGTGATGATTTCGCCATCCCAGTGGAAATTTGCCAGAGGGGGATGTTATTTACAACCAGAATTTGAAAGCGATTGAGGAGAATTAATACCTCAATGATGGAACGATTCACTTGCTCTCTGTAGGTTTTATATTATTTTTTTAAATAATATCATTTAAAAATAATTTTTAAATTAATAATAAACTGATTTAATTTTATTGTTAAACTGAATCCAACTCTGGAGAGAGTGCAGCGTAGAGAGTATTTGAGAAGAGAAGTGACTCTCTCAACGACCTTTACAAGAAAGTAATATAAGCTCAATAAGCCAATCACCCTCTCAATACAGACAGCTGTACGTTCTAGGGACTAAATCAAAGACGAATAAGACTCCTCAACTCATGGGTTGACAAAGAAATGAAATTTTACCTGCAAAAGTATTGATTTTGTTTAAAAATTTTGAAATGGGAATTCATAATTTTGTTTTTCCATTTGAGTGAATATATATTCATAATCTTGTTAATTATTCATACTCTCAAGTGACAATTTGTTTATAGTTGACTTGAAAAAGGGTGAAGAAGATGGAATAAAGGAAATGGAAGAAAATAAAGAAAATAGAGAGGGAGATAATGGAAGGAAGATGGGAAAAACGGAATTAACTGTTGATTAGTTTTAATTAAAATTTATCATTGAAAAGTATATTTTACAGTTTCTAAATCTACATAGGTGTAAAAATATGAAAAAAAAATTAGAATTATAATATATATTTTACAGTTAAATTTACATGTTAACCTATATTTAATTTCAAGGATTCGTAATTTTTATGAAAATTAATAAGTTTTACTGTACACTTCTTTTAAGTGTACTTTCAGCCAAGATGAGTCACACAAGATAGGTTATATACTCATGCTACCACCAATTAAGATCACTCAACTAATAGAATGAACCCACGTAACGAAACTGTACACAAACTGAACCCAGAACCTATCAGGTAACTAAGTTGATAAGTTGGTTAGAGAGAGAAACTCAAGGATGACCGAAGAAGCTTCTATGCAAATTGATATATATCATCGTCTTCCATAGAAGCATCATAAAAAGAGGTTGATGCAGCTGCTTTCCCACTACTGCTGTCAAGTTCAGCCTGCAATAGTTGTGGACAAATTTAAAGGATGTGAACATTAGTTGTAAGTCCCAAATATATAACACCCAACAGTCAGATTAATAAAACCTCACAGAAACCAAAATAGGAGTTATCAATTTAAGCCTCACACTTCCTTCTATACACATCACTATTATCTACAAGATATTGCAAAACAGGAGTTGTAAAATGACAGATATCTCTTTCCAGAGATAAATGGCGAAAAAAATCAAGTCCAGAAGTAAGTCCTTTCTTTCTCTATCAACTGTTAATTTTTTTATATGCATTCACAATTCCTGGAATAGAAAGAAGTTCACTTAGTCCGGTTCTAGGCAAAATGAACAGAATACGAACTAGATATTAATGATATCAATCAGTTTAAAAATTGGTTTGATCTTATGATTGATAAATATACTCCTAGAGTCCTACTTACTTTAGCTTGGAGATACTTTTCAAGCGTACGGTGGTACTGTTGACGTGCCTCTGGAGATTCAACCATTGACAGCACTCGTGAAACAGCCTCATCAATAGCTCCATCCACTTTCTGTTTTCGAAACACCTTGAGAATATCTTCATCTTCACTATCATCGATTGTCTCTGGCTCATTTCGAAAACCTCTCAAACCTACCCCCTTCCTTCTCCACCTCAACACAACCTTATCAAGAATACCAACTGCCCAACATATTACTTTGTAATGCTTCCTAACCTGATAGCCTCTCACGTGAGCCTGCCAACAATTAAAAAAAAAAAGAAACTTCAGTATTTTATCAGTTCCTCACTTTGCTGGTCATATGTCTTCTAAGGACGGGGAATAGATCCCCTCCTAGGGATTATGTTCCCTCCATCTGCACCATTGTGCTCAAAACTCAACCGGTCAAAGATCAGATCCGGCACAAAAGCCGATTAAAAGTAGCTCTGACATAACCTCTACTGTTCTAAAAGAGGAGAGGATCCACATCCGGGGGGAAGGGAGGAGGGAATTCAAAGAAAATGCAGTACCTGTATCTTCACTACTTTCTGACGTAATGACAAGAAATCTCTGCGCCCTTTCCATCCTCGATACTTCTTTTGTATTGATAATGCGGCTGAATTATAATCACGTGGGTTACGAAATGTTAGCTTTGACATAGCTGAGAGCCCTTCAATGTCATTTGAGTCAATTCCATACTCATCAACACTATTAGCTGCAGCAGGTACTTCTCTCTGTTGTCGCTTTCTGAAGGAATGTGCACGGAAAGCAGATTGAATACGAGCAGCAGCCTGAGCTGCATTCCTCACTGCAGCTAAAGTATGTTTAAGAGAGAGCTCATCCTCATTTGAAGAGAGGTTCCTTTCTGAGATGCTACTGACTGTTATTTCTGCTTCTACCTGAGCAGATCCCTTAGAGAGCTCACTTTCTTCAAGTTTGAGGGATGATAGATGGCTAGTTAAAGAAACCTCTGAAAGATAGCCTGCAAGTCCCTTATGTCCGCTGGTGGCAGCAATAGATGCTGGAGTTTTGCCGATTGGATCTTGCGAACTTGGATCTGTCACTGCCCCAGCTGATGCACCAGAAGCTATGAGTGCAGCAACCATTTTCTCCCTATTATGAAAGAAACATTCAGTGACGCCTCAAATAATTGATCAACAAAAGGAGATAAAGGCTTTGGCTGCATGAGAAACCTTAATAATCTGAGCAGCAACAGTTTCTATAACCTAATGCTAAAATATGAAAGAAATACCATGCAGGTTCTTTCCCATTTTATTGGCATCTTTTTCCTCCAGCAATATATGATATGGCAACAATTCTTCAAAGACAAGCTTATAGAAGAACTATAGATAATTTTCAATTGTTGTATTAGGTGCAAGTCCCTTATGTCCGCTGGTGGCTGCATGAGACAACCTTAATAATGTTGTGTTCTGCAACTTCCGATAATTTTCTAGGATATGTTCTCACAGTTAGTGTATGATTATGATTTGCTTGGAAAAGAAAATAAGAAAAAGACAAATATATAACTCAACACTTTTGCCTGTTGCCTTCCAAAATTCAGGAGCTGCGGGAGCTTCTAAAGATGGTAGTTCATATTACCTTCCAAAGCGTGCAGCCCAGTGAAGAGCAGTACAGCCATTGACATCGCGGAAATTTATACCAACACCACAACTGAGAATCGGTTTTAAAGCCCACTCAAAACCCAGCCCAGCAACCATGTGTATAATTCCTTGTTCTTTCTTGGACAAAGAACAGCCTGTCTGATCTCGCCTGTCACTGGTTCTGGAATAAATCCACTGCTGCAATTTGTCTTTCAAAAGCTCTTGCAGAAGCCAATCAATGGTACCAGATGAAGTTCCACTACCAACTAAAAGAGCCTCTATCACGTGATCCCAAGAACCATCTTCAGCTTTGTTGATAAGTTGAGAATCTACATTCTCGGCTTTCTGCATTAATGAGTCGGACAAAAGCATTTGCATAAGTCTGACAAGTAATAAGAGCTCTTCTGGACTCTTAGTAGCTTCTGTTGTGGGAGAATTATGAGTACAACCACCAGTGCTGGCTCTGTATTCAAACTCTCTGAGCTCACTGCAGGACTCCCGATTGCCCGAAGTAATACAGAGAGTCACCTTCCCAGGAAGTTGAGGAGGTGCTTCACAACGGATGACACCATCCTGAACAATCTGAAGAGGAACCTCAATGTCTCCAAACATACAAGCCCATGAAGATTCTGATAAATCGCAGAGAAAGGATCCAACAATAATGACCTGGATTGAGAAACTTAAGCATTAACATTTTAAATCAACAACAGATGCTGCATGAGAATTGAAGGCATAAATGATATCATGGAAGCTGAAGGCATAAGAATGGAGCATTTATTCTTGTGTTTGCAAGCACTGGGTGTGATTATAATAAAGATCTATAGACCATGTCAAGCTATTACTGCTCAATGTTTGATTATCATCAACTATCAATGGATTCCTTTAAAGGGATGCAACAAGTATGTTAATAAAATGTATGGCCCATATAATATCGAAACTCAAAACTAAGCCTAATATTGAAACCGAATTTTACATGGTTGAATGGCGATCAAGTGCACTTGAATCCAAATCATGGACAGTTTTATCTGCTACTGGTTTTTTTTTATAGGAAACAAAATTTGTATTAATAAAATGATAGGTACAAATTATAGTTCGGAGGACAAGCCCGTCCACGCCAAAACCAAAAGACATAATCAATCTTTACAAAGAGCCACACAGTCAGAATTAATAAAAAATAAAGGAATATCTTTCACGGCCATGCAGGATAGAACGATGCCACAAGGGCTAGGACTAGGAAGGAAACTTCCCGCCTTACCCAAAAAGCGCCACAGCGCGTGCCCAGACAAGAGGCCAGAAGCATTTAATGCACCTGTCTCCCCAGGGACTCTGACCGCCAGATCACAGCCATCAGGACTATGGGTGCAAACATATGACCCAATGCTCGATGCACGAACATCGTACTGACCCGACAAAGGAGGCCTTGCCCCGCCTCCATTTCAGAGGGACATCAACTACTACTAGGACCCTGCGGGTTAGTCATTAATGCTCATTACTCTCCCTATAAGCATGAGTTAATGCATGTTAGTCATTACTGATCATTTACTCTCCCTATAAGTACAAGTCGATACATTTCACCAGGCACGCAACAACCACATTTACTACATACTACTCTCGTAGCTATCCCTACTCTCCTAGGACAGTAACTTAGGCATTGAGGGACTTCGGACCACCCCCGGTGCTCTCGTTGTCTAGGACGAGTGGTCAGCACGCTCCTTCTGTGTCATCTTACCAAATTACTCATCAACAGGGACATTTTAAGTTAATCAAGGAAGTCAACGCAGATCTATGGACTTCTCATTATTAACCGTATGCACAAACCTTTCATCTTTTCTTATTTCCATCCGAAAATAAAGTAAATTGAGTTAGTCTGCGGTTGATTTTACAGATAAAACTTTATCAAAAGGTATATTCCAGTCATAAATCTTTTATGGATCAGAGTGCTTTATCTTTCAAATGGCAGCAATAAGTGAAAATATGATTGAACTTTGAAGCACTTCAATCAATGTGAGGTGCCCAAATCAGTGGATGTTAAGTAAGCTTTAACAGATTTGGTGCAATAGTTCTCTGCTTTCATGACACTGAAACCATAACAGTAATCAAATAATATTATTATTTACCACCACAACAACAAAACATAAGAATTATACCAAAGCAACACTCAGATAACTGTAACAACCACAATCATAATGAGGATGAACAAATTACACTGTTCATTCTATAGTTCCTAAATGCCACACGAAAACTGAAGCCTGATTTGATAATTTAGTTACCACCACCACAACAAAACATAAGAATAATTATACCAAAGCAACACTCAGATAACTGTAACAACCACAATCATAATGAGGATGAACAAATTACACTGTTCATTCTATAGTTCCTAAATGCCACATGAAAACTGAAGCCTGATTTGATAATTCAGTTACCACAAAATTTGATTAATTGAGAACACGCAGACTGTTTTAGTATACTGCCATCGAACTGCATGTGGCATAATTATTCTTTGTAGCAATATAGAAAATATGAGAATATCAAGACATATACCTTCGTCGCCTCTGCATCATAACCCCAGTCTGGAGATATTTCCTGGATTGCGAATTTCTGTTTTTGTGCAACCGTCAAATTTGAATCTCTTTCAAGAGGAACCTCGTGGGCTTGGTTAAGAAACATTGTATAGTAGTCGGTGTTGGTATCTTGAGTTTCTACCACTGACGAATATGGAGAAAATTTGCAGCTCTCAAGCAATAAAGAAGCTGATAATAAAAGAGGTTTGTTAATGGCTCACATCTTCAAACCAATTAAATAAAGCACAAAAATGTTACTATTTACGAGCAGTAGCAGATGAATCATACATTTTCCAAAAGTATTTCCAACAGAAGGTGGCCAATTACAGTGTTTATGCTCTTCAGTTGTACCTTTCGTTGAAAAAGATGATAGCTTTACCTGTCATGAGATGTACAATTCATGGATGAAAGACATGACATTAGGTTTTGAAAATTCATGAATGAAAGACATGACGATAGGTTTTGTAGAAGTTTTAAGGAACCTTTTGAAAACAGAGGTATCTTAATAGCTGCAGCATAATCAATATCTTAAAAGCCGAGTATAATATTTAATTGCATATTATTATTTAAAATGCCCCCGATTAAATAATAGAACAGCTAAGAATCTCAAAAATGAGAATAGAGGAAGACATCAATGATCTTTAGGTTACTCACATTTTCGTCCAAAAAGTTGAACTGTACGTCCTGAGACTCGAGACCCGATGAAGCCTTACATGAGTCCAGCACCTCGTTCCATGATAGAGAGACGCCATTTCGAAATGCATGTTCATAGCCCAGAACTTCTTGATGATGTTTGTCTCCGTCACCAATGTAAAAGGAATTCATTAGCAGCTCTTCTTCCTTGCTTTCTTTCATTACATCTAATAATAATATAACAAAGACAGAATGGAAAGGGAGTCAAAAAGTAGAATAGTGGAACTGAAATTATATGTCATTAATGATCACTTTGCAAGTTTATGTTATGCATTGTAGTTACTGGAACAATGTAACCAACTCCTGAAAGTCCTAAAGTATAACAGAAAAAGATAGAGAACGTATAGTTCAATACACAGTGCCACCAAGGCATTAAAGGAAACATCAACAAGACAGACATAAGTTATTACCACCCTCATGCTATCCAAACAACACAGGTGTCAGGGTCATAATGAAAAAGGAGACAGGATTGAAATCTCTTCAAAATTTGTTCATGCATATTTTTTTAGTAGTACACAGCTTCTTGCATAACCAGCAAAACATGAAGTTCTCAACTCCAAAAAGTCCATCAATTATGAAATATCTATTAATGAGTTACATCCAATATTTCACTCTTTACATTTCAGATTGTCATATCGTCATTGTGTGATAAAACCTAGAGGTAGTCATACAGAAAGGACAGGACACAAAAACTTTGATGAACTAGATCTCTGACATAAATGATAAAATAGCATATTTTAAGTAAATATTTATGACATTTACAAGCTGGAATGTATGCACCGAACAATTCTGAAAATCCTGTGAAGCATTAAAAGGCAAAGAGAAAGGAGAACCCAATAACAAGGCCACCCATGCATAAGGTAAACACTTTAAGGGAGGTATCAACCTGGGCCTTAGCTTCATATTGGAGAATTTATAATTTAAAAAATTTATTAGATACAATACCAACATGGAACCTGATCAGAATAGAAATGTATGCGTTGATTTTTACTCCATGCATAATTCTCTTGATGATGTTTACAAAAATGCTAGAAAGTACCGGAGGATTACTACCATATCCTTAAAGTCTATCATTCAAAGAATAAAATACTGAGGAGACAAAAACAGTATGATTACTCCATGCAGTCAAAAATGAGATGGTGAATGTCCTGGAGCACTAAGTAATGTTAGGACTACCTTGCACCCCGACAAGTCCACCATTAAATTGACCATGCGACGTGTCTTCTTGTTCCTGAAAAGTTAAATAATCATTTCCATAGGGTGTTTCCCTTTTGTACTCGAGAAGATCAACATCATTTGAGTTTTCATCATGACTGAACATTGGACCAATTTCTTTAAAGCTGTCCTTATCCAAACTTAATTGCTCCTTCAGCTTTCGCAAAGCTTCAGACATCTCAAGCTCATTCAAACTTCTTAAGCCTGCTGTTCCATCTAGCCTGTTCAAGTCATTTGTCCCATCATTTAGGTTAACTTTGTCAGAACTAACTTCTGTTGAGCTTGGACTTGAAAAATTCTGATAAGGTTCAGAAGTATAGTGTCGATTTTGACTAGAACATGTGGGGCTCTGACTGAAAGTAGAAGAGGATCCTGGAGATAACTGTGGGACACATCCACTACTGGGCTTCCCCTGCAATACATAAACAGAACCGGCGAAGTCAAGAGAATAACAACAGAAAATGTCAAAGGAAAAACAGCGTAATGTCATAAGAAGATGAGTGTAGCAACTTAGTACTAGAAATGGTTTGAAGATAAGTGCAGCAACTTAGTACTAGATGCATTGACCTTGTGAAAACAAGCACATGCTAATTGGAAACGTACAGAATAAGTCATCTTGGGACAGAAAAGAAACCTAGATATCTGGCATAATGACAGTAAGAGAGATCCTACAATTGATCATGGTTCTGAATTATGAGATATCACTGTCAAGTGTCAAGTACAAATCCTTCACAGATAATAGTAGCCTGCAGTGTACACATTTCCAGCCGATATGGGTTTATACAAATGCTGTAACCAAGCTCCTTCAAGACACGGTAAGCAACCTCTGTCATTCTTTAAGATGGTCTATTTTTGGATGATCTATTCCATTTTCTAAATTGATGAACTTATCCAATTATATCCTATCTACAAGAAGTTAGTCAATGATGCTCAAACATGCTGTCTATTTCTTTCTATCCACATCTAAGGATTGCTCATATGCTGAATTATGGTTGTAACTCATACATTTCTTGAAATCTTTTTTCTCAATGGAGTATGTATCAAACACTGACGATTCTTACTGAACCATGTACGGTTTTGTCGGACTTTCATTACAGAAAATCATTGTATACACAGCAGAACCAACGAAGCACATAAGTAGGACATAAAGCTACGACTGTTGATCATAATATTCAGATTCTTGTTGGAAGAAGGTTTTTAAAAATATTGCCTTGACAACTGTGACGTCTATACTCAGTTCTAGGAGCTCACCTCACTAATTTCTCGGTAGTGCACGAGAACAATGTGTTCATATAGCCTGCAAAAGAAAGATAACAATTTACGTCACAAAAAAGACTATAATTCTTTACTCTCACACATTGTTCAAACATGTTGTTGATAAGGTGTAGTAAGGCCAAAAAGTAAGAGGAACTATGATGGAAGTCAATGATCAGTAGTTTAGCATATTGCTTTATCACGTCAGACATTAGACAATACAATGTGAGGACTTAGTTTCATTTTAAAGAAAACGAGGGGGGGGTTGATAACTCATACCATAGATTATGTTAACAAATAAGCAATTAACTGAGCACTCACGGATCCAGCATCCAATAGCTACGCCTCTGAAAATTGGGATTTTGCTCACCATGCGCATAGTAACAATTTAAAGCTTCTACATTTCCAACCTAGTCATTCAAATAAACATCATCATCGAACTGGAGAAACCTACAAAACGCCGTTAACCATAGAACAAGCTAGGAAGATACTGCATTTCTAAGTCATTGAAAAAGATTCACTATAGTAAAGTATACTAACATCGAGCTCCCACTAACAACCAAAAGAGATTAATTACGTCATTAACCCCACCACTATCTCGCTTTATCTATAAAAACAAAAGCTCAATTAATAAAGGTGTAAAATGCAAAGAGATACTGTAAATATGCAGCCCGAAAAGATGAAGAAGAAGAAGAAGAAGAAGAAGAGAGTAAATTCAAGTATAGAAAAAAGTCCATATCAATTTACAAACCGGTTAAATGTGAGTAAATGGGAAAAAAAGAGGTGCTAATGAAGACAAAAGAAAAGGAAAAAAATGCCTAACTCTTACCCTAAGATCAGCATGTCTTCAAAATTTCATAGATTACTATAGTCCAAGTTGTCCACAAAGGTTGCCAAATGGAAAAGTTCCCACAGGATGATCTTCTTCATACTAACTCGCTAACCAAAAACAGGAACAATACAGTTTAACGTATCACTAATAGCCCCAACAACTAGTTTTCAAAGTTCAAACACTAACCACTAAAGGGTTACTATCGGTTCTGGGGCTAAAGCTTCGGTTCTGGGGCTAAAGCTTTATTTAACTATTTTATTTAGGGGTTAAAGTTACTGATACTAATGATGTGATATTTTGATTGCATTGATTTAATCAGGCAAAAAAGATTAATAAATTTTCTTCTCTACTGCAAAAATTGAATTAGTAGAATAAGTAGGAGATGTGAGAAACTGGTAGAAAAGTAAGCGAATATAAAGTCAATCACACTTTAATGCCTGACAATATCATTATAGTTGAACTGTAATTCCACATAATGAACACATAGTTTTTTTAACTTTCTACTATGTTTTTGGATTAATAAAACCATGCATATATATGTAATGGGCACCAAATGCAGATAGACATGTCTGGACAATGGAAGGACTACTATATATGCTTTTGGATTAATAAAACCATGCATATATATATATATATAATATTGTTCATACAAGTCCTACATGTCAAAGCAGTGTTCCGTGTACAAAGTCAGATTTTAACTACACACACTGGATTTTAGAGAATTTCCAGACTAGAAATATCTATAAAATATAAAGAGAGTTTTGCAACTACTTGAACAAATAGACCAACATATATTTTATCTTTGATAAAACCTAAAGTTGTTTAAATTGAAAGGTCATATGTCTCAATTAATGTCTTGGACAAACCTTTAGTCGTTCATGTGCTTCCCCTACAGTTCTTCCATCCTTTTTCTTACGCCAACTATGCCCATCTTTACGAAAGAAACGGAGGACTCTCTTGTTAATAAGAAACAGAGATCCACCTGTTATAAAATCCATTTAACATTATAAGCAATCAATTAATATATTAATACTAAAAACAGGAAACTTATAAACAACTTTCCCAAACAAGAGACGGTAAATGTGTAGAAGATTACTAGCTGGCTGTTTCAGCGGCTCCTCAGTCAACTGGTACATCTCATGATTCTGTAAAATAAATAGCACTTCGGGAGGCTTCAGCCAACGACTTTGAGCTTCTTCATAAAGATCATTGATATCATATTCTGAGAAAACAAAGGAATAGCATTGAACAAGTTTTCAACTCACAAGTAAGCTTGAAAAGGCAGAGATCTTTATGTAGAGACACTAATCAGTGAGAGTACAGCAGGGGATGAAAGTCATTATGCAGGCATGCCTATTTGTACAGATCAACAATTTGCATGACAGGATGTAATGGAGCAGGTTGCATCAATTCCACCACAGAACTTAGGATTAATTCACCTTTTGACAAACAGAAATCTATTTTCCAAGAAAAATCTCATAAGTGTCCTATACAATAAGCATCATTAACTGAGACCTTAAGCTACCATTCCTTCACCGACAATATCATTACGATGCATGGCGACTGGCGTCATTTAGAGTATAGTCATTTTTTCTCTTTTGATGGTCACTGAAAGTACAATGAAGCTATTTATTCCAGAATAGGAAGAAAATGACACTTACAAAATCACAAAATTTTTCATGTATGCGAGCAAGTATGAACTGAAATGTAGTAATTCATTATCTTGATTTTTATTTTTAGTGACTATGGAGGCGCTAAGTACAGTTATTTACAAAGTTGTTTTGGCTTGTGGGAGTAATGATGGCTCATGGCGGGTCTCATGGTTGTAGGTGAAGGTGGGAAATTGGGATAATGGAATTCTTCTAATTTTTGTCATTTGATTGACGAAAAATCCAACAAATAAGAAATCTTTCAACTTGCAGCTATAATTCCATCTCTGCGTTCACCCCTCACTTCAAATCTATATGGTTTACTAATATATGGTTTCTATGTTGCCCAAATTCTATTCCATGAAACATAGTGATCTTATAACAATCTCATAAAACTTGTTGTCCAACTTCATGTGTTGTACAACCACATAAAAGCTGCTTAGCTTTACCGATCTTTGTTAAATCTGTTAATTGTATCCTCCCGACTACCGAGCGACCTTAACCAGATGAATGATCGAATTAAAATGCTCTGAGTTCTAATAAATTATGAGCAAGGACAAAAGAGTCTTCAGATAGGTACGGAATCCAAGAAATCCTATTGTTTAAAAACCATTCTTCTCAAACGCAGTCAGCCTCAAAGCAAATATTACGCGCATCATGCTCAATTGAAAATAAATAAATAATAAATCAGCACGACTAATTAGTAATTACTTACCTGCTTGCATCATGTTCAAGTCGACCAAGCAAAATTAACCAAATTACGAACTTAGCATGAATTTGGAACACAGTATTTGAATTGAACTCTGAATCGAAGACGTTATGTATAAAGACTCAGAACAGAGCTACAAGAAGACGATGAAAACGATTAGCTTGCACAATCCCCTATCGGATCGGTCGGATAAACCCAAACTCTAGCAGCAATTGAGAGAGGGAGAGAGGGAGAGAGGGAGAGAGGGAGAGAGGGAGAGAGGGAAGTGTCTGTGTGTGTGTTTGACTTCAACGCGGATGCCTACTTGTACGGTTAGCGAAGCAGTACTAAAGTGGCAGAGACAGGTATAAGTAGACGCAGTATGTGCAACGAAAGCGGCCATCAATTTCTTATTTTCTTCCCTTCGCTTTGACGTGGCGTATTGTGAATTGGAATATCTTCACAACCTCCTATTGAACCGGTTGTAGAATTTTTCGTTACTGTACTGAACCGGTTTAGTTTGTTCTCTCCCTTCCTCAAGTCTGCCACGTTCCCACCAATATATATTTGCAAGGAGACTTTTTTTTTTGGTTAAAATGTCACATTAACCATTTACAAGTTTACAACCATCAGCACAAAAGGTAATAAGATTAAGGTGATGGGTGTAAATAACCAAAATGACAGAGTTGGTGGGCGTAAGTGGTATTTTAGTATTTTCATGGTATATTATAGTTGCAATGAGGTAGTTTGTCCTAATTACATTGACACATTATCTAGTTTTAAAACACATACAAACACGTCCAATCTAATTTTATTTTACCTACACATCTGTCCATATAAACTTTTCCCTTAAATGTCCTTATAGCTTGCCCATTTTGGTAAGAAATTCATATTGATACATGATAATTATCTATCATATTTGTAATTTTATTTGTCCATTCGAAGAGTCTGTATAAATCAATATTTATGAATATGATAAAAACTATTTTTTTCTTATATTTTTGGTTAAAAGTTGTGATTATTAGTTAAGAAATAGTGAGACATCAACGGGAGAAGAACATTTTTTGACCTTTCATTAAGAGTGATGAAACTTTGTGTAATTATTAAAACGGTATGAGATGTATGTGCAATTAAAGAAATTGTAGGGGAGAAAGGTATAATTTACCTTTGTTTACATTTTTTTGTCAAATTTGCTTTTGACACACTTAAAAGTTTGTATGAAAAATAACAATTTTGAGGGCGCTGATGTGGATATCATTGTGTCAATCTATGTTCTGATTATTTATATCTTGTATCTTATCACTTGGACTGATTTATCATTCAATAAATAAATGGAAATTAATCCGTTAATCCAATTTGAATGTTTGTTACTTTGTATTTAAGTAAAACATCCACAATTATACTTATTTCTTCTACTCATCCAGGAGTATTCGAGTAAAATTATTTCAGTAAATAGCATAAATCATGGATAGGGAAGTGTGCGAACGGCCTATCTAATTTTATTGTAGAATTTTTTGAGATCAATGATTAGACCATGTAAAGTAGAAATACATTTTCTTGGATAAAGACAGAGATTATTCGCTCAATTTTCATGTCGGCTCCGAATTATGGTTATTTCATCATTATGACAAATACAATTGAATCTTTATAAAACTATCTCTTGGTATAAATAACAAGACAAATTACACAAAATTCTCTTTATAATCTTGCTTTGGTTATACGAATACCCCTTCTAATTTCAATAGTTTTACATAGAGCTTTCTCACTCTTAGTAATTTAAGGAAAGGTTAAAGATGCCCTTCTCCAATTAGTGTACAATAGTTATAATTTATAAGGAAATAAAATTTGGATATCATAAATAATATAACTTATCAGTATGAATTTCTTACCAAAAATAGCCAAGTGAAGACATTTTGGGAATGACATTTTACTATGGATTTTGTACTAGGTATTTTTTGAAAGGTCACAGACGTGTGCCACGTGTCATGAATCTCAACTCATGATCAACTCTCCAACTCTTGATTCTCTGGTCATGAGTAGCTCAGGTCGAGTCAGGTGGACTAGGTCAAGTCAGTTTGACTAGGTCTGGTTTAGTCGGATCGTGATTGGGGTATCAGAGAATCTTTCACGTGACGGGTGGGGAATTGACCACCATAAAATATGTCTCCAATCGCCACATGCCTTGTCAGCATCGCTTGTATTACGTTAGCATCATCATTACACGGAGACTCCAACCATCGGACCACTTCACGTTTATATCTCAATCGTCACTCATCATGTTAGAAGTATCTTATTTATGTTAGCTTGAGGGCAAGTCACATGTAATATCACCTCTCCTCAAATGATAGGAATATTCTCAAAACTTCTTAAAACAAGTTTTATCAAGGTTTGCCTCCTCCATAAATACCCATCTCCAACTCTTTGGAGATGTAAGTTCAGCGCCATCTTAGATCTACTATACTAAAATTACATAAATACTTGGACACTGGAGGCTCTTTGAAAAGGTTTTCATCTTGTTAGTGTGAACTTGTCATTGAGTTTCTTAATTTTCTTTATGTGCAGGAGATAAAGATGTTCAACATGAAACATGTGTACTCTCCATTTTTTTAGCATCAACAGACTTATTGTCGGCTACAATGAAAATTGTAGGGATGTTTATGTACATCATGAGACTGAATTAGATTCGTGTAATTAAAACAAACATATATTATTTTTTACCTTAAATAAATATAACTTGGAGAAAGCTATAGTATACGATGATATTTTTGGGGGGGAAAAGTATATGTTGATATGATTGGCCAATTCAGCCCAATTGTAAAAGAAAATACCAGCATATGTTCGATTATTGGTGTCATATATCTATCTATTCAACGAAAAATGTGTCAAGATCTTTCTCCCCGACTGTATAGAAAATCTCCACATGTTAGAGCCTTCAGCATCAAATTACCTTTGTTAGGCAAAAGACAATAGAATATTCCACAAAAATCTTTTTGCTACAAGAAATGAAGATCAACGAAATAAATCATCAGCTTAAAAAAAACAAATCATATTTTCAAAGCAAGCTTTTGTACTTAAAAAAGACAAGCTTTTGCAAAAGGCTACTCTTTAATTATATAAGGAGTATAATCGCAGTTTTCTTAATCTATGGCAGTGATTTTAACTGCCACTAATTTTTTTTTTCGGCGGTTACAAAATCGTCGCTAAATTGACTGTCGCAAAGATTTTTAGCGCACGGTCTTAACAATCGCCGGCAAAGATAAATCTTTATCAAAAGTTTTTTTCTCTTCGCCGGAGGTTAGAAAATCGCCGGTAAAGTGTATTTAGCGACGGTCAAACCGCCGCCAAATGCTCAGAAAATTGGAAAAAAAATCTTTCCCGTCGGTTTTAAACCGCCTCTATAGGCTACAAACCCGGCACTATAAATTGAAATTTTGACAAGAATTTTTTATGTTTTTTAAACATCCCATAATTTTTTAAAAATACCTATTTTAGAAAATATTCTATATCATAGATTTCAGAATATTCACAAATTCTTGTATTTTAAACGTTCAAAAATTCAATCATTCACAAATTTTAAAGATTCAGAATTCATCAATTGAAACATTCACAAATCTAAAGATAAAATATTATAAGTTCAAACTTTAGCAAATATAGTATTTTCATTGTCACTGAACTATACGCGACCATGAAGTTGAGGGAGGATCTCCAGAATCCTATAAACACATAAAAATGAACAAAATTAGTATTAGTGTTGGAATAAACATAATTTACAATTATGTAAATGACTTTGTGCTTTTATCATTTTCATAAGGGAAAAATAGCAGAAAAAGACAGGTTTCGGGGGTGAAGTTGCAAAAATGACCGAAAATTTTTTTATTTGCAAAAAAGGCCAAAATATGACCACAGTAAATAATTTAGTTACCAAAATTACATAGTGGTAAGTAAATTATTTACCATATTTTGGCTGTTATTGCAAAACAAATTTCTGGACATTTTTACAATTTCAGCTAGAAAATGGGTCATTTTTACAGTTCTTCCTTTCATAAGGTACGCAACTTAGGATTGAAGTTAAACTTGACCATCTTAAAGTTCATGGAGTTGTCACTAAACTCTCTCATGTTCTGCATGGGAACGAACGCCGCCTAAAATATTTTTACAAAAACAAAAATATTACTTATAATAAAAAAGATTTAAGTACCATATCATCTTATTTTTTAGCATATCTTTTCCTTCATGAAGAATGATGTATGTTTTGTTTTGCTTATATCGTAGTGTTTATTTCACTACGAGCCTGTTATTTGAGAAACAAAATTAGTATTTATTCTACGCAGCAAAACCACCCCACCAATATGAAAGCCTGAATCAAACTGCGATACCTAAAAGCAACAAAATGGATGCAATCATGCCATACAACCAATCATGTCAGGCAATCAAATCGCACCATAATCAAATGTTGTAAATCATGTCATTTTTCTTATATATATATATATATATATATATATATATAAGATTATATCATGCACATTGTTATCATGCAAGAACAGGAGAGAAACGACTGCCAATCCAGACCATCCAGTACACAAGGAAGTAGAAGCCTTACTGTTGTCAAATTAACCGAATAAGCACATGATCAAGATAAATCTAGAAGCACACTCAATCGTTGACAAGAACAACGCAGGCTGAAGCCACATAGGGAACATGCACACGCAAAAATCAGAAAAAGAGAGGAATAAAACTCAAGCAAAACATGGAAAATCAAAATCGATCGACAAGGGTTGTAAAATCAAAATCAAAGTACCTTCAAGTGATAGAGAAACTCGTGATGGAGACGGAGAAATTTTGAGAGACTTGCAAAGAAGATAGAGTTCTGAGAGAGAAACAGAGAGAAATCGGGCGAGTTAGAGAGAGAATCGAGTATGTATCTGTAGATCACAGAGGAACTCGCGGTGGAGGAGCTCGCGGTGGAGGAATCACGGTGGAGAAATCACGGTGGAGATGATCTGCGTTATGAGAAGAAGAAGGGTGGTTTCTGCGCGGGTTTGGGCGAAAATAAAAATTAGGGATTTTAAAGCTTTGTAATAGTGATTTTGAACCACCGCTAAAGACGCTTAAAAATCACCGAAAAATATATATTTTTAATGTTTTTAATCATTTTTCGACTGTTTCACTAAACTATCACCCAAAATCATTTTCTAAATATATTTTTTATTTTTTTGCAAATATTCGGTGGCAGTTTACAAGAACCACTGCTATATGTTGATCTACAACGACGGTTTTTAAAAACTGCATTCTAAAGTTTGACCAGTTTTTTTTCTGGCAATTGGCATAACCGCTGCCGTAAAACCATCGGGGAAAATCACTTTTCTTGTAATGAATGTTATCTTAATATACATACATATAATTGGAGTTGGAGAGCTAATACAAAATAAAATATAGAAAAGGAATTCTTGTTGATTTCGGCAAGTATGAGAATGCTTTGTTTGAAATTTGAAAACACTTAACTGCATTAATTCTTAAAATGTACATTGCACGTGATAATATACAAATTTAATTAAAATAATGTCTAAAAATGTGAAGAAAAATACTAGACATACAATATTTAGATAGTGCAAAAAAAATAACATAGATATCAAATGTTAGTATAATTCATAAAAATATATTAGATTTAGTTTCAATATATATAGTTGCTTCAAATTCTAATATTTTAATAATAAATTTCAATTAATGAAATAATTTGATTTTTTGTTTTATATTTTTTTTCATCCATTCTGATTTCATTTCATACATTTTGAGGTATACTATATTAATAAATTTAAGTTATGAAATTGATTGTATTGAAAAAAGCTTATACAGTCTAACAAACTGTAGATATATGACTTAATTAGAAAAAAAAGTTCTACATAGTGTTACTAAATAATTATTTATAATGTTACATAAATAGTTCAAAATATTTAACGTAGGACAATTTAAAATTTTATATCCATAATTTAAACAATATTATCAAAAAAGTTAAAAGTGCAATTATTCATTTAGTCTAAAACTATTAATATTTAATCTTAATATTTAAGTTGATGGACAATTATGAAATTAATTTTATGAAATAGTGAGAACAATTTATATCTAAAAATATTTTTCTCACTTAACCTTATTTACATATACTATAGACTATAAAAGACTAGTTTTAAAAAATCACATTTAATTCAGAACTGTCGTTATTAAAATAGAATTGTGGTACTTAAAAATACTTTCACAATGAACGCTTTACAACACAAATGATGGATTTCTGAAATGCTTCAACAAAGATATAATATATATATATANTATAAAATCACCAGCCTTCCTAAACATACCCTCAATCATAAATTGTGTGCCAAGACAAATTATTTGTCTGAGAAACAAGAGGAGAGAGATTCAATTAAGTGATGAACTATTACACCAAAAAAGCAAGTGGAAAAGGAGTCCTCTTCCTATCGATATACTTTTCAAATGTAGAGATAGAATGTAACATGTGGTCCTCATGTTATTTAGTAATATCTATAGGATAAACTATAATCGTATTGGACATTTCTGTTTCAATATAATTATATAATTAACCACCAACAAGTGGCAAACCTACCAAACTAAAAAAAACGAGAATATCTTTTATTTAGTCCAGTGAGGGTCAATGTCAACTCAGAATTAAATTGTTCCATCACATGATTAGCTCCCAATTGGATGAATATGGAAACTAAAAATGTGAAAAAGTCAAATATCTTGTATTTTTTTTAAATAAATGAGACTTAAAATAGTGTTTCAAAATTATTTAAGTGATTTATCAAACTCACATGGTAATATTGTATTAGACAACGTTACCAGGGTTTTATATTTGATAACACAAATAATCTTTTACGAATTCCAACCATCTCCACTATCTAAGGTTTAGTTTCTTTTGCATGACGAATTACTTCAGGCTCTTATAGTTAGTAGATATTTTATTCCTGAGCAGCATACAAATAATGCAAAATTTTTTTAGTGAAAAACCAATTCAGCCAACTAAGGATCGAGAGACGAGAGTTGGGTAATGATGCCCTTACATTATATAACCTTTCCTTGTTGTGTTAAGACACCACTTAATTTCTTATAAGAAACGTCATTGTAGATAACTAAATTGTCAGCTACAAAAGGCACTAACAAAAAGGTAGTGTAGACATCAATCACTGCTTTAGCTCCAAGAAATATTTCTAGCATTCTTTTACTCCAAATGAATTTTATTTTCTTTATTGTCAAATGCATCAAAGACGAGGATATTTTTGAAACTCATTCAACGATTCTTCGATAGAAACCAGCTAGCTAAAGAAGTTATGAACATTCTTAACATAAAAGGTTGAGTCCACTTCATTGATGTGCCTCGATCTTGTTTGGATGTAAATATCTCAATTATAATTATTTTTGCATGAGATTAACTCGCAAAGTAGATGATATTTAAGTGCAGAATACTTTGTTGGAGATCAAGAATCACGTCCAATTCTTAGCATGGAATGCAAACATATTTTACTACAAACCAATTGATTAATAGTAAAACTGAAGTAATTCATGTCCATTTTCAGATTGAGAGCTATGACATAACTATCTCATCAAGATGTAACTCGCGAAGGAGTACCAACCAAGACATAATCCACGCTCATCACTTTAACATTTTAAGCACATCAAATCATATGATTATGAACAATATAGATAAATAATTCATACAACAATTCAATCATGATTCTCAAAGCCATTCTCATTTTGGTCGTGAAGATATTCGTCTACACATTAACAAGGACCTTCTCTAAGTTTTTTATAGTACAGTGATCAATAGGAGAGCAAATAATCATGTTAGTAGAATTAAAGATGCAGATGAAAATTGGGTGGTTAATGACCCTGGTATTATCAATACTTTTAGGAAGCATTTTACAGGCATTTTCACTAGTGAACCAGTTTCTGAAGTGGATTGGATTCTAAGTTAGTATACTCCTTGGGTTAATAATGCTATCAACTCTGAGTTGTTGCAACCTGTGACTATGCAGGAAGCTAAGATTGCAACTCTCTTTAGGGGCTTTAAAGGCTTCTGAGTCAGATGGTCTTCCAGGTTCTTTTTATTTCAGAAACATTAGGAGCTGCTTGGTTTTGATATTTAGAAGGCTGCACTTTATTTTATTTTTACAATCTTTACCTTCCCAATTCCTTGAATGAGGCCCATATAGCCCTTATCACTAAAAGTTAACCATCCTGAGTATCCTTCCCAATTTAGACCCATAGCCTTATGTAATTTCACTTACAAGATCCTTGTTAACAGACTTAAGCCTCTCTTGGATCCCAACATTTCTCCTTGTCAAGGTCCTTTTGTCAGTGATAGGCATATCCAAGAAAATATTCTAGTTGCTCAAGAAGTGTTTTTTCACATTAAGAAGAAGAAGAAAGGCAAGAAGTGCATTATGGCTTTAAAGTCTAATATGGTGAAGGCCTATGATAGGGTGAGTTGGGTTTTTCTTCAAACTCTTTTGAGAAAATTGGGTTTTGACAACAAGATAATCAAGCTCATTATGTCTCTAGTTACTGGGGTATCTTATAATTTTCTTCTCAATGGCACTCTCATATTCTCTTTTAATCCTACGAGGGGTCTTAGACAGGGAATCTCCCTATCTATTTCTCTTAGTAGCTGACTGTCTTTCTAATTGTATTGAGAAGGCTTTTTCTAATGGGGACTTGAAGCCTGTGAGGATTAAGAGGAAATTCCCCCTATTTCACACCTTCTATTTGCTGATGATTCTCTATTCTTTTGTGAGGATGATGAGGCTTAAGTTCAGAAATTGGCAATTTGTCTTGATAAGTATTGCAAGGCATCGAGTCAGAAAATTAGTTTGGAGAAAAGTAATGTGTGGTTCATTAATAATGTGAACCAAAATAAAAGAGTTGATCTAGCTGCTATTCTTGGTGTTCCTATCTCAAAGGATAGTGATAACTACTTAGGTCTTCCTTCTGATTGGGGGAGTTCTAAGTCTAATTTATATGCAATACTTCAGGACAAAATGGAAGCTAGAACTGGTATTTAGAAATCTAATTTACTGTCTCATGGAGGCAAGGAGATACTTTTAAAGTCTGTTGCTGAAGCTTTACCTAACTATGCTATAAGCATTTTTAAACTACCAAAGAAAGTCTGTTACGATTTGCAAGCTGCAATCTTAAGATTTTGGTGGCATATTTCAGGTGACCAATAAGGTTTGAGGTGGTATTCTATGAAGAGATTTCATGCTTCTAAGTTTGATGGAGGCCTTGGTTTTAAGGACTTGGAATTGTTTAACTTAGCTTTACTAGCTAAGCAAGGTTGGTCTATTTTGTAAAATCCTAACAGCTTTTGTGCCAAAATTTTCAAAGTAATTTATTTCCCTAATATTGACTTCTTGCAGTCCAAGGCTCTTAATTCTTACTCTTGGTCTTGGAGAAGCCTTTGGAGTGGGAAGGAGGTTATTATAAAGAGAGTTGTTTGGTGTATTGGCAATGGTACTTCAATTAATATTTGGTATGATTCTTGGATTCCTTCTTATCCTGAGATTAGTACGTTCAGAGCTCCTGATGTCTTTAAGGTGGTAGACCTCCTTCTTCCTTCAGGTGGTTGGGAGCGACACCAAATTTTGAATATTTTCCCGTAGTGGGTTAGTAAAGAAATATTCAAGATTCACCATAATCTTTTGAAAGAGGACAATCTTGTTTGGCCTTTAAACAAGAATTGTGTTTTTACTGTGAAATTAGCTTATCATTCTCTCTTTAAAGATAACTCAGCTAATATTGGTAGTTTTTCTTTGAATTATGTTTATTTTGACTTTTGGAAGAAGCTGCGGAATATTCAAGTTCCTGCAAAAATCAGATATTTTGTTTGGAGACTGATAAATGATTTTATTCCTTCAAAACATAATTTGATGAGAAGGAAGATTGCTCATGATGATCTTTGTCCTCTTTGTGGCTTGTTTCTTGAAACTTTAGAGCATTATTTTTTAGTGTGACTGGAGTAAGTGTTGTTGGGGTGTTTTTGATATTTCTAAACTGCTCTACCTTTGCTAGTTCTAATATTGGAGTTTGGGTTAAGGATAGGCTTATGGAGCTGTATAAGCATCATGATGTCAATTGCTCTATTGTGTCCTCCTTTTATTTCATATGTTGGCATATATAGAAAGCTAAAAATGGTTTGGTTTTTGAAGGTTTTTATTCAGATCGTGCTATTGTTGAAAGAAAAGCCTCTTTTGCTGCATCTAGCTTCTGGGAAGCAAATTGTGCTCCTATCAGGATTTCTATAGGGTCTGAACTTTTTAATTCTGCTTCTTGCTTTAGTTCAGTTTAAAATGCTTCTCTTGGTGATTTCTTTTTCTTGCTAGAAACTTTTCAGGTTCTGTGGTGGGAATGGTGGGGAAAAAGGTTGATGCTTTTTCAGTATTCATGCAGAATTATTGGTAGCTAAGGAGAGTTTAATTTTGGCTCCTAACAAAGGGTGGAAAGTTATTCGGGTTTGAAGTGATAATTTGCAGCTTATCTCTTGGCTTAATGGCACTGTTTGCTAGGATTGGAGATTGCAGAATTTGGTAGAGGAGATTTCATCATTTTCTTTTGATTCTATTTCCTTTCGATGGTTTAGGGGAAGTATTAATTTTGTTGCTGATAGTATTTCTAAGTTTAGCTCTGGTCAGAATAATGATTTAATGCATACTGATTCAGCGCATCCAATATTTGTAATCTCACCCATTTAGATTTTTTGAGTGGCTTTAAACCACCTTGATTCTTTATAAGAAATATGTTTTTGTTAAAAAAAATATATATATAAGCACTTCATGACGTTCTGACTTCTAGCTGGCACAGACTTCTAAAAAAGTCACTTCTTATAAAATCATTTAAAAATTTGTAAAATCTTATCAAAATCTTGAGTCTTGATATTAAACTATAACACCTCTAGCTAATTACTTTATTAGCCTAGGATGTATTACGCTCTTAACTAATAAATATTTTAGTTCTATTTAAAATATAAATCAATTGAATCTTTTATTTAAGTTTACTGATATTGAGCTCAAAATACTCGAATAAATAAAACTAGCAGTGAAATACGAAGTTAATTAGTAACCATTAATTTCAAAGTATACAAATTAAAAATTAGAAATCCATAGAAAACTTCATTGAACTTAAATAATATTTCAAAAATAACAAAATAATTTCATAGGAGGAATCACAGATACTAAGGGAGTTTTACCTATCTAATTGACCGTGGGAAGCAAGACATTGATGACAAAATTTTTTGTTGTTGATACAATTGCCCATTATAATGTACTACTTGGGAGGGATTGGATATATGCCAGTTTATGCGTGCCATCTCCAGTTCACCAACTTTTATTGTTTTGGAATGGGGAGATAGTAGAAGTCGATCACGATGATAGTAAATCAATCTTAGCCTCGACCAATGCAGTAGAGGCCAGGTATTATGAAGAGGAAATTGGTTTGATATAATTTCTCTTTTGGAGTAACCGAGGCCACACTTATGGTATCACGACCTTGAAGAATTTTAAAGTACTTTGCCAAAAAAAGATTTGTAAAGAGTTATTTCGGCCAACTGCGGCAAGGTTACCAAAGCCGATAATTGAAGAAGTTTTAGAATGAATCAATCCAAAGGTGAAAAAGAAGCCGCTATTCGCGGAACAATGCGGAGGCTCACGGCCTATTTGGCCGCCAAGAGGATGGATGATGAAATGGTCGTATATTGGGCTGAATTTCTAATGGAAGATGATACCCAAGAAGAAAAAATAGATTTTGAAGAACCTAAGTTGGCTTTGCCAAAATGGATGACTCAAAGGCTGAGGTACAAGACCCTTTAATAGAAGCCAACCTAGGTGAGGATGATAAATATGGGCCAACCTTTGTGAGTGGCTTATTAGACCCAGATTTGCAGAATGATATTATTAAGTTATTGAAGGATAGTTCAAAGATTTTTTTGCATGGGACTATCATGAGATGACAGGCCTAGATAGAAGTTTAGTCGAACACAAATTTTCTATAAAAGATGAGTTTAGGCCGCACAAACATCCACCGAGGAGAATATCACTAGATGTAATGCTTAAGGTTAAAGAGTAAATCGAAAGGCTTTTGAAGGCCGATTTTACTAGAACAGCCCGATACGTGAAGTTGTTGTCCAATGTTGTACTTGTTGTGAAAAAATGGTAAAATTCATGTTTGCATCGATATCAGAAATTTAAATGCAACTACACCTAAAGATCAGTATCACATGCCCATGGCGGACCTGCTAATTGATGGAGCGACTCGACATTGAATTCTCTCTTTCATGGATGGCCACTCAAGTTATAATCAAATTTACATTACAGAAGAAGATGTGCCAAAGACAACATTTAGGTGCTCAGAGCGATTGGAACGTTTGAGTGGGTATTTATGTCGTTCGACTTAAAGAATGCTTGTGCACTTGCCAGCGATACATTAATGCTATTTTTCATGACATGATACGCTGAATGATGGAGGTTTACATCGATGATGTAGTTGACAAGTCAACCAATAAAGAGAATTACTTAGCTGACATGAGGACTGCAAGCTCATAGTTGAAAATGAACCGCAGAAATACGTCTTTTGTGTATCTACAAGAAATTTTCATGGATTTTTTGTACATCAGAAAGGCATTGAGATTGACAAGAATAAAGCATGGGCTATCATTGAGGCTCCACCACCAAGGAATAAAAATAAGTTGTAAAGTGTTTTGGGCCATGTCAATTTTCTAAGATGCTTTATTTCAAACTCAGCCGGGAAAATACAATCTTTCTCAACTTTGTTAAAGTTGAGAAATGAGGCTGAATATATATGGGAGAAGCAATATTAAGACGCTTTCGATTTGATCAAGGAGTATTTGACCAAACCTGCTGCCTAGAATAAACAAGTTTCTTAAGCTCTATATGTCAGCATCAGAAAGGTCGATAGGTTGTTTGCTGGCCCAAGACAACAAGTGTGCGATAAAGCAAGTTGTATATTACTTAAATCGTTGTCTTATATCATGTGAGCTCAGATACTCCCCAATTGAAAAATTATTCCTTACATTATATTTTTCGACCATTGAACTTAGGCATTAAATGTTACCCACCATAGTCTTTATCATCTCAAAGACTGACTTGGTGAAGTATATGTTGACGAGGCCGATTATTAAAGGAAGAATTAGCAAATGGATCATTACTCTATAAAAATTCTCTTTCCGTTTTATACCACAAAAATCAATGAAGGGTTAGGCCTTAGCAGGTTTTTTGGCTGACCACTCGTGCCTAGAATTGGAAGGAGAATTAGATCTAATTAAGATTGCTTTAGTGAGTTTAAAGCCATGGAAGATGAGTTTTGACGGGTCTAGAACAAAGAATTCGACCAGGGTAGGTATTGTCATTGAATCTCCAAAAGGACGAAAGATTCAGTTTGCTTTTCAGCTGGATTTTCAATGCTCTAATAATCAGGTTAGTACGAGGCTTTGATTGTTGGCTTAGAGATTTTAAAAGAGATGAAAGCTTCAATCGTGGAAATCAAAGGTGACTCCCTTTTGGTTTTGAAGCAAGTTGTTAGAGAATTTAAGTGTTTGAGCTGGCATTAGCTCCATATTATGTCGTAGCTGAACAACTTTTGAGAAATTTTGATGACGTAGTGCTTTTGGAAAATGTGCATACTTATTACGAGACATTAAAGGACAATCACATTCTAAGCCATTAATGGCCGGTTTTTGAAGAAATACCACCCTACACGGCTTTATTCTTAATAAATGGACAGACTAGTGATGTTTTTAGCACATGATTGTAAAATGATATTTTTCCCCTAGGTCAATCCACATTTATTTAAAGAAGTTGATGCCTAATGGGCCAACATTTTATTACTTTGGTTGTTAGTTTGTTCAATGTGCCTTTCATTTTAAGGGAGCATACATACAATGCAAGGCCGAGAACGGCCTTTGTGATAAAACCAAAATGACCTAGTTGGCTAGGTTTGTTAAGAAATACAAGTTTAACGTGACCCTTAGCCATGTTGAATAAAGAGAGAAATGATATTAGAATTAAAGCAAACTTCATAACATGTGTTTATGACATTCATTACTCATATTAGGAAAATGAACAAGATGATCTAGTTCAATCAAAACAAGCATGCCTTATATAAAGAGGAGGCATCTAGGAGTTAAAGCCAGAATGTACTAAACTTTTCATATGTTCCCAGGCTGACTCCAAAGAAGAAATTTCTTGCTCGGCCTTATATTTTTGCTTTCCATCTGAGAGGCTTCAATCATAGTAGATTCAAAATGCTGCATAGAAGTCATAGCCTCTTGACTTAACTCGCCGATATCACAGTCTAGATTTGCTACCATCGCTTCTTCTATGGCCAATTTTTTCTTCAATTCTTCAATTCTTTCATGAGCTTCAATAGCTTTTTGTTTTCTATCCGAGTATTGAGAATGAATTTTTCTTAACCCATGTTTTTGGCTTGAAAGTAAGGAAGAAATCACGGTGGTTGCCTTGATGTTATCTTCGACGATGGTATATTTTTCTATACCCTTAGAAAGACCATCAACAAATGATGATAATGTTGACTCGGACTCAGGAGGGAAAGATCTAGCCAAAGTGAGAAGAGTCATACCCTTTTCAAAGCTCTCTTTGTTTATAGGAGAAGATAAGACTTGAAATTTGATAGCCAGTAAGGGACGAATCAGATCTTCCGCTTGTTTCAAGATTTCCACGGTGAATCAGAAGTTTCAAGGGGAGGAATATTGTCAGGAGCCTCGGGGGATTTGACTAGCCGGCGAAGCTGGGTGAAAATATCGTTGGCATTATCCAAAAATGTTATCGGGGGCAAAACCTGCATTCATGCTTAATTTAGTGCTCGATCATTAATTATAAAATAAAAGACTGAAAATATTTGACACACTAAATGCGAAATTTCTCAGGGAAAGCTCTTCATGGACTAAAGAAGCCAAATCTGAAGTTGAGGCCTGAGTCAAAAGGGAGGAATGCAAGAAGATCTTTCCCTGAAGAAATTTGAGTCAAAAGGGAGTCAAAAGTGATTTGCAGAAGTATATTTGTCATGGCTTGAGAAAACCTAAGATTATCTCATCAACAGTGTTAAGGGAAAATGGGGCAAATCCTCTGAGTCCACCAATCATTGAACACGGGAGAGGTATTAAAATGAGGGGAGCGACCAAAGTATTCGAAAGAATTTAGAGCTACCTCAGAAGCCGCATATACCTCATCTACTTCTTGAGAAGAGAAGAATATAAATATGTCCCCTATGTGTGAATTCTTCGTAAAAGAAGGTGGCCAAGGTAGAGCTTGGCGAAGACCAAACTGGCCAGCAAAAAGATTGGGTGAGTAGCATTCAACCCCACTTTTGTGATCTTGTCAACCACACAGCCAAACTCTAAATATCTACCAATGAGGTAACTTGCCCATATCTCATTCATTTCTATTACTCGACCTGGGACATGAAAGTTGGGTCTAAGCTTCACCCAACGGGGCCACAATGTGGATGGTTCAGCACATAAAATGATGAAGATGGACTAGACTTGCACTCATATAGAAATCCAAGGCAGTCTTTAGCATAATCATCACGCAAAGAGGCCAAGACATACTTAAATCCCATAGCCAACAACGGGCCTTGAAGTGGGAGATTGAGACCTAACTCTAGAAAATATGCATGGAGCTAAAGTTGTAAGAGCCAAAAAGGACTAGGAGTAGAAGGATCCATTTTCAAAGACACGAGTTGGTATAGGCCTCGATATAAGTGAATGAGTACGAAAGGACCCAAGGCCAAAGCATGGCCATCAGATAGAGGGATGAGATATCGACAATCAATGGTCTCGGGGACGTCGGCCATGGCTTTAGCAAAAGCTTTTCCTTCATTTTTGTGGCCATCTAGCAAAAGGAAAAGCTACGCATTAGATATGCTAATAGTTGGTTTATTTGATAAGTGTAAATAAAACTTATTAATAAAGCTTAATCATGGAGCTAAATTATCTAAGCAAAGGCTTGCAAATAGAAGAGAAAGCTTTAGACACTCAAATGAACCAAATATGTGAAAAGCATTCAAAGAGTACTTTTATCAAACATTTGGTGGGCAATATGAGTGTTTCTTTGAATCCCAAACTCTCCCATTCACACATAATAAGCATATTTTTTATGATTCAGATGCTACAAACTCAATAAATCAAGATCAAGGAGAAAAAGCACTAAACATACCTCAAAAATGGAGTTTTTGGCTAAAAGCAGCGGCTGCTCTTCTTCCTCCTTTCAACGCGTGAATGGCTGCTTTTTCTTCTTTAAAAACATGGCTGCCTTGTTTACAAAGAGTGGTGTTCATTTATTCTTCAATGGGGTAAGAAGATGTGAAGAAAAATGAATATTTTGCTTCATTCACAAGGAAATGGCGTGTTTTCTCTAAAAAATGGGTTCTTGTTTCTGGTTTTTGTTTGTATTTTCTTCAAGAAGGAAGAGGTGGATGGAGAAATGGGTGTTTGTTCTCTTTAGAAAAATGAAGGGTAGTTATTTTTTAGTCTTCAACGGGTATTAATAAAGAGAAATTTCGTGCCTAAGAGTGTTGAAAAGAAGAAGAGAGGATGTGTCATTTGGTATGAATAACTTATGGAGATTATTTTTTAGAAGTCAATTTATTATGACTTTGATTTGTTTCTCCTAAGTCTTGGGATGTTGATTTCTCTCTCCTAAGTTTTGGGATGTTGATTTCTCTCTTCTAAGTCTTTGGATTTTGATTTCTCTCTCCTAAGCTTGGGATGTTGATTTGTCTCTCCTAAGTCTTGAGATTTTAATTTCTCTCTCCTATGTCTTAGATTTTGATTTCTCTCTCCTAGGCATTGGGACTTTGATTCCTGTCTCCTAGGCCTTATGACTTTGATCTTTCACCTAGGCCTCAGAAGGTTTTTTTTTTTGCCTTAGGTTTAAAAGAATTTTTTTTCCTTAGGCCTAGGAGGATTCATGTTTTTTTGTCCTAATTTTAGGATCTCCCAATTCCAAGATCTTTTCTTTTTTCGCTACGAGATTGAGAGTCACGGTCCCCGCTATCTATTTTAAAAGGACCTAAGACCTAGGTCCTACTGTTTATAAGACTAAGAGCCATGGTCTGGTAGGACTTGAGACCTAAGCCCTAATATTCATCATCGCGGGACTGAGAAGAACAGTCCTAGCTTTCCGTTTTGATAAGACTTAAGGAGCGAGTCCTAGTTTTTTTTTTTCATTTACAGGAGTTAAAAATGTGGGTTTATTTGGACGTCTTTGTTTATAAGAGAAATTACATGTTCTATTAACATCGGCTAGTAGGCCGATCTAAACAGAACACATGGGGCATATTTGAGCCATAATTTCACAATTGGATCGTGTTATTAGAAAATTATGATTTTGTAGGCTTGATGCTAAAGCCTAAGTCTTTGGGTCGTTGATTTTTTTTCATGAAGATATTATCCTAGGAGATCTAGATCAATTCGTTCATGAGGTTCTAGGCAAATGCAAGAACTAAAGGCCTAGGGAGCCCAGGCAAATTGATATGAGATAAAGTATCTCGGCCTAGGTCAAGCTTGGGTTTTTTAAGGTGACATAGAAATCTTTAACATTTGACCCAATTTAAATTGATTCTCAAAAGTTGGTGCGATGCGGAGTTATAAGTGTACCTGATTCACTTATATCCTAGAGAATTGAAGATCGAATTAAAGATATTATGAAGATTGGTTTATCATATCTAGGACTCATTTTTCAAGAAAAAGTATACCAGATTCATCTTTTTTTGGTAAATGAAAGTATGTAAACCGAGAAAATATTTACACTAATACAAATGGCATACCCCAAGAATAAAGAAAAATCATATGGGACAAGATGTCAATTCTAAATGTAGACGTAAATAAAGTAAGTGAAATTAAACCAAAAGACAATGGTTACCCTTGATAACCGGTGCCAAAGACAAACCAAAGGTTAACCCCAAAAATACCCAGGACACAGGTTTCAAAACAGAAAAACCAAGATGCACGGGGGGCTTTATATGTCACCCATAATGCTTACAACAGAATAACCTGGCCATCCCAAGATCAACAACAAATAAGAAATTTAAGTTGCATTGTGATTTTATAAATTAGCCCAAAGCTTACAATTAGCCAAAATTATATTAGCTCGAACCAAAGTAAACAAAGATGTGAAAATATGTTTTATGCCTTATGCCCTTAGGCTAAGGCTTACAATACCATACCAATATGAAAGACACCCAAAACATTAACTTTACTAAAAAACCTGAAACCCCAAACTCCATTTGTCTACTAGTTTGATGCTAATGAGGTCTTCCTTGAATCCCCTAACATTGAAAAATTTGCCCCTCACATTCTGTGAAACAAGCTTGATGTCGTCTTGTCCCTGGTCTTGCCCTAAAAAATTCTAGAGTTCATTTCCTTCCATATGCACTACATAAAAGAGGGAAAACCAACTCTGATCACGTATGCTCTTAGTGTTCCCCATTTGCTCCAGACCAAAAGCCAAGAGATCAATTGGGTACAATTTAAAGCTCTACATACCAAGCCATGATTATCCATCAAGGTAGTCTAGATGGATCTGGCAAAATTACATTCTATGAATAAATGAGAGCTGGACTCAGCATGGCCTACACAGAACACACAGTCAAGGACTCCCCCAGTGGAAGACTGATTCCAATGTACAATTCTATCTCTAGTGGCTAATTTATTGAGAATGGTCAACCAAGAGATAAAACTGCACCTTGGGATACCAAACTTGAACCAAATAAGTTTGGCCCATCTAACCTTGTCCATAGGCTGCACCAAAGCTTGATATGCATGGCTAGATGAGAATGAGCCATTAGGGCATGCAGTCCATGTCGAAGTATTTGGAGAACCAAATTTAGGAGGTTGGAGAGGGGTACTCCTAATTTCAATAAGTTCAGCAGAGTTTGTGGCAAGCCAAACCCATTGATCATTCTGAAATACTTCACTAACCCTAGTGTCCCAATTCCAACCAGTCTTAATGAGAAATCTCTGTCCATATCTAGGCAGCAAGGCTCCCAAAGGGTGCCAAGGTTCAGTTAGCAGCTTTACATCTCTACCACTATAAATATTTACCTTACAGAAGGGCAAAAACTTACTCCTCAACTTAAGTAGTTTCCTCCAAACCCAGGATGGGTTAAAAGGAGTAGGTACTATGAATATTGAGCTCTTCCTGATCAAGTACACTTGGCACCAATTTTTCCATAGAGAGTGCTTAGATACTAAGACCAAGAACCACAAGTATTTTGCAATTGCAACTTCATTGGACAAAATCAAATCCCTAAGCCCCAATCTTTCTTGAGCCTTGTCATAGCAAACATTAACCTATGTCACCTTAGCCTCCGTATGCTTGGCTTCATCCCCATCCATAAGTAATTTCTCAAAATGTCTTGCACTCTTTTGACCACTTTCTTTGGCAATTTGAACAGACCAACCCAAAATTGAAACATGGCCGGTAAGACTGACCTAATTAACTTTAGTCTACCTGCATAGAACACGTAGTTAGAGTCTTAAAACCTAATTGTTTTATAGATTCTATCCACCAGAGTGTCATAGTCATCTTTGTAGAGATTAGTTGTGATCAAAGACATCCCTAAGTACCTCATGGGCATTTGGCCCTTAGGGAAACCCATGATTGAAATGATATCCACTATGTCTTCCTCTCGCACCCCTGACATAAAGATTTGGTTCTTCTGAATGTTTGGTTGTAGCCTAGAAATACACTAAAAATTTTCCCAAGTCTCATTCATAACCTGTACTGACTCATTGGTTCCCTTACAGAATAACAAAATGTCGTCAGCAAAGTATAGGTTCACTACCTTCAGATTCTCACACCTCCAGGTATATTTGAATTCAGTATTTGAGGCTACAAAGTTCAAAATGCCAGTAAGTAGCTCTATTACAATGACAAACAGGATAAGGGGAGATAAGGTTTCCCTTCCTGATGCCCTTGGCTCCCCTGAAGTAACCAGGAAGCTCACCGTTGATCTTGACAGAATACGAAGGAGATGTTATGCATTCCATAATCCAAGTGATGAAAGGGTCTGGAAAGTTGAGGCATTTTAGGGCTTTACCTATGGGTTCCAATTGACACTATCATATACTTTTCTAAGGTCCATCTTTAAAGCACATCTGGGCATCCCCAAAGACTTATGGTAGCTCCTAAGGAGTTTTTGAGATAAAAATATGTTATCTGCAATTCTTCTCCCAGGAATAAAGGCACTTTGGTTCTGATTTATCAGGGTTTGGCAAGTGAGTTTTCACATTCTTTCAGCCATGATTTTTGTAATGCATTTATAAAGGACATTATAGCAAGAAATTGGTCTAAAATCACCTATCGAAGTGGTATTGGGAACCTTAAGGATCAAGGAAATGGAAGTGGAGTTTACCTCTTTCAAAAGCTAACTGGTCTAAAAAAGTTCAAGGATGGCAAAAGAAACACCCCTCCCAATAATGTGCTCTTTTAAAGAAACTGGGTGGAAACCCATCAATTTCAAGTGCTTTGTCATTACCCATACTAAAAATGGCATTTTTAACCTCATCCTTGGTGATAGGTGAAGTCAAAATAGAGCCTTGAGATTCATTTAGTCTGTTAGGGAGAGCCCTCTCAAGGATACTCCAATTGATGTCATGCACAGGGTTAAGGGACCCTAGAAAGTCAGTGTAGTATTGTAGGATATGGTTATTGATCTCTTTAGGAGAGAAAATGATAGAGTCTTGATGCACCAAATGAGTGATCTTGGATCTGATTCTATTCTTCTTCATGCTCTAAAAAAAGAATTCTGATCACCTAAGTTGAGCCATTGGACTCTTGACTTCTGTTTGTACAAGCTTTCCTCAACAAGCCTAAGCCCAATAATCTCATTACTACATATCCTTTCTTGGGCAAGGAGATGGCCATTAGAGGGGTCCATTTCTAATCATTTTATGGAAGTGATCAAGGTTAGCTCTAGCCAGCTTAGATCTTGAAGGGATGTCACTGCAAAACTGCTGATTATACACCTTTAGGGCCATTTTTACTGCTTTGAGTTTTTTACTGACCTGGAACATTGTTGGTCCAAAGACCTGAGTACCCAAGGCTTGATATTGCCAGAATGCATCTCTCACAAACCAGAAATTGAAGAATTGAAAGCTGATCTTAGGCTTATGCTGTGTAGAGTCCATCTACACTACAATGGATCTATGGTCTGAGATACCAAGTGGGGTAAGTGGCATTTGACATTAGGGAAGAAATCAACCTAGTGAATATTCCCTAGAGCCTTTTTCCAATTTACACATGATAAAGGTCTCATCTTGATGCTTATTAGGGTTGAAAATACAGTCACTAAAATCATTCATTCCCTCAACTCACCCCTCCAACCTTCTCAGCAAGCCTTCTAATGACATTAACGTCCCCAAGCAGAAACCATGGTGAGGTTGATCAAATGGCATGTTGGTTTTCAAGAGAAACCTATAATTATCTCCTGGAAAATCTAGTGTGATGCATAAACAAATGTAACAAAGCAGTCAAAGTTACTACACAAAGTAGTAACTTTATACATGATGGCTTGAGCCAATAAGTCTAATACTACTAGGTTGACAACAGATGTATCCCAAGCAATCCAGATCTTTCCACACGGAGCTGAAGCATAATTAGCAATAAAGTCCCAATTGGGAAAAATATTACCAGCAATATCATTAAAATGAGTAGCATTGACCTTGGTCTCAATCACAGAACAAACAGACATATTGAAATCCCTACAAAGATTCCTCACATCAGGCTGATTAAGGGAACCATTTAGTCCCCTCACATTCCATGCTGCTTAAGGGAATCATTTAGTCCCCTCACATTCCATGCTACTATATTAAACATAGTTAAGAGTGGGAGTTCTAACAAGTTTCACCAAGGTCTCACCCAACTTGACTGGATAAGGAGTAAGTTCATATTTTCCCTTCTTCTTTTTCTTCATCTTCCTTGAACTACTAGAAGTAGTACAGGGGAAGCTAAGGGAAATGGGGATATGAAAGCTGTATCTTCCTCAATGACATAAGCTACACTCAATTCAGACCGAATAAGCTCAATCTATAAAGGAGAAACGACTTCACCGAACTCTAGATTAAGTAAAAGGGCCAATTCAAGATTAGGGTTAGGGTTAGCTATTTATGGGGTATGAGTTTTCCTCTTGGATTTTTTGAAGGTGACTACAATCTAGGGATCTTCATTAGGTGAGGGGTCAGTGGATAAGGTAGAAGAAAGGGGGAGTCATGAATTGATTTGAGAGTGGGAAAATGGTCTGAAGGAGAGAGGGGGAGGAATGGAGTTGTTAGGGTTGGTAGGAGTATGAGATGGAGAAGGGGAGGAAGGGGGATTGGTTTTGGAAATTGGAATGAAGTTCAATTCTGGCCAAAGATGAAATACTTGTGGTATCTCTTAAGGAGCCCCTCATAATCCACCTTCATCATAATAGGATCACACCCCTCAATCCCTATATCAATGTCAAAATGATCTACCAATCTAGTCTGAACATTAATCTCAACACAGATTCGAGCATAGTCTTTCTTAACACTTTTGGCTGTAATGGAGTTAGTGTAAAGAGGCTTTCCAACAACACTAGCTATGTGATCAAGTGCTTCCTTAGACCATAGTTCAATTGGAACATTCCAGAGCTTGACCCAAATAGGTAAGTGTCAAGCCTTTCTTTGGAGAAAACTAGGTTGGTTGCCAAGGTTTCAAGTCCAAAGGTTTGCCAAGTAGATGTTATGACCCATCATCCATAAATATTTCCATCTCTTCAATTGATTGAAACCTAAAGTAGAAGAGGCATTTATTGACTGTCACATCCACCAGGTCCCCATTTTTCCAAAATTGTAGGGTAAGTTTTTTGACAAGATGTAAGGGGGTTGTCTTACACACAAAGAAAGCAACTAGGCAACTGTCCACTTAGAAAACTGTCACTAGTCATATAGCCCGATAATATAACAGTAAGTCTCTCAAGTTTGAAAATGGTCATCTCCTCAAACGCCAACCTTAGACGTTGCTTCTAATTATGGTTATCCTTCTCAGCCCATGACCCGTCATGTTTGGCAGGTTCTGTTGAGGGTTGACAAAGCTTAGCATACACTGCATTTTGTTCAAGCACATGAGGAGAGAATTTTCCTTTGGGTATGGGAGGTGTAGAGTGGGTAGGGAAGACCACAATTAGGCCTCAATCCCTGGGTAAAGGCATAGAGTTCCAACTCCTCAACCATTTCATTATACTTAGGAAAAGCAGAAGGAGCAGGTTTACGAGCTGTGGGAGATGAAGGCATTGAAGTCATCGTGTTCTTGAAATTCTCAGGGAGAGGCTCATTCGTACGAGTGAGGATGGCTAACGCTAGCGAGGGCAGGGGGAAAGAGCTTTGTAAAGATGGAAAGGAGGCCAATGACAGGGTTAAATGTGTTGTCATTTCATGAAGGGTAAGATGTCCTTGCTCCATTAATTTAGCATGCTTATCTCTAACGTTATTATTACATGCAGAGGGCATTTAGGGTATTTTCAAATTAAGGTCTGAGTTGTCACTCCCTAATTGGGCCACGGGTGCATCAGGTTCCCCTCCGTTGCCTAGAGGATAGACCCCTCCTTTCTTGCTCAACTCAGTCCTCCAAGCACGTCCCTTGGCCAGAGGGCATTGGGCACATTTTCGAAGCTACTCCGATAATGGAAGAGGCTTCTTATTCCTTTGAGATGTCACATTTTCTTCCAGCTTGGAGATGGAACTATCCACGTAGAACCTGCAAACACTTTAGAGCCATCAATACATAACTGTAACAAAGAGGATACCTACGGGTATCATGGGATTTGAGTAAATCTTCACCGAGGTTCTTTACAAATCAAGCCTTCCACGCCTATATAAAGACCTTTAAGCCAAAGAAGAGGGGGCAGAACACTTTCACAACACAAGACAACTCTACAATTTTAGCTTTCAATTTCTTAGCTTTTTAGTTCTTAGGAATTGTTTCTTTGGTTTTAGTTGATTTTATGTTTTCTGATTGTAAACTTTTAATCAAGCTCATTTTCTTTGTTTTATTTTAATAAGAATTCAGTTTCTTTCAGATACGAGTAGTTTCCTCTCTGTTTGCTTGGTATTTAATATTTCCAAATATTAGGTCTCAGTGTAGTAGAAGAACCTTTTTAGGAAAATTTATTCCTTACTTCCCAATATCACTTGAGAAGAAGTCATATCACAGAGTAATTATTTTATTCGGCTAACGTGGACTGAATTGGCACGCTCCCGCACTCATCAACAGGGACGTAGATTTTGGTCCATGTCCAATCTTGAAACCTACGTATCTTGGTTTGACCCAACGAGCCGAGACACGAATTTTCGCCAAACATCATCCGAGAGAAAGTGAGTCTTTGAGGTCATAAAGGCTAAAAATTGGGTATTTATAACCTCATTAACTATTTATCCTAATTTTTTTATCTTTCTTTAAAATAAATAATTGCAAAGCTTGACCACTGAGTGGTGATAGAGACAAGAACCTAAAGTAATTTAAATTTGTTTTGTAGCTCCGTGTAAGAGATAATGTAGGGAGTAATATACGAAAATAAAAGTTCAAAATTTGAAAATAAAAGTTTCCTTAAAACAACCATAATTAAGCTTTGAATTTTAAACTCAACACGTGTTTCTTTCCTAATGGGCACTTGCTCATTCACCCTAGATGGGACAATATTATATATGATTTTCCAAGACAGATAGAAATATAGATGAACAAAAAGAAATTGCAGCATATAACCAAGTCTAGAAGTAGGAGTTATACAATAACATGATTTTTTTTCTTAAGTGAATAGTAGTTTTTAGAGTGCCGCATTACCGATTATTTATCTCATTTTCATGTGACAGATTTACCTTCTATAGGTGGTTACTGATTGTGTGGGTACACTATAATTAATTAGTAGAATAATAAATAATTTATTGACATATTCATGGTTTCTTAAATTCAAATTTTATAATTATATTTATCTTGATATAATCACGCAATAATTCTAGATTTTTGGTTATGAAAATTTCTTGTTTGCATAACCGATTGATAATTTCATTATAAAATTTGATTTTTCGTGATTTTAGCATTTCTGGTTATTAGATTATCTTTTATTGTTATGGAAAAATATCATCTTCTTCGGCATTAGATTATCAAATCACAAGCAAACATCCTTCTTCGGCATTCATCTATATTTGAACCTACAATTCATTAATCAATTGCCAAAATCTTGTGATAAAAAAAAAACCAAATTGTTAAGCCGATTGAACATTATTGCCGGTATACTGTTAATTGCTTTCGAGGGTTATGGAGATTGAAGTTGATTTACCTGCTGGTTGATGCTTGGGCGGGATTTTTTACATTTTCAAATACTTAATTTTTTTTTTTGAAAAAATGATTTACATTTTTAGTTTCAATTGATTTTAGATCATTATGGTTAATCATATTTTGATGTTATTTTAATTTTCTAATTAATAAAGGATTATGTTGGGGCTGATTTGTAGGGATTTTTCAAAATTCAACTTATATGATAATATCTTAGATTGTTTTTGATATTTTTTGAAACCAATAATGCTTCCTTTCGTCATTATTCATTTATTAATTAGAATATCGGTAATATTTGATTGATTTCACGAAATATAATTTTTAGATTTTAGTTTTTTCTTTTATATTTAACTAAATTGATTTATTTACGATTTTTTGTTTAAGTTAACATTAAAAGATGGAGATTGAAGATGATTTACCTAGTGGTTGAAGTTTGGGTGGGATTTTTAAACTCTAATTATTTTAGGAAAGAATGATTTAAATTTATTTCTAAACAAATTTTATTTTATTTTTAAGTTACCATTTATTACGGTAGTGTTTGATTATCTTGTAAATTCAAATTTAAATCTGAAAATATGTAATTTCCTTAATTATATGGTATATAGACTGAGATATCAATAACTTTCATTGGATTGACCCATATTTACAGTATAGTTACTTTTATATAGATGAATGACATTTTGGTCTAAATTTATTGACCATTTTGGAAACCTGGGATTTACCTATAATTTTTGAAATCCGGCTATTGCTTAACATAGCACTAGTAAACTTGTATGTATTGAAAATTTTCCCATGAACAAAACACCCACACAGTAACTCTAGCTAGAATCAAATTTAATCACCGTGGATCCAAATATATATATATATATATAATTACGGGAAAGATCTAATTTACACTCCAAAGTTTGATCATTCATTAATTTATATGTCTAAACTAGTTTTTTCGCCTCAAATACCCATAAACTATGAGAATTAGTCATTTATACCCTTCCCCACTAACTTCCGTTAAAATTTAACAGATTTTTTTTAATTACATTAAAACTGAAAATATTAATCTACAATATCTAAAAGTATAGAAGTTGGAGAAATTTTCTTAGACAACATTACCCCTAATTATTTTTTAAATTTCCTACGTTATACATAGAATGTATTTAACATCTCCATTATACATATGAACAGTCTTTTAGGTATTTTTTATTTATTATCCTAATTGTTCATATGAATTTTTTTAACTACTTGATTTAATTTATCTTTAAAGAGTTTTTCTCCTCATTTCTAATTGAAATCTTAAAAAAATAAGTCTCAAAAGTCATATTAACCCAATATTTCTAAGTAAAAGAATTAAATTGATCCAATATTTCTTTCTTTTAATTTTTTATTCATCATTTTATGTGTATATTAAGCTAATGAGCATTGAAAACTAAAGTAAAAAGGAAATACCATTAAGTGGAAGGAATAAAAAAACTCGATATCTGTAGTTACTTATCTTATCATATTTTACTATAGATAAAAGTGAGTAAAATATATTAGATAACTTTATCCTCATATCTCAAATCTTAATCTTAATATATTAAAAGAAATTTAAATGGGAGAATATTTTATTCTCTTTTTTACCCTTCAAGTCTCCTTAAAACTGTAGTACAATTTAAGGTTTTCACATTGTTTATCATTTAATATAATTTATATGATAGAATAATATTTTTATTCAACAATAATTTGTAAAATTATTATTTTCATAATATTACACACATAGAATAAATATCTGTAAAGATGAATTTGAGGTTATTTTGGGTCAATAATAATTTATTACTTAGAAATTTATCAAAAATAAATGTTATATAACATTTTTTATGTTATAGAACATAATGAATTTAGATAAAAAATTTCAAAAAGACTAATTATCACTTAATGATGCGGACGGTGTAACGTTGGAGTTTTTGGAACGAATGGATCGTCGCACGTGCAGTCTACCTTTTCGAAGCCATAACTTTTGACTCGGATCGACTCACGGGACCTATAAGATATCAAATCAAAGCTCGCTCAGAGATCTATGTGTAGTATTGGATTTACTCATTATGACCCAGTTTCAGGCCCAAAAAGGTCGTTTTAAGCACTTTCAGAGGCCTGGAAGCTGTTTTCACATGTTTTGGACATTTTTATAATTTTACCTTTCTTTTATGTTTAGGTTTTCTAAGACAATTTAAATACATTTTGTTTAGTTTTTATGCGGTTTCTTATGATATTTGTTTGAGACGTTTTCTCTTTATAATTCTAATTTTTGATATTTCATGATTTATCGAAATTGATGCCTAAATTCTGATAATCTCAGAATTCAACAGATTTTAGAAGATTGAATTACTGATAATCGTGCGCGATTCAATAGTGTTTGATATTGTTTGATTTTCTTCGAGACTTCTGCTACATCAGTTGGTGTCAAAGCTAAAACCGATATGTATTATCCATGGCACCACGACGAAACCAGCTGCAGCAACAACGAGTTGAGGAGATTTACGAACGTGATGATGGCGTCCAACTAGAACATCAAATCGAGCAGATTGTGGACCAACATATGGAGCGAATGTTGGAACAGTTAAACAAACAATGGCTAATATGATGGGGAATCAGAACAGGAGAAATATGCATGAACCGCGAAATCTGATCAGGCAGGGCGATTGGGTAGATGAATTAGAAGGGGAAGACGAAGGAGAAAACTACGAGGACATTCCACAGGTTTGCCGTAGGTGGCAGAGAGTCCAAGTGGATGAGGATAATAGGCGGTGGGAGGCCAGTATGCTGACTGAAATACTGGAATTTCATGGCAGTCTTCAGGCTGAGGAGTTCCTTGACTGGTTGGTGACAGTTGAGGAGATTTTAGAGTTCAAAGGAGTTTTAGAGAACAAACGAGTACCTTTGGTGGTGACTAGGTTGCGCGATAGGGCTACGGCGTGGTGGCAGCAATTGAAGCCACCTAGTACCAGGTTGGGTAAGTCCAAATTTTCTTCTTGGGAAAAGATGAAGAAACATCTGCGAGCTGCATTTTTGCCTTATAATTATCAGCATATTTTGTAACAAAGGTTGCAGAATCTGAAACAGGTTTCGAGATCGATGGATGATTATACTACGGAATTTTACCAATTGATGGCCAGAAATGAGATCAAAGAAACGGAGAAACAGTTGGTGGCGAGATATATTGGAGGATTAAGGGTTCAAATTCAGGATACTCTTAATATGTTCGATCATGTGTCTGTGTCAGAAGCACATCAGAAAGCCTTGATGGTGGAGAAATAGTCACGCCGTGCTAGTGGTGGCAGTGGATTGAGTGGCACCAATTACACTAATACTAGAGGCATGGGTCGCAAAGTCATGGGAAGTCAGTTTAACAAAGGTGTAAGCAGTAGTATCATGAAGTGTTTTGCTTGTGGTGAACCAGGGCATAGACAGTCTGATAGTAAAAGGGCTGATAAGAGGGCGTTGTTTGCTAAAACTGACGAAAGTGTTGTTGAGGACGTTGAACTTGCTAAACATCAAACTTTTGATGATTAGCAGTAGGGTGATGAGGAGGAGGTTTTTACAAGAGATGTAGGGATTGTTTTGGTTGTCAGAAGATCATATTTAACGCCTCAAGCAGTAGCTGAGGATGATTGGTTGAGGAGTAATATTTTCCAGTCCACTTGTACCATCCCAGGCAAGGTATGTCATTTTGTGATTCACCCTGGCAATTGGGCAAATATGATTTTAGAAGAGGTAGTGCAGACGCTGACTATTGAGATGGAGAAACATCTCAAACCTTATAAACTAGCCTGGCTTAAGAAAGGTGATGAGGTAATAGTTTCTAAACGTGCTTTTGTTACATTTTCTATTGGAACAAAGTATATAGATGATGTTTGGTACGATGTGGTGGCCATGGATGCTTGTCATTTGTTATTGGGTCGACCTTGGGAGTATGATCGCGCGACGATCCATGACGGACGAGCTAACACTTACACCTTTCTATTTGGTGGGACTAAAATTGTGTTTGTGCCTAATGAACTAGTAGATAAACCCTTAGTTGGAGGGATTAGTACGAATTTATTGTCTTTGGCTCAATTTGATGAGGAGTTACAGGATTCAGAGAGAGCATTCGTGTTGATTGGGAAGGATGCAGAGGAGACTGTAGTAGTTCCAGATGCAGTGGTTCCTTTATTAACAGAGTTTTCCAGTGTACTTCCAGATGAATTACCAAATGGACTGCCACATCTACGTGATATACAACACCATATAGATATGGTCCTCAAAGTAGTTTTACCGAACAGACCTCACTATAGGATGAGCCCCAACGAGCATGAGGAGCTGCGTAGATAGGTCGAGGAATTATTGGCCAAGGGACATATAAGAGAGAGTATGAGTTCATGTGTCATGCCAGCCTTATTGACACCAAAGAAGGATGGTTCTTGGTGGATGTGTATGGATAGCAGGGTTATCAATAAAATTACTGTCTGGTATCAGTTTCCTATTCCCCTCTTAGATGATTTATTAGTTCAGATTAGTGGATCTATTGTGTTTACTAAGCTTGATTTAAAGAGTGGCTACTACCAGATTTGGGTTAGACCTGGGGATGAGTGGAAAATGGCTTTTAAGACTCATGAGGGGTTATATGAGTGGTTGATGATGCCATTTGGGTTGTCTAAGGCCCCTAGTACTTTTATGCGTGTGATGAATCAACTATTGAGACCTTTTATTGGCAGAGTTGTGGTTGTATATTTCAATGATATACTTATTTATAGCACTAACTCAGATGAACATCTGCAGCATGTGAGAGAGGTTTTAGTTGTACTCCACAGGGAACAAATTTATGTAGCAAAGAAGAAGTGTGTGTCTATGACTCCAAAGGTGCTGTTTTTGGGATATGTGGTTTCTGGAGACGGATTGCATGTAGATGAGACTAAAGTTGGGGCAGTGACACAGTGGCCTAGACAAAAAATGATTATTGAGGTTAGGAGTTTTCATGGTCTTGCATCTTTTTATAGGCATTTTATCCCGCACTGCAGTAGTATTATGACGCCGATTACTGATTGTATGAAAATGGGTAAGTTTTCATGGACCGATGAGGCAGATTCAACGTTTCGATCGATTAAGGAATGCCTAGCCACTGCACCGATTTTAGTGTTGTCAGATTTTGCAGAGCCATTTGAGTTACACACCGACACTTCTAAGGTTGGGATTGGGGCAGTTTTGAGTCAGAGTAGCAGACTAGTGGCCTATTTTGGTGAGAAGTTGTCTAGCGTGAAAATCAGATATAATACTTATGACGTTGAGTTTTATGCAGTCGTGAAGCATTGACGTCATTGCCTATTTCACACTAAATTCATATTGTATACTAATCATGACTCTTTGAGGCATTTGCACAGACAGAATAAAGTGTCTCCAAGACATGCGAGGTGGGTTGTTAATCTCGATAAATTCACTTTCGTGGTAAAAAACAAGGATGGGATAACCAACCGAGTTGCAGCATTGAATCGAATGAGTAGTTTGCTGGTTGCTACGTGGTTTGAGGTACCTGGTTTTGATTCTTTTTGTGATTTGCTTGTTACTGATCCTTATTTCTCTATGGTTCTCCAAGACATATAGACTCGAAAGAAAACATATTTCTTATTACATGATGGATTTCTGTTTAAGGGGAATCAACTTTGTATCCCATATTGTAGCCTGTGATTGTAGATTATCAGGGAATTTCATGGTGAGGGTCACTTTGGCAAAGATAGAACCTTACAACTGGTGCATTCATCGTATTTCTGGCCTAGTATGCGCAAGGAGGTAAAGAAATATGCGCGCAATGGTGTAGAATTTGCCAAGTATCTAAGGGTTCTGCCACTAATGCAGGATTATATATGCCTTGCTAGTTTCTTTTTAGCCTTGGGTGGATATTAGTATGGATTTTGTGTTGGGGCTGCCTCGCACGCAGAGAGGTACTGATTCAATCTATGTTGTTGTGGATCGTTTCCCTAAGATGGTTCATTTTATCCTTTGCAAGAATACTACTGATGCTGTTCATGTGGTACAATTATTTTTCATGAGATATATCGTGTACATGGACTACATGCTTCTATTGTTTCTGATAAAGATACCAGATTTCTTAGTCATTTTTTGCCTAGCTTGTGGAAGATGGTTAATACACAACTCAAGTTTAGTAGTGTTTATCATCCTCAAACGGATGGACAGACTGAGGTGGTCAACAGGTCTTTGGGTAATCTGTTGCGTTGTTTGGTTGACGAACATGTGAAGAGTTGGGAACAGAAACTGTGTCAGGCAGAGTTTACTTATAACCATGCATTCAATCGCAGTATCAGTTTCAATCATTTTCAGGTGGTTTATTCGAACCAACCAAAGGGACCACTCAATTTGACAGTTTTACTGAGTAAGTCCAAGGTCCACGACAAGGCATAAGAGTTTATATCTGATCTGCAGGATGTTCACAGGGAAATTCATGATAACTTGTGTTCAGCAAATGCACGATATAAATAAGATGTCGATCGGACTTGCATACATGTGGATTTTGAGGTTGGGGATTTAGTGTGGGAAATCCTGACTAAGGTTGGGGATTTTGGGGTTGGGGATTTCAGTTGGTGACTACAACAAGTTGTCTGTTAAGAAGATTGGACATGTCAAGATTATTGAGAAGATCAATCCAAACGTCTACTGGTTGAAGCTGCCTAGCGACATTCACACCGCTGACGTGTTCAATGTTAAACATCTGATTCCCTTCCACTGTGATTCTTCTGATGATGATACAGCTGTTTGATGTCAAATTTTCTCTACCCTGGGGAGAATGACGTGGACGGTGTAACGTTGGAGTTTTTAGAGAAAATAGATCGTCGCATGTGGAGTCCACCTTCCAGAAGGCATAACTTTTGACTCAAGTGGACCACGGGGCCTGTAAGATATTAAATCGAAGCTCGTTCAGAGATCTATATATTTAACCCTCTACAACCCAATTTTAAGCCCAAAACGGCCGTTTTAAGCATTTTCATAGGGCTGGATGTTGTTTTCGCATGTTTTGGACATTTTCATAATTTTACCTTTATTTTATGTTTAGGATTTTCTGAGAAAGTTTAAATACTTTTTGTTTAGGTTTTATGCGGCAACTTATGTTATTTGTTTGAGACGTTTTCTCTCTATAATTCTAATTTTTGATATTTTGTGATTTATCGAAATTGATGTCTAAATCCTGGTAATCTTAGAATTCAAAAGGTTATAAAATATCAAATTACTGGTAATCGTGAGCGATTCAATAATGTTTGATATTGTTTGGATTTCTTCGAGACTTTTGCTACATCACTTTATATGATAGAACTTAGGAAATTAACGAACAGTTGTTTCATATATTACTCAAATAGTATATAGTAAAATTTTAATAATATTAAGAACAAACAAATGTCTCTATTATTTTAACTTTAAATTTAGATTTACAATCATATTCAAAACTAATATATTTATTTTAACATTATTATTAATCTTAATTTTTATATATTTGTAATTTATTTAACATGTGCGGAACATCATTACTTGTAATTCTCTGTTTCTCAACCAATTTTCTCCATTAAGTTCTTATTTTTATAATTAATTGTAATTAAGTTTTTTTTATCATTTTAGCAGGTGGAAGAAATAGCTAGTTTTCGCAAGTGAAGTTAAAGATTGTGTGATTTAAATAGAAAAAAATAATGGGTTTATCTCTATCATTACTTGTATCAACATTGAAAGAAATTGTGAAACATAAATGCTATATTTTAGCCCATTGCACCATGGATAAATCATCGGTTATCTTGAGAACACAAACCTTCAAGAAAAAAAATCAGAATCAATGAGAAAGTTAAATATTGGTTCAATTTCCTTCAAGAAAACGAACTCCAACAAGAAGATAAACAGCTTGAAAGGGATTAAGACAGAAAATGTGATTCTTGAGCCAAATCTTTCGTTCAGGACTCTTGTTATTGAAGATAGAGAGAGGATTGGAGTTTCTAATTTAATGCTAGTTTCCAAACGAAAGAACTAGCATTAAATTCACTAAACGAACTCTCCCCATTTAGAATTATCAAAGGGAGAATCAAATCCCACTAAGCTAACACATCTTCAATCAAACAGAGACACCATTCCAGCTATTTAAAAACTCATAACCTCCTTTAAATGATAAGTATGGGGAAATGAAGAAAAAGAACAAAAACCAGAGACTTTTTTTGTAGAAGAAGAAGACTAAGGTAACCGAGAAAAAATATAGAAAAGAAGCCGTTTTTCACTTTTTGTGCTCTTGAGTATTCCTCTTCTGTGTGCGTAGAGAGAGAAAGAAAGCCCAGTGGATCAACTATGGGGCTTTTCGAAATCCTTAAATGATGTCATCGTTATGTATTTTTCGCATAAGAGAGAGGGAAGAAGGAAAAAGACCCAGAGGGAAGAAGGAAGAAGGGAAAATAGGAGGTAATTTATGATGTGACTACTAGAATAAAAAAAAGAGTGATGTAGAGTTAAATAATTTATCACAATTAACATGTAGGACAATCGTTACCGTTAATATTTTTAAGTGGAGGTGTTACGGAAGGTCTAACATGAATTTAAAATGTAGTTTAATTTATAAATTTTTAAAGTGTAGAGTTTAAAATAAAAATTATCCTAAACTATAAGAGTAAAACTGTAGTTTATCTTAAAATAAACTAAAAAATCCCAAAAAACTAAAAAAAAACCCAAAAATCTTGAAGGAAAACGTCTATGAGAATTAGCCGTTTTTACAGAAGATGTTGGCAAAACTCTGAGGTCTGAGCTCTCGTCTTAGTCAATTCATCATGTTTTCGAAACTCTTTCAAAAGCCTGTGAAGCAGAAACATCATAAACAATCAGCAGAGGTATTTTAAAGAACTGTATATTCGTTTCATAAGCATCGTCTCATCAGTTTTTTCTCTAACTCGTACCTTTAAATTTGCTTGTCTTTGCCTAATGGGAAAGTGATGTGATGGACGGTGATGCAAGGTTCATTGGGTCACAGCGGCCGTCCAATGATGTGATATTTTAAATTTCCTGCTTCATTGGACGGTGATCTGCAAGTTCGTGAAAGACTTGGACGCACTAGAAAAATGTCTGAATGACCTGGTCTACCACCAGCAGACTCTATTAATAAAGGAGGAAAGAGAAGGAGATAACCCTTGGAGCTCTTTCCTTAACTTCCAACCATAAACCTCCACCAGCGCTTCTTCTTGCCGATATTTTTTGGGTTTTTTTAGTTTTTTTGGGGTTTTCAGCTTTTTTAATGTAAATTAGTTTAATTGGTGTTTTTTAGTTATTAACATTTTTAATTTCAGTTTTAATGTAACTAAAAAAATCTGTTAGATTTTAACGGAAGTTAATGGGGAGGGGTATAAATGAATAATTCTCATAGTTTAGGGAATTTGATTATAAAAAAATAGTTTATAGGTATAAATTACCGAATAGTCAAATTTTAGGGGTATAATTAGACTTTCTGATAATTAATCGAAATTTAGTCCTAAAGTTGGATGGTTATTCATCAAAATACATAAATAAATATGAGAAATAAATACCGATTACTTAAAAATTTAGCTTAGTCACATTTGAGTCGTTAGGATAATTGAAAGCGTTCCTTTACAGGACATTTAAATTAATTCATTCCAAACATTAAATCAAATAATCATGATAATTAAATGTAATATTAAATGTCATGTATGTGTGTAAAACTGTATATCAACCCATATACACAACACTAAGCTCATTACATCAATCTGTCAGTGATTGCAAAAATATAATTTTCATAAAATAGTGTCAATGGCTATATTGCTTACAATAATTATTAACACTACTCATTAATTATATAGTGTAACGGACGTGGAAGCTCGTGTATCAGCATGGGTTGCAGTTGGTATTTAACCAACTTAACGAACAGATTTGCTACACTTTTTGCATTCTATTCTTCTGATTTGAATCTTTAAGATTGAGAGCAATTCTTGAGGGCTTTGAGAGCTTGATGTTCATGTGTTGTTTTTGGTGTTCATGTGTACTGTGTATTCTTTTTAGAGTGTACTGGGTGGGTGATCGTCCATCTCTGTAAGGTAAGAACTTGTAATTTTTGATGTCTCTGTAATCTTGAAGCTATAGTGAAAGGGGTTCTGGTTTTGGAGCTCAACTGGATATAGGCTTGCATTAAGCCGAACGAGTATAACACTTATGGCTTTCTACTTCTTCTCTCTCTTCTATTTTTCTTCATTTTGTTTACACTGTTTAGTGAAGTTCTTGGGCAAATTTGGTGAAGGGTATTTCTTGGAGATTCCTCTCAATTGGGATTGAGTTTGGAGATATGTCTTGTGTTAGGCAATTTAATCCTAACAATAAACTCACTGCCAACCATGAAATTTACGAAAGCATAATTACATTTCATTAAAACGTCTATAAGTGTGTTGAACTTTCACCCTTTACAATACAACAGTGAATCTCCAACGGATAGATTTCTGTCAAATAATTCATATTATCCAATCCAATATCTCTACAAATAATCTACTCATCAAAATTAAAATCAACTCATTACAATAGATTCACAGTTATTGGTCTAATATCGAGTTTACAAAAATGTATGAGCATACTTGTTAAGAAAACAAAATACATCTACGTACCTCTATATTGACAATAACCAGACTCGACTTTCAAATTCTAAAAAAAAAAGAAGTTTTTATGAATCAAGAAAAAATATTACCTGGAGTAGGTAAAACATTTCTAGATGAATTTAGATTGAGGTGTGGCGAGCCACTGTCCTTAAATCTGATTATGCACCCTCATGAAAAATATCCTAGTGCATCAAGATTGATACACGTTCAGCCTCTAGAATTCGACAGCCTATCATTTTGTTCATCTACATGTGCACATGGATAGAAGAACCAAGAAAATTGTACACCATATCCAACAGCTGGGGGATCACACTAAGAAAATGAAATAGAATTACGTTTTCAAGAGCAATGCTTTTACGATTGTGAACGCCTGTATTGTATATAGAGTATTGGATGTTCCTAAATGGTAAAATCCTAATATTTTTGTTTTGAAACTGAAAATTAAATTAAAAAGTAATATTATAATTGGCAACTCATAAAACATTAAGTTTGATAATTAAAATTTGTAACATACAAATATTATATATATAT